>NW_006499855.1:6688174-6729639 GCF_000471905.2 Amborella trichopoda
CGTTCCTTCCTTCCTACTAACGTAATACTCTCTACTACTAACGTAAGTAGGTAAGGAACGAAACGTAACCGTTACTTACGTACGTTACCGTACCCACCCACCTACCTACCCCCCCCCTCCCCCCCTCCCCTCCTCTCTCTCTCTCTCTCTCTCTCTCCAACTTAAAACCCTACAATTTACGAAGTCAACATCCTTCTCTCTCTGACCTCTCAACCTTTCCATGTGACCTCTCACTTCAGCTTCATGTGAAGCTCTATTCTCTCTCCCTTGAGAACGTGTTATATCCAAAACATGTGGACTGTGTTATATCCAAAAAATGTGGTATATCCTGTTCATAACAAAGTAAGGGTGGAGATGAAATTAAGTGAAATGGCCTTCTAATTGCTTTGAGAGATCCATGGTATGAGATGGCTAATCCTAGCCATCCATTCCTTGATCAGTCATCATGCATCATTGTTGGACAACTTTACCATTATTTCTTAGAGGATTACAATTCCATTACTCTTCCAATTCTATGTGGAGTACAATGTAACCTTCATAGAAAACTTCCCTATGTAATTGGATTCTCTGTGACAATTCCTAATTATAATTGGATTTCCTCTTAATATTCTAATCTAACCACTTGAGAGATTTCCAAAATATCTTAACCACTTAACTACCTAAGAGTTTGTTGTCATTGGAGATCATGCACCTCCTAGGGTCTTTTCTGCCACCATGTGGGCCCCATGGCCAATGGAGTCAATGTGTCAACAATTCCAAGACTGTATGTCGCATGTGGAAACGAACCTTGTTCTCCATTAGCCCACACCCAGCACTTAGTGAACTCCAATATTGTATCCTATAACAACATTTATAATTCCATGAAAGTCCTAGTATAAAAACAATTCTTTCATTTAAGAAAGACGGTTATTTAAATTCAAATTTCACTAGAAAGCATTTTTGGTGGTTAAATAGAGAAAAAAAGTGCTTCCATTTTTCCTCAAGAACTTTTGAAATGCTCTTTAAAAATAATTGACATATGTTAGCATTGAAACAAGAATCTCAACAGGGCGATCAATGGCGATTCTATGGCCACGTCTAGGCCTCAAGCCATCCCAAAGGGCCTATGACCCACAAGTTTCCCATGAGGCACGTGACCCACATATTTCTTATGTAAGGGCTTCGTGATTGGCCTATCAATGCTAGTGAAGGCATCGCAGTGCCACGATCCAGAAGTGGTCATAGATTCCATGTCTCTCCCCAAGGACAAGTTTAAGGTTTTAGTATGCAGACTAAAAACTACTTGTATAGGAGTTCCCAAGTCTCTTCTTTGTATTAGGAAGTCGCGCTCAGGCTCATGCGAACGAAATTAAGGATTGATTCAATATCGAATCATTCATTTATACCAAAGGTAAGTCCAGGATCACACAGACATAGGGCAATTAGCAACACTCATGTTGTGTAGGGTTTCCATTGCTGAGGTTTTCAGGCACTTGTCCTTACACGCCTCTTAATCATCCTGCTTTTCAAGGGCCTCGTTCATCTTCTGGCTATTAGAAGAACATCCACCATTGCGGCAGCTGTCGTCAACAAGGTACCCATGGACACTTTTCGGTGATGCGCACCATGGAACCAAACAAAACCAGCCTAGGATGCGGGTTCACTCATCTAGCCAAGGCCTAGTGACACGCCAAGGGGAGAGTGACAAAGCCCATATGTCCTAGATAGAGCTCAACTCCCTAGTCATGTTATTTTCTAGGTGCCTAAGTGGAGCATCCTCCCCATAGTTGTTGAAACCTTGTAGGCAAGGTCACGGACCCGGTTTGGAACATCGATCCCCCAATTCCAGTCAGGGATCTTGGATGGAATGTTGATCCCTATATTCTGATCCTCGTTTCTAGTGGGTTTGAACTGCGTTTCTCAAGTGCAAGATGCAACGCATATAATGTTTTCTCTACTCGGCACTGATGCATATGCACTGATTCAGGTTTATGCCCTATGGTAATGTGAACTTAAACATAATTCAAGATCCCTTATAACTCTTTGTTACGATTCCTACATCATGGAATTGAGATTCCCTATGACAAGGATTGAGCTCCCTTGATATAGGATAGTGCGGAACAGAATCAGTTCCCGGGAATGCACCCAAAAGCATGATGAAATACACATGGGAAAAACACAAGAACGCTTTAATAAAAACCAACTATACAAGCATTTAAAGGGATTTCATTAGGACCGGATCGGTGATCAAACTATGAGGTCCCTAGGTGTGAGCAGACAGGTTTGACCAAACTGATTCAGCTGCCAAACTGATCACATAATTAAAAAAGGAAAAAGGAAAACTGCAAGACAAAAGATAAAAATGGAGATAGTTATGAAAAAATTCCCAAAAAGTGTCTTACTTGAACCCTAAAAAATTGAAATTTTTCCAAATATAAAACTATCATTAACAGGAAAGGCGATAAAAGGCTTCCTTGTATCTGATTTACTCTGGATTGATGGCTGGAATCTCACTCGGTATGGCTGGATTTTCTCCGAAAGCAATAGGGATTTTGCCGGGTCAGGGAGGGAGGGACGGAGATGCCAAAATCTCTCTCTCTCTCTAAAACATCTTTTAAGTCCTGAAACCCTCCCAAAACTTTTAAATGACCAAAACAACCCCTTGCTTTATTAAAAGGACCAAAAATATCCATTTGGGCGGTTGGACCGGGCCCATTTGGGTGCTAATTTGCCATGCCACCAATCAAACTGACCAGTCCAGTCCAGTTTTTAAAACTTTATTTAAAGGTCACAAACTCCAACATTCTCCAATAAGCAATTCCAACAATAATTTGAATCGGATCTTAAATTTTGTTTTTCTTTTATAGAATATGGGCTAGAAAAGAAATGGTGGACTTGGATCCCCCACTTAAGGGGGGAAAGGAGCAAAATACCCGTCCCAAGGGCCATTGTATATAGCCCAAGGTGGGCCCTTCCAGAGTCATTTCGCCCAAGCATACTGGATAGTCATATGCATGTTGGATTTTTGCTACTTTGCCTCTAGGTTGTACACCCAGGCTGTCACTGATTCTATATTTTTTCAGAAAATTCTACGTAGCTTTTTACTTTAGGCAGGAAATGGCTTTTGACAGTTATAGTGCATATCAATCTACTAGTAAGTTTTCAAATTATACAAGATTGTGATGGAGAATTTCCCTAGTTGCTAGGTGTAGGTTCTTTCCATCCAGAGAATGACGTTCATGATGTTCTGGTTCTAGATGGTTGGTTGATTGGGCTTTAGCAGAGATGCATCGTTTCAGATGATGGCATCTAGAAAAACCTATTCTACTTGTCTTGGCTAGTGTGGGTGATAAGGATGTGACATTAGGAGTGTTTTTTTCAAGCTGGTGGCGAGTATGGTTGTTTAGGCCTAGTTTTTTCCCTGGCTGTAAGGTAGGGTGAGCGATAAACTGGTGCTATTGATGTTATTTGCGAATTGCCTTGCAGATGGAGAGTCAGAGCAGGCTGAACGATGGTGGTCTTTCATAAGGTTGTGCTACCATTTCTGTTAGGTTGGTAAGGGCGAATCTTCATTGGTTGGAAGGGATGCAAGCATTCAGTGCATATGGATGCATCTTCTGCATAAGATTTACTCTAATGGGGTTCTGTAGGCTTTTCAAATTCGTGTCGTGAATAGAATCAACGACGATGACTTGGTTAATAGGACTCTTGTAGGCTTCTTCAAACTCTTGGGTCCTGCGGGCCGCATGAAGCAGCTACATCAGAGTGGGGTGACCCCGCTTTGACCTGCCTAGGCAGGTGTGCACGATGCACCCACTGGTTGTCTGGCCCATATAGGCGCCTGTCTATGTGTCTGCATCATAGTTAGCAAGTTGGGGACTATCCATAAATCTGCTCACCATAAAATCGGAAATAAATAGTTTTTTATTTTAAAAAATCGGATAAAAAATACGGATCGACAAAAATACTTCATATAAAGATATCGCTAATATATCGGATTAGGCTAAAAAAATCGAAGAAAAAAAATCGGATAAATTTATAATATTAGAAATTTTAAAATTCTAAAAAGTAAAAATTATGTCAAAGCTATCAATAACTAATTCATCCATAAAGCCTCTACTAGACTAACATAATTGAGTCAATTAATTTAAATGCCTCGTGATTCTCATCCAATCATCTAATATTAAAGACATAATTAACTAGTATATATCAAAAAATCTACCATATAAATCTATCCATGAAATATTTTAAGAAACATCCCACCTACTTATTAATGCCAAAAACAAATATACTTTATAAATTTATTCATTAAATATAACTATAGTATGGTGACAAATATACTACATAAATTCATTAAAATCATCACACCTACTTAGCTGGTACTAAAAAAAAGTTCACGATTTTTTCTTCTCGTTACAAAAATTTAACTATAGTATGGTGACTATGGTTTCTACATAATTATGGCTGAAGTTTTATAAATTTCTTTAATTAAAAATAGACTCCTAGAAATTTGGGTTTCACATATGTGTGTTTATGGTTTAGAGAGAGAGAAGAAGGATGAAGGAAGAGCCTCGTAGCCATTAGGGTTTATAGAGAGAGAAGAAGGAAGTAGGAAAAGTTCACCGGCTTCGGTTTATAGAGAGAGAAGAAAGAAGGAAGAGTTCATCGGCTTCACAAACCTTAATGGAAGAGGCCCTAATTGATTTTTAAAGAGAGAAAGGGAAAGGAAGATGGGATACTGATTTGGGATAGTTTGAAGAGGATTTTTCTTGAAGAGGATTTTTCTCTCTGATTTGAGTTGTTGTTTGAGAGAAAGCCCTAATTATATTGAGTTGTTGTTTGAGAGAAAGCCCTAATTATCCTGATTTGTGAAGAGGCTCCAACTGTTTTTTTGATTTGTGAAGAGGAGAGAAGGAAGAGGGTTTTGCATTTTATTGGGGAAACAAAAAGTTTGGGGGATTGCTTGCTCCTGTGAGTTTACAGTTTACACTATATTGTTCATATTTTTTATCACATAATAAAAAACCTGTACTCACACTCTCTGCTTCTAATTCATTAGCAAAATACTATGTTTTGAGCTCTAATTTGTGACATAAACATTATTTTCGTAAAAATAATTATCACAAATAATAATAGAAATCTGCATGTATATGATTTTCTTTACACAATGATTTACTTTACGAAATGATTTGCTATAAACCGTATTATTTCATTTACACAATGATTTTCCATAATAATAACTTTGTTTAAATTTTTTTAAAAAAGGAAAAAATATCGTACTTTCAAACTGTGGCTTTGAAGGGCACAATGGAGATGCAAATTTCTATTTTGGGTTTTTTTTTTTGAAATAAATTTTTTTTTCAAAAGCATAAAAGTAGCAATGGCTGCAATACACAAAACAGGGGAAAAAAATTATAGGTAAAAAAAGATACGATTTTTTGGCCCTATTTAAATTGAATTATGAAAAAATCGTGTTTTAAATGTTTTTATGAAAAGTACACGATTTTTTCATGAACTTTTCAAAAGGTCGCTGTTTAAATCTGTTTCCATAAAAATGCCGATTTTTTGAAAAAATCACGGATTAAACGTCGATTTACTAACTATGGTCTGCATCACACGCCCTGTTTGTGGATAGAAATAAGGACGTGGTTAGCATGCGGGCCAAGCCAACACATGTAGAATTGCAGGCCCTTTAATAAATTTATTTTTGAAATAGAATTTGATCCTAATTTTTAGAGAATATATTAACATGGAGATGATTATTCTGTAAAAATAAATAAAATTTAAAAATGAAAAATAATAATTTTACTGAGAAAACATTTGGATAGTTAGTTTCTATTGTTTTTAGATGGACTGTCCATCTTTAAGATGGAGATGGATGCTTTACACTCCTGGACTGAACAATAATAGCCCACGAGCAGGGCTATATTTATCATTTTTCCCCTAGAAAGTGTGGAAATATTTGGACCTTTCGGGTTACAAATCCTCCACCTACCTCCCCCTATCCCTTCAAAACCAAACCAAACGAAACCAAATTTCTTTGGTTCTTACTGGATTAAAAGTCCATCTACATGCAAATCATTTTCCTTTATCCGGTTTTGTTTTAGTGACGAAGTTAATTGCGATGAAAGCAACACAAATGTCAACCAGTAGTGTTGTACTTTTGGATTCAGGTTGTACTTGCCAAGTTATTTGGTTATTTGGTGTCCGATTGTGTCTTTTTAGACATTCAAGCACATCCTGGTCCATTGCTCGTCAATGAGAACTTCTAGGACAATATTTTCAAGTCAAATTTTGGATTTTTCAGAAAAGAGAAGTTACTAGCATTGATCTCGGGTTTAGATACTTGATCTTATTGCATCCGGAATTTCTTGCAAATAATGAGATCCAATAAAGTTGATAGATTTTGAAATTCATTTTAGGGTTAAGTAGGGATAATCAGGCGTCACATGGGTAAACCTTATGCGCCACTCAAATACGTGTTACATGCTGTTTAACATTTAATAAGAGTGTAGTGCTTGGTCTATAAAATTGAAAGGTATGCCAATACCCATTACATGAAATTCACATATTTAAATGCAATTTCTAAGAGGCCTAGGCTTTATGAAAAGGGATTGTTTACAATGAGACCATTTATTTTTGGTACAAGGAGGTCACAATTATTTATAACCATACGATGTGAAATCTCATAGTTTTGATGTATCACAAACTTCAAAAAAATTTCTTTTGAATTTTGAGCTTGGTCAATGAAATAAATGTAGTTACCCAATTTCACATGACCACTTTGTACCAAAAGTAAATAGTCTAATTATATATTTTCCCTTATGAAAAAAGTAAACTTTTCCAGAAAACACTTCGAGTATGAGAAATATCTAAGATGGCTTTAAAATTTGTATCTACCGTTGATTATGAAATTTGTATCTCAAAAAATGGTATATATTTTATCGACCTGTGAGATATATGTATGAGGGAGCACTAACTAGTGTGCGGGCAACTAGTGGGGAGAAGTGAGTTCCCAATGACAGAGGGCTTACATCAAGGGTAAGCATTGAACGCATATCTCTTTATTTTAATTAGGGAAAAGTTAATCAGGTACCTTACAAGATGAGGTACAATGATATATGTTGTCGATGTCAAAACCATCAAAACGAGGAAGTAGTTAAGATTGATGATAAAAAAATATGTAAAAAGAGAATGTTCTCGATATCTTGGGTCAATAACTGAAGAGAATAGAGAGATTGAGAAAGATGTCACACAAAATTACAGCTGGATGGGTGAAAGGAAGATGTGTACGTGGAGTTTTATGTGATCGCTGCATACCATTGAGATTGAAAGGGAAGTTTTATAGGATGGCTGTAGAACTAGCCATGCTTTATGAGACGGAATGTTGGCGGATCAAGGAACAACATATAGGATGAGTATAGTAGAGATGAGGATGTTGATATAGATGAGTGGCAGGACAAGAAATGATAGAATTTAAAATAAATACATACGAGTGACTTAGGTGCGGCTTAGATGAGGGAAAATTGACTTAAGTGAAATAGCCATGTGTGATTTAGACCTAATACAACGTTGATTAGGAGGTGAGATGTGGTTCGAGTGGAATGTTCTAAAGGGAAAAAGAGAAGGCTAAAAAAGATATGGATAGAGGTAGTGAGAAAAGATATAGTGACTTTTGATTTTATTGAGAGTTGACTATTGATAGAGAAGAATGGAGAAACATGATTCATGTAGTTGACCCAAATAATTGGTATAAGGCTTGGATGATGATGCTTTTATGGTCCAGTGAATATATAAAAATGGACAGTCTTGATAATATGTTAAAATGACACTATTTTTATAAATTGAAATCCTAATATTTTTTCACAATCATAATGATTAATATTAAGATGATTGATTTGAAGGTTTTTTTAATCGTAGAAGTGTAATTTTCGGTTAGTTTAAAGGTAGGTGTTTACTTTTAGTCTTTTCCTTTAAACAAAGCTATGGTCTTTGTGGCGATAAAGCCGACCGTCCCTTCGTGAATGAGACCAGGTATCAAACCCCAATGGTTACATTTTTACGTTTAGTTTTTTTAAATAGCACGTATATATTATATAAGAAAATTCACTTATCTTTTACATCGACATTGCGTTACCCGCCTAATGGTAAACTTCACCACGCCCATCAACTGATCATGCATTCCATTGGTACGCACTCTGTAAGATTTCAACCCATGATGCTTCAACAATATTAAATAACTGTTCATTATAAATAGGCACTTCTATGAGAAATGTCAACACTTTAAAAATTAGTAAAATCGCCTACGCCTATAACTAAGATTTTGGGGCTGTTTACAAGTGCTAACATATGTTTAAGTATTGACAGATGTTGACCTATGACAACATAAGAAACATAAAGTACTGTTCAAAAAGTATGTCGTATAACTCTTCCAACATCTATGGATACCTTTGGAGTTCATACTATGCTTTTGAAAGCCTAGCAGTGCTATATTAATAGTCGTTGAGCAATCTCCGAAAATTAGCCTTAAGATTTGGATAGATGTTATGAGACATATTGGTTCTCAAGGGAGCCCTTGAATTGGAACCCCACTTGACAACCAGGCTGACCTGCTAAAAATAAAGAAACATAAACATAGTGAAAATTTCATTGGTGTCATCTATCCCTAGAGTTTTGTTCTATTCGTTTTATCTTGTTGAAGTAAGCAAGGCAAAGACATCGGCAATCGTTAGGTAGTCAATGCGTACTTGGGCTATTTTCTCCTTGATGACTTGTGTCAATTCTTAACCTGTCCTGAAACCAAGATGTCATCAAAGTGTCCTTTAACCGGGCCTCAAAAATTTTTGCAAGAAAATGAAGATTTTGTGAGGACTATATGGTTAGCAATTGTACTCAGAATTCGTATAGCTAATCTCAAATAATTGAAATTGAAAAAAAGTTTAAATGGTGATGATGATTTTTAAGTCAAAGACGACAACTATAAAGTGACATTTAATATATTTCTAAAGTTATTTAAACACTGATAGTATATCATGTAGGGTACTGTCCTGGAATAATGTGTCTTCAAAAATAAAAAAAACTAGATGAAACGTAATAACTCCCTAGAGAGCCACTGTTTGCTATGTTTCGAGAAGAGTATATCTGGACTAACTTTGCAATCCTTGATCGTGTTCTTGTCCGGCATCTTGGATGGCGTGCGGTGAAAACAAATTTGAAGTGTATACTTATATATATATAAATCAAATTTCCCGAAAAGTCAAATTAAAACACACCTCAAAAATTAACTAGAATAAGTTGTTTCGATGCCAAAATCTGGTCATCTCGACCTTGGGATACATGGATATAAACAAAAAATATACTTCCAGTTTTGGAAATAGTGCATCTTGTAATGCATTATCTAGACCGTCAATATTCAAAATTTTCAAGTGTTAATAGATCTATTTGATTAACAATATTTTTTAAGATCTAAATTTTATAATTAGAGATAAAAATAAATTTTCAAGCCATCATAAAGATTTTTAATGCTGAAAATAGACACTATTTGAAGGTGTGCCACACTTGACTGTTTAGAGACCCGTCAATAGTTGAGGGGATAATAGTAACTCGCCATTAAAACAAGATGAAGATAATGGATTATTATAAATAGAGTAATGTAATCATCCATATATGGATTTGATGAGTATAGTAATCCCGTGAAAGAAGGTTGATCTCCTCAAAGGGACTGGGACTGGGGTTGGGGTTGGGGTCGTGGTGCTAGCATCCCCATATTTAGTTAGCATTTTGTGGTTTTCATTCCTACGATTAATACCACTTTACTAACACTTTAAAAAATGTAACTTCTAACCTACATAAAAAAAAACGGCTAGGGGTTTGTCTTCCCCATTGAATTACCAAAAAAAAAAAGTAAAAAATTAATTAGGAAAATTAGATACTTTATTACAAATTTTCTATACTTTTCCACTTAATTATTTGATCTTTTTTTATTTTTCGGGAGAAGTTGACTAAATTTTATTAATGCGGAGGTCAGGGTCTGGCTAGTTCATAACGGAGCTGGTTGGTTCCTATAGTGGTTGGTTTCTACATAGAACCGGTCGACTCTTGCTATTTAGAGAAAACCAGATTGGTTCCCTTGAGAATCGGTCCAATTCTCTCCCTTTTTTTTTTTTTGGGTGGTTTATTCCCCTCTAATAGAAATAAAATTCCAAATCTACAATTCCAAAATTCCACGAAAAAGCAAAAAAAAGTGGTGGAAGGAAATATGTAAGTTGGGGTTTGGAAAAATAAAATAAAATTTTAGAGGTGAGAAGATAACCTTAAGGTAAAGAGAGAGGGTGTGAACGTTTTGAGAAAGATGGGAGGGAGAGTTGGTGCTTCATTTTTTTAGAGTGTGTGTGTGTGGAATGATGTTGTAAATGGTGAAAGAAGAATGGATTTTCTACCTCCAAGAGTCTATGGTGCGGGATGGCAAGGCAACATGTAAAATGGACGTAGAAAATCCATTTTCTTCCAATGGAGGTAATTTTGTTCTCCTTATTGAAATTTGTAAAATGTTGAGAGAAAAACATCATGCCAACATGTAGACATAGAAAATCCATTTCTTCTTCCAAATAACTTTGCCCTAAGATGTTTCATTTGTAAGTATTTGATGCCTTTTTATTAGAAAAGCATTGAGGGGAATCATTTATAATTCTTGATATCTATCTTCTTTTTTTTTTTGTTCTCTTGAGCATTAACATGAACTTATTCTTGAAATCTATCTCTGGGAAGAATTTGACGGAGATAGATTTCTCATAAATTGCAATATGCTTCGTACCCCTACGGGTATGAATTGATTTTACACAATATTTTGCTAAATTTTGGAGTAGCACTTTGTGGGTCTCTTCCTAAAAAATTGGTAAAGACTATTTTCCATTCCACAAACATGGGCAAGTGGCTAGTTTCTTGAAATCATCATTTTGGAGAGGAGATTTTCTATGAAACGTAACATTTATTTATGGAATAGGCTTATGGTTGGTTACTCATCTTGTGGAGTATTCTCTTCACCTACTTGGCCTGGTCTTTTAATGCAAACATTTATTTGAAAAATGACACTTTTTATCATTACTGATGCGTAAAATATATATTTTAAAAGTATTGTAGTGCCATTTTATTCATCTCTAGAAAATATTTAGTGTTTGATTTAGGTGATTTCACGATCAATAGTTAACAAATGACTTTGTTTCTAACTTACTATTGATTAATCGTCTAATATACCATTCTATAAAAACTTTTTCATATTAAAAAAGTACAAAGTATCGACATCATAAAATTTGTTCGAGTAAGCTTAAAGATTGCACCCTTTCATGCGTGTCATATTATATCAGTTTTATTGTGAAAATTTTTTATAAAGCAACAATTGCTTGTAGAAAGTAAGGTTGTAGTAATCCACATGATTAAGATGATGTAGAGTTAACACTATCTAAAAGACGTATAAAAAATACACCAACTAAAATGGGCACTATGAAACCTTACTTCAAGTAAACTTGCTACTTGATACCAATCATAGCCTTTGGTTTTTGGTTTTAAGAGGAGAATTATAATGATAGATGCAACATGCATGAATATGGTGAGTACGACTTTTTGTTCTTGGGGTGAGTTAGTAGGAGAGGGCCCCGACCATTGGTAGGAATTGAACGTAGGATGTGGAGTTGCGAATCGTCAAGCGGTAACCAATTAAGCCCGGGATCGTAACCTTTTATTTAGAACTAGATATTTCTGTGAAAAATCGTACCATATATGAGCTGTCTATTGAATACATGTTTGGGGACTATTATTAGGGACAGTTTGGAAATGATAACCTAAAAGAAAAGATGTATCATTTAATATTTTTCATTAAAATAACAGGGAAATAAGGAATTTCCAGGTAAAGAAAGGTACTTTTGGCACATTTCTCCGAATAGAAAGAATGAAGAATGTGTAGAGGCAGGTGGAATCGAATTTATTCAGCATTTAAATTGCTTTATTTGAAAAAAAATGAAACATTTTGAACTTTACTACCTGCTGGTTGTGGACCAGATGATAGTGTAAGGGGTCATGAATAGAGAAGATCTTTCCTCAATAGGAAAAGATATTTGGGCCACGAAAAACAAGAGTTTCCAATAACACTTAAAATTTTATCTTTTGCCTGTGCGTGTTCACGTGCTGTGTATACAAGTGAAGAGGGACCCACACAAAATAGAAAGGAGGGAGCCTTTAATAATTGTTTCACATCTATGCCAAACAACTCTGAGGTACCCATGCCCCTTTCCAATGTCAAAAATACCCTTGTAATATTTTATAAATATCGGTAACTTACTCGTGATATGTGTAGTAGTGTGAATGGGCTAGGGCTTTGGCGGTAGTATCAATGAGTTATTTGATGAAGTCTTTTTTACTCTATTTTTTTTTTTTTACGAAAGAAAAAAAAAAGCCACTTGCGTGAATCTCTTACGACATTCTCACCTGCACAAATCCCAAGTGACTTACCTTTTTTTTGTCCTAGTAGTGGAATCTTGAAATGAGTGCGGTTTGTACAAGGTGTCAACCTTAAACAATGAAAATAAGGTGTACTTCTAAACCTTGTTGGAAGCTGTAATTTCGGTGATGAGAATTTCTGCGAGGGCTTGAAAATATATTTTTGCTGCTAATTGTAAAATTTGAAACTAATTGCCCATTTTTTTCGGAGCAATCCTTTTAAGAGGGACAATTTTACCTATTCCTGCCAAATTCTTCCATTATTAAGTATGGTTGGGACCATTTCAACGTGTTTCGATTTTCCGAACAAGAGAGGTTTGATGCTTTCTTAATTCATCGTGTTAAAAGAAAGTACAAATTGAGTAGATTTATATAAAAACTTGAAAATAGAGGATCTATATAAGCTGTTATACGCGATGCACTATTTCGACTCGAAATTTTCCATTTTTTATATCGCTACATTTTAAGGAGATGTATTCGAGTGTTGGAATGACATTTTTTTGATAGATTTTTCAGGAGCACCTTACTTCAGGACTTCAGGTTAACATTCCATATGAGAATAAAAAAGAAACTGTAAGAACGATTAAATGTATTTTGAAGGATCAAACAGTTGAAAGCCACGGCAAATTTTGGTTAACATGAAATGCGAATATTTTTTTACTGAGAAACAAAAAGACAAAGGGTTATACCCTTCGGGTTTCAGGCAATATGCCATAACTAAGGGTGGCAACGGGTCGAGTATAGGTCGGGTCCGGTTTGACTCGGATCCAGATCTGAATGTATTCAGCCCCGTTAGACCCATTTCCATACCAAGGTCTTGGGTTTATCCCGTCGGGTTCCAGGTCAAGTCAGGTCCATTGCCATAGTCACTATGAACTTTTTTTTTTTTGGTCTTTCCTTTACCATCATATATCAAAATTATTTGCAATAAGGTCATAACCCTCTATTAAATTTTAAGCCGTTTTATTTGTCGTTTAATAGCTAAAGATGATCATAAATTCTTATTGTATACGATCTTCAATGGACCTAAACGAATAAAGCTTGAAGTATTTTATCTCCTACAATTTACGGGTATGGGTAGTCCGGTCCAACTGAACCCAAACCCGAATATTGTTCAGGTTCAAGTTTTGGATTCGAACCCGACCCGCCGGGTTCAAATATTGGACCCATAACCGGACCGGTTCAAATATACCCGATGGGTCCCGGTCCATTTCCACCTCTAACCATAACTTCTCAACCCTCCGTGGTCAACAGTGCACAGTTGATATTTACGGACAGCCGAGGAGCTAGTAGCGTACTGTTTGACACTAAATGGCTCGCAAAGTCTACGGTCCAAATATTAATCATTGCGTCCAAAACTTCTGAGCCAGTTTGCAGCGCCCGAGTTGAACGTCTAAGACACCTCGGGTTTCCACCTACCCATCTTGTTTCTTTTTTATTTTTGAATATAAAACAATCCAGATAATTGGTGAGCCAGCTAGGAACCAGCGAGTATTCGGTTTAACCCACCAGGTTTTTAAAACGTTTTATTATTCCCATAAAAAGTTTATATAAGGTTGCGCCTAAAAAATCTATCGAAAATGTTGTTTTAAGGTTGAAAAGCCTTCTAATCAATCATCTCGACATCGAGATCTATAAATATGAAAAAAAAAGTTTTTGAATCTTTGAAATAGTGCATCTTGCAACACATTATCTAGACCGTCCATTTTTTAGATTTTCAAATATTTATAGATCTACTTGATTTTAACCATTTTTGAAATTTAAAGTTTTCTAATTAGGTATGAAAATAAATTTTAAAATAATACTACGAATTTTTTACATTAAAATTACATGTGATAAAATTTTAAGGTGCACCTCAATTGGATTGTTTAAGGTTGCAACCTTATAGAATCCATACCCTACTTTATATCCGTGTGCATCATAGCATGCATGTCTACTATAATTTTACTATTTTGGTTGCCATTTATGTGCTTCATGAAATTTGAGCGCATTCGGTTTTATTAAAGGGTTTTGTTAAGATACTCTTATACATGAAGTATTTTCTTAATATACTAAATATTCATTGGACATTCATCATGCTTACTTTGTAATACAAAATTTTTTGAGCAATAATATTTTTCATCATTATGAGGAATAGAATAAATATTTATATAAGAAACTAGTGGCAATCTATTAGTGATTAAAAATTAATCAATGCGCAATGTAACTGATGTCACAACTTATGCGTATGATGCCATTCTCCATTTTCTTTAATAAATACTTTTCTTTTTATCAAAAAATTCCACTTTACTCTTGATTATTTACTTAAAATACCTGTAAACAAAAAACTATTACACTATAGGATATGGGTATCAAGTGTTTAAAAATGTTGAGTACATTAAATAAATACGTCAGTATAGGAGCACCCCAATAAAATCTTTAATAAAATGAGATTGTCTACAAAAAAACCATTTGCATTTTGTACAAAGAGGTCACAATCATTCTTGTCATTTAGATTTTAAAATGGGTAATTGTAAGAGTGTCACTGATTAGACATAGTTACTGATTAGACATAGTTAAAAAAAAAATTATTAGACTTTGTGACTTACCTCGAACCATCAAAATAGTTGCAACATTAGACAATCATTTATTAAATACGACATACAACAAATAGTTGCATATAAAGTTATGAAAAAGTATACAATGAGACCATTTACTTTTGGTATAAGGTGGTCACAATTAATGTTGACCAGTGATTGTATTTATTCCATTGACCAAACTCAAAGTTCAAAAGAAAACATCCAAATTCTCAAATCATCAAATAGATATAAGTAATTCTGACATTGTTTTTTGAGAAGTAGTCACCAAATTTTCATTCCAAAAGAAACAACTCAAAGAGTCACAATACAATAGATTCTAACATAAAAAAAACCCAAAAGCCCAAAAAACTAAAAACAGAAAAACAAACCTCATCCCACCCCTCAACAGAGAATTACAACATAATCCATTCATCAACAAAAACCCCATTCTTGGCTAACCCGTCTGCTTCCATAGTTCATTATCTGAATACATGAACAAATCTACAATTCAAATCCTTATAGCAATCCAGCAATCTTCAGTTTATAGTTCACCTTATGATCCTTTCTCCATCTAGACATGTCATGTTTAACTGCTTGTACCTTCTTAACCACAACAAATCCAGACCAACCTTCTTAGCCACAACAAATCCAGACCAACCCTGAGTATTGTTACTATTCCAAGCATTCTTACCCAATTCATCCGTAGTATTCTACCTAATCCATGCCATCTCAAACTTGAAATAACCCCTACCAAAGACAGGTTGTCACTTTCCCAAACCAGGGGACAGTGATCTGATGACATTTTAGAAAGAGCACGAGCTGAACCCCTCGGGTATAGTTTTGCTCAGGCCTGATTAACAAAAAAAACAGTCCAATATTGTCATAATAGGGTTACCCAAACAATTATTTGACCAAGTAAACTTAACAGGGAGGTCTAACAATTCCATTTCAGAAATAAAACCAAAAAAACCTCGCATACAAGAATCAATCAAGTGCTCTACACATGATTTATAAGGTCATCTAATCACATTAAAATCCCCACCAATACACCAAGGTAAGGAAAATAAACCCCCATAGAAAGCTCATTCCAAAAATGGGCCTAAATAGTTTTATTGCGACCTCCTTATACCAAAGATAAATAGTCTCATTGTATACAATCCCTAAAATTATTAACATTCTAATTGAAAATTCAATAATTAATGTAAAAATCCATTTTGGAATAGAAATAAGTTGTGTCGGTGATAATAAAATTCAATAAAAAGGCGCACATATGAAACATTTTATTTGAGGTATGTAACAACATTTCATTTGAAGTATGTAACAAATTTGTGGCACAACTAAAAATAGTTTGAAATAGTGTTAGAAAGTGCAACTCGGACATCATAATCGGTCCTGGCCTGAGCCAATTATTTGGATCGAGTCCAAGTAACTCGGCCGATTAGTGTCGGGTACTGTAGCAACAAAAAAAGAGGTTAAAAAATATTAAAAAATAAAAAAAAAGGGAAAATAATGTTTAAAGTAAGATTTAGCACAACACTTCAAAGTGATGTTAACAAATTAGTAACAAAATAGATTTTAAAATATCAATGGGGGTATTTTTTGAAATAATTTAAAAAAATGGCAAAATATAAAAATAAGTATTTATGGCCAAAACACTTACCAATTTTTGCCAAAATGATAAAAAAAAAAAAAAAACAAAAATATTCCATATAAATTTCTTATTTTTGGAGAACTTTCTTTATTTATTTTTTGAAAATTTGTAATATCTCCTAGTTGGATACCAAGCTCAAGACAACTCGAGCTTGACAACGGACAGAGCCCGAGTAACTCGGCTCAGTAGAAACTACTCGGCCGATTTGTCAATTACTGGTTTAAATGTGTTCCATATAGGAATTACATAAGTTGATATTTATACCCTTTTAAAACTTGTTTAAGCCCCAGCCTTTTCCTAATCCAGATCGGTAATTGCCGATTTGAATCACCGGATTTTGAAACACTGTTGCACAACATTACTACTTTTTATTACTAATACTAAATAAATTTTTTTTGCAAGTGTATGTTGTATTTTAATTTAATTTTTCTTTATATTGGATGAAGCTTAAATTTGGGGAATTGATACTTCTTACCATCTCATATTTTGAAGAAAGTAGATAAAAATATATTAAAATAAAAATATTACCAAGATACCCATAAATTTTATAAATTTGTGGGGGATAATTTGCTTATCTTTATTTATTTAAGGAAAATTATAAAAAAATAAATATAAACATTTTTTTAGATTAATAGAAATAAACCCTAAAATTTTCAGAACTTTATATATACCCCTTTTCTCTACTACTTCCTTTTGTTTATTATAAAAATACTCTTTACGGTAGTTTTAAATTTATGAAGGCATCATTGTCGACCAAGAACCGTGATGAAATTTTAAATACCATGATGATTATTGGGTTTTTGGAGATTATAGAGCATCATGGTCTAATTAATACCATGATGTCTCTTTTGAACATCACGGTATTTTAAACATCGTGATGATTATGCATTTGTTTTTTTTACCAGATCATTTACTTTTATGCATTAATTATAATGCTTAAAAGCATGATTACAATTACAATGGTGTAACACAAAACTGATCTGCCTGGACTACTTGTTTTGCCAAAGAATAAGCTCTATCATTTGCTTCCCTATAAACATCTTGAAATGCAAAGCCGACAAACATCCATCGATTCCATCCAATACTTCCTTAAACTCCTAGGGGGCCTCCAATTCCCAAATCTCCAATTAACCACATTTAATTAATCACCTTTGACCATCGTGATGGTTATGAGTAATTTGAAACTTTAAAATCATCACAGTCTGTAGAGTGTAGTGATGTTTTTCTTATACATCACGACCTTTGAAATATCATGATGCCTCCCTTGACCATCCCGGTATTTTAAACACCATGATGGTTATGAGCATACTAGAATTTTAAAATCATCATGGCCTGTATAGTGTTGTGGAAAATTTGAGATTTATTTCTAATAATCTAAAAAAAAATATTTTTTGGTATATTTTAAATAATATTTTAAAAAATGACTCAGCTTTTAAATCACCATGCTGACGTTAGGTGACATCTCAAATCGTTTCGTTGGGTAAGTCGCGACTGTATCATTTTTCTTACTAAATTATTCACTAAAAGTCCCATCATTTACTTGCATAGGAGAAAGTTTCCCATGGGGACACATGGCCTTACCCACTAACAACTCATCGGAGTTGGTTCAACTCCTTTTATATGCCACTTTTGTTCCACATCTCTTCAATGTGGGACAATTCTCATACCCTTGTTGTATTAATGTAAAGATTCGTACTATTAGGCGATGGGTGGGCTGTCAATACGAGGGGTATGTGTCTGGTATTAAATGATATGATAAAAAAAGAAAGAAATTATTAAAAATAATAATTGGTTGACAGGGCCAACCACTACTACTTTTCACCAAAAAAAATTTAAATTTACTTATCAAAAAACTAAAATAAAGATACTAATACTATTAAACAATTATCTCATGAGATTATTTCATTATATGATTATTTCATTATTTCATTATATGATTAATATTAGGCTATTTCTAATTTGGATTAAAAAAAATAGTACTAGCTCATAATATATTAAGAAAAGAAAAAAATATGAATATTAAAAAATATTAGTTTATGAGATATTTTAAGAGAGAAAAATAACACTAATTTATACACTTAAGAATTTATTTTTAAGTTGCTTTATCAATTACCCCATATTGCAAGTATGAATTTATTTATTTATTTTTTAATTTTATTAAAATATGATTGTAAATTATATGAAATTGTTATACTAGAGCATAGGAGACTAAAAAAAGCAAAAAATAATACTAATACAACATTAAAAAAATACTAGTTTGTGGGATATTTTAAGAGAGAAAAATAACATTAGCTCATACCATTTTAGAATTTATTTCAAGTTGCTTTATCAATTATCCCACATTGAAAAATATGAATTTATTTATTTATTTTTTTAATTTTATTAAAATATGATTGCAAATTTATGTTACTAAATTCTATATTTATATCAACACTAATTATTATACATTAAATTTATTTATTTGTGAGGGTCATACCATTGTTTTTTGAATCACGTTTATTATAGTATTATAATTAATAATTGTATTAATTACAATGATAATAAAATCTTATATTTTATTTATTAATTTATTTACATTATAAATTATGTAATATATTAATTTTTTATAATAGTTGTAAATTAGATTTTTAAATTAGATGATATTATAAGATAAATTTCAAATTTATTCTTATATGCATAGGAAAATGATGATAAAAGAATAAAAAACAAACAAGAATTCTAATTTCAATGTATAATATTATATTTAGTTAGGTTTTAATAAATGTTTGATGAGAATCTTCGTCTAGAGAAATAACATCTCAATATTTGTCTATTGATGCAAAAAACATAAATGTTATTAATGTAATACTCTCATTTCTTATTGGATTCCTAAAAAACATCATTTATAATTATTTTTAATTAATTTTTTGAATCCGAACGATTCGATTGATTCCGGATCCAAAACGCCGATTCATCCGATCCAGATAGGTTTTTGAGGTGCCGGATGCGGGACACCAATCCGTTTTTTAAACCATTGGTGAAAAGCATAGATGATCAAAATTTGAGATTAATCAAATACATAAAAAGGAATAAAAAATTTAAAATACATAAATGTAGAATATAAAAACGAGCTTCTTTTAAAATTTTAAAAAGAAAAGATAATTTTGGAGAAGAAGGGCAGTCCGAAATTCACGTCTAACAAAGGGGCATTATCGCTATTTTCTGTATAGATGATGTCATTATACATTCTGATGACGTGGCTCAAGGTTATACGGCCGGGAGACATCGAATTGAGAGTTAGGGGGACCCCATTCAATGGAGGGGAGGTGAGGTGAGGTGAGGTGAGGTGAGGTGAGGTGGGAGAAGGATTTTCTTTTTTGGGGTGGGGACCACTGACACGTGGCAGACAGCGATATTCCTGAAAGGGAAAGCAAACTTACTGGGACCGCACGCACCAGATTCCACTTGGGGCCCCTCTCTCTCTCTCTCTCTCGTATGAGCGGGGCCCGTCTCTCGACACGTGCGTTACCCGACCTTTTGCTGGAGTACGGCGACACTTTTCTATTGGAGGCCAGACACGATTTGACGTGTCGGCCCCTAATCTTTATCGTATGGCTGGTGGTGATAGGGATGTGTCCGTGAAACTCCATTGTCCAAAACTCCCTCTCTCTACCGCTCGCACAAAATAAAAATAAACAAAAGGAATTCTTATTCTATTAGCATTGGGCTTGTGTGTCATTAAAGGGTGTCGTTTCCTACCTTAAACACGACGCACCCGGTCATATCATATAATTTCGATGTGAATATTCTTAGGATTATCTCAAAATCTATTTTTATATTTAATTATAAAATTTTAAACGTCAAAAATGGTAATAAACAAGCAGATAAATAAACATATGTAAATTTTGAAAATAGACGGTCTAGATAATGTGTTGTAGGATGCATTATTTTTTAGACTCAAAATCATTCTCTCTTTCATATTCATACGTATATGCTCAATTAGATGGTTGGTTTTTTACCATTAAAACGTACATTTTTCGATGGATTTTTGACGTGCAACCGTAGTTCTACAATTAAAGTTGCAACCTTATATAAACTTTTTCCATTATTAAATTATTTATCTTTATTATAAGGATGTCATATTTATTTCTACCTATTGGATGTCTGACTTGAGTTGTATCACAAAGTTTGACAAAATTTATTTTGAATTTTGAATCTAGTTAATGACACTCTTACAACTACCCAATTTGAAATCTGATAGATTTAAGTGATCGTAACTTTCTTGTACCAAAAATAAATATTTTTTTATTAATATTTTGCCTCTCACATTTCAAATAGTGATTGCATGCATACTATGAGACCATTCACAAACGTTTTTAGCCATTAAATGTAAAATCTAATAGTTTAAAATGTGTCACAACAATCACAAAATTTTATTTTAGACTTTGTGCTCAATAAATGACTTATCGTTAACCACCTGGTTTCACATCGAATTGCCAATAAATGACAATGACCTTGTATCAAAAGCAAAATGTCTCATTATATACATTTTCTTTTAAATACAACATTTTATTCCATTCTCGATTCAAGTAATGCATTTTATTGTTTACAACTCATTCTCCATTTAAGGGGTTTTCTTTTGCTTAGAAGTTTATATAACTTTATTGGTAAAACAAGGTTATGTTTATCTAGTCTTAAAGGACTAGCTAAATTTTGGTATTATTGTATTGTCAAATTTATACTATCCAGTTAACACAAATGATACGCAACTTAACTTTATAAGTAAAAGTTACCGCCTCATACAAACCACACCTTTTAGTTTGAAAATCCGAACAATTGCGAAGCGAAAGTATTGAGAATTTTGTCCTAAAAGAGAAAAGAAAGATTATGTTATTTTTTACCTTTTGGAATGTTTCTTGATTTTACCCACTCCCAAGTCACAACAAATTTAGGACACGTTCTTCGTCTATTAGTGACATGTCTTCTAGTGATTCTGTTTTTCTTTTAGGCATATTTTATAGGAAGAAAGCTATTTCTTCAAAAGCCAATGGAAGAGGCCATTATGGCGGCCCTTTTCTTCCTATAGTAAAAAAACATCCTTATTATAGTTAGGTTGGATTACAGGAAAGGGGCTAGGTCGGGATGGTAGCACCCCTATGTCTAGTTACTAATATTGTGGTTTTCAATCCTGTTCACACCATCCATTGACTCCTTCAAATAAATGCTGACATCCTAATCTATATGGAAAAACAGGTAGGGGCAGCATATCTTTCCCACTAAATTACTCAAAAAAAAAATAAAAACATACTGGATTACCCTTTATTTCATCCCCAATGAAATACTCAGAAAAAAAAAAAAAAAAAAAGACACACTGGATTACCCTTTATTTCAACATTTTTTTTTTTCTTTTAGGCATATTTTATAGGACAGAAGCCCCTTCTTCAAATGGAGTGGTTTATTAGTGGATTAAGGTCTATCTCTCTCTCAACCTTTGCCATTATGGTTGTAAGTACAACATACCATATGGAGAATGCAAAATCACTTGAAACAACTGCTAATCATAGTGTAAGACCTTAGTTCTCTTGCGACACACATCATGGGGCAAAAAGGAGAAATGACTGGACACAGTTTGACCATGCTCAAAGCCCTAATTTGTTGTTATAAACTTATGGAAGCAAACAAAACCTCAATACATGTCATACTTAATGTGGTGCCATATCCATTAATCTGTCTTATCCATTAATGTTACTGATTTCATTTTAGCTATTAGTGACTAACTAGATTTTTTTCAATCGTCGACGGTTTTTCAAGCCATTAGTGGTCATATTTAGGGATTTCTACTTTAATGTGCTTCTCTAACTAGAATTGGGGTTTTGCTTTGGCCGTTAGTGGACATGTCGATGGTTTTACCCTTTATGTAGTATAAATGTAAACAAGAATTAGGGTTTTGGTTAGTTTGACAGTGGTTTTGTTTAATTAAAGCTGATTTCAAACTTAGGCCTTCTTCTTCCTCCTTTATCCTTACTTTCACCAAAGCTCATGCATTTATGCTCCACTCCCAACTGCAAGCCTAAAATTAGTAAAGCTAGAAAGGACATGGGCGATTTCTCATGTGTTGATAGGGATCGAAAAGCAACACTAGATGGCATCAAACTTTACAAAAATACCTCTGATAAAATGGAGCCATGTGCTTTCATAGCCCATCCAATGCCTATAGGAAATTGGGGTATGTTTAGAATATTTACAAAGACTCTTAGCTTGCTAAAGAGACTTGTCCAATAGGATTAATGGCTCCTTCAATTTGGGCCATCCATTATTAAACCCAGCCATCCATTATTAAACCCAAGAAAAAGGTGGGGGGGTGGGTTTTGTGGGGAAGAAGACATTTCATGTTCCGATGTTTTGGCAAAGCTTTAATGACTAGAAAGTAAATGGCATTGAGAAAGGGGTTGGGGTCGTGGTGGCACCACCACTTGAGCTTCAGTTGAAAGTGTCACGGCCTCCATTCTAACTAACGCTTTCAAAAAATTGACTCTTTCCAAAATGAATAGGGGGCGGTAATCCCTACTTATTTACCCCAAAAAAAAAAACAAAAAAAAAAAGGAAAGTTGAAAACTTCATGTTTAATATTCTATTTGTGCTTCATATGATCCTTTGAGCAAATATGGAAGAGAATAGCGATCAAAACCACCATCAATTCAGCCGCCAAATGTTTGAAGATCTTTTGTCCCTACCAAATCAACTTGTCCATATGCATGACTTGTAACTTTTCACATCATAAATCATAGTAAGGCATATGGTTCATTTGGCAAGTCGTTTTCAGCCACAATGAAGACATATCGATATGGTTTGTTCTTCATTTGATTAGTTGGAGTGGTAGATTCTTTGTTTTGTCTTAGTCTGAAACCATATATTAAGTTAGTGGCAAATTTCTTGATAAAATCTAGGAAACCAAAAAACAAAAGTAATTCCAGACTTCTAAGACATAAATTTTAGAGTTATGTTAGGGTGCTCACACTATAGAGTATTTTATAATTATACTTAACAAATTTTGGACATTTTTATAACCTTGTTTGTAATATAATATTTTTTAATAAGAGTAGTTTTTATCATTAGAAGGGGTGTGACATCATCCATTTGGGTATAATATCACCCACATGGAACATTAAATGTTACTAGTTTGTTCAATATCGGTAATGTCACACTTTATATGGATGATGTCATACCACTCCTAATGACAAAAAATATCCTTATTTGCTCTATGTCTAAAGCTAAAATATATAAATATCCAAAATTTATTGAGTATAATTATAAAATACTCTCTATCGTGAGCACCTTATCTACAATATGACCCCATTTTTATTAGGCAATTATTCTAATTTCTCGGCCAAAATGAGGTCCACATATGTGAAGTGGGGCATTTGATCCCCAAGAATTCTGGTCAAGGAATAAAAGGTAAAAGTCACCAAGACACCCTAAGAACATGGATCATTGGCCAGTTGTTTTCTCCCCAAGTTGCTTATCTTATGATGTTCTTTCTCATTTTTATTTCTACCACAAATTATAGCAATTGGTGTAAACCTTTTAAAGATGGGTGCGGTTTGTATAGAGCCTCGTCTCTAAACAATCAAATTAGAGCTTACTTTCAAATAGTGTCAAGAAATATGGTTTCAATATTGGAAATCTTTGTGATAGTCTTAAAATATATTTTCATCTTTATTTATAAAATTTAAAGCTTCAAAAATAGTGTAGATCGAGTAGATCTATGAAAATTTGAAAATCTTAAATATTGACAGTAAAAAAATACGTTACAAGATGCATTATTTACAAAACTTTAAATCCATTCTTTTTTCATGTCCATGTATCTTGATATCGAGATGATAAATTTGAGGATATTTGGGCATCAAAACAATCTCTTCTAATGAAGTTTTTGAGGTGGGCTCTAATTTGATTGTTTAGAGCCTCAGCTCTATGTAAACTTTTCTTTTTAAAGATTTTTTTTTTTGAGGTGATTTAGTGGGAAAGACGGGGCCTTATCCGTTTTTTGGGTGATTTGACGGGGAAGAAAGGCCTTATCAATAATTGTATTTTCGGGCTAGATTCCAGGTGTGGAACTATAAACCCATGCCCCTACAAAAATTTTTTCCTTCGCCAAGAGAAATATACTTGCAATACTATTTTGTAGTCACTATTATTGGGACTTGCAATGGGCCGGCCACCCGGCCCTCAAAAAGTAGGGTCAGGGATACAAACTATGGCCCGAGCGCTGAGTAGGGCCACCGCAGGCCTGGTTCAGCTCCTCTCGGCCCTCTTTTTTTTCTTGTTTATTTATTTATTTATTTCGGCCCAGCCCTATGGGCACAAAGGCGGGGCTAGCCAGACGCAGGCCGAACGATGATGTTCCCCATGATAGAAAGATTCAAGGCAACCATTTGAATGTAGTAGCTGCCTTGATGAAGCAGCATTCTTGGTATCCCTCCATCCAATTAACAAAATTTCTCATGTTTATGTCAAGAGAGCGTTTTTATTGTCATTAGGTATAGAAAAACTACATATGCACCCCTTCGCCGAGGTGTCTGGGTTAAATAAATGGCTACATGGGCTTCAATTACAATGTCACGGCTAAGCATTGCTTTATTTCTAATTTATTTCCTATAAATCATTTTTAGGGATTTTTTGGCCATTTCATTTTTTTTATAACATTTTTTGAGTAAATTACATGCACAACCAATGCCCACCCCTTTATTATCAAATCAGAAATTTTTTGGTCAAAATTACGAGCACCCCATCCCTTGGCGGCTCTTTTTTCTTCCACAACTGCCCACCTATCTAACAATGACAACACGGGACGGAGGGAAATCACACATGTTTTCAATTTTTTTTTATAGAGTGCATACATTGTGCTCTTATGAAAGCACACTCTGCATCTACTCCGTCGGCCAACATACCTAGCTACATTGTTTTTTTTTGGGTCTAAAATTTTGGCTAATTTTGGGAATATAGTAATTATATATGATTATTGTAAAAAAAAATTTGAATTTTGAGTTTTATGACACTTAGATCTAGTCATTCAAAGATTGGACGGTCTCTATGCAATATTGAAGCATTAATATTTTCTAATACATAGAGTTATTATTTTGAAAAACATTTTTGTTGAGATTATTCTAAGGCTTATAGAGATTATATTCCCAAAATTGAGATCTAAAAAGTATCCCTAGCATATATTTTGACCGAGGGACTAAATATATAGCATACTCGTGCAGGAGTAAACAATTATGCTCTTTCTTCCTTAGTGCTCTTGGCCCCTCTCCATCTAATTGACATTGCCGGACACGTGGACAATTGCGCTAAATAATAAAAAGGCACTAAAAGAAGGGTGCTCATAGTAATTTTGGTAAAAAAAGTACGCATATGGTAATAAAGGCTCGGAAAGAATGGGGCCGGCATAATTTTCTTAAATTTTTTAAGGGTGCGCCCCATGAGAAGAAGGAACGCCTCAAATTTCATATTTAGATTTTTTACAAAATTTGAGTATCTAATTATAATTAGTATCTAATTATGATTAATTTCAAATTTGAGTATCTAATTATGATTAAGATCAGATGATCGGAAGGTAACTTGTGGCGTTATGATTGAATTCCACTTCCTAAGGAGGAAACTATAGGGTTTCAAAGGAACATCTTGGGGTGAGTGCTTCAGATAACCTATTATGAGAAGGAGCTAGGAGCTCTCCTTGTATAATAGATTCATGTCTCCCACAACTAAGAATGGCTTGCATAAGAAAAGGCCTTATGGAGAACTATGTCTCATTGTGGCATTAATCATAGTGAGACTTAAAGCATAACACTTCTAGAAGGTCCATTTTTAGCTAAACTGATTGGGACTACGACCCCTTGCCCATTGGCTAGACTTTGGTGACCCACTAATGAGCTTCTAAATGGACTATGGGTCATTGACAATACTTGGTCAGTTTGAAAAAACAAGTGTAAACTGTGGTCCACAATAGAAGGTGGAGTGCCGCAATGTATATTTATTTCTAGGCCATATAAATTTTTTTCCCATCAAAGTATTTAATTATATTTGTTTTAATGTTATATGAATTTTAAAATTATTATTTAATTTTTTCTTAATCTCTGGATATTTTATTTATCAAATTGGATATGTAAAAACAAAGATATTGATTTAATTATTCAAATATAATTTTATGAATATTTAAAATCATAATATTATTTTTAATATTTTTATATTGCATGGGACGCCCCATAAGATATATGGGCTCACCATGTCAAATGGGTGGGGCCCATAGAGTACCACCTAGGGTGGCACTCCCCATCTTGAGGAACCTTCTAATTTTGTGAGCTCAAGCTCATGGCTTGAGAGAAAAGATATCTTGTGTTTTGGAAAGCTTGTACTGTAAGGAAGTTTCGAATCAAAGTTTGGTATGTGTGAGACGGCTTGTGTGTAAAATAAGAAAGCACAATATTATCAGATATTATTTTCTCATTTAAATTAATTAATGAAAAAATGGTTTAGAAAATGGGAGAAAATGATTCTAGCACCTTCCATATGATCTTGATAGTCTATCTATGAAATTGAAGACTCGATCTCTTACCCCACAAGTCACCCGAGATCAATGGTGCATATTCGCTCTCACAAGAAGAGGCAACCCGTGGAACACCCTAAAACTCCTTGAAGCACTACAAAAAAAGGATGACCCTACTCAATATTCTCTACATCATATTTCTTCTCTGTCTCTTATGAAAAACTCTCTCTCATAAGCCCACATAGGGGGCACGCCTCTCTCTTGGAAACTATCTCTCTCTCCCTTTTCTAAACAAAGGGGCACGCCCCACTCTTGGTCTCTTGGATCTCTCTCTCTCCCATCTTATGATATGAAGCTAAGGGTTTAGGGTGTAGTAAAGGAGATGTTATCTCTCTCATCTAGGTTATCAAAAGGGTTCACCAATGTTTGAGATTTGTGATTAAAAAGGAGTTCTTGTTCCATTGGAGGGTTTTTGCCTAAATTGATTTCACATGATTGAGATTGAAGGTTGACCATTGATCCCGTTTTATTGGAAGGTGTTGACTTAGTATGGGGTGTAATAAGCCTAGTTTAGGTAATCTTCGTCACTTTCTTTTATTCGTTGCATATTTACTTCTTGTGTCTTTTATTATTCTCAAGAAGAGTTTGTCTTTCTTTTCGTTATTGATAGAAATGTTTTATGTGGCATCAAGTTTTAAGATTCTAGATTTATTTCTTTTATTTTATTTAAAGTTGATTTATTGTAAAAGGACTATTTGTGAGTTTTTTAAGCCATGAAGAATAGAAAAAGAAGAAAAAAAAGCTACATCATACAAGTCCATGAATGTCACATACTACTTCCATAGTGTGCGTTTCATGATTGAAATAATCCACCAATGGTGGAATCGGGCTGGGGCTTCAGTAATATCGAGCAGCGCAACACTTCAAGTTTGAATCTCACCCCTTAATTACCTAAATAATAATAATAATCCCCTAATGGGGTCTACATAATCAAAGGAGTCTCTAACCTCTAAATCTCAAGAAATCGACATCATTATTTCTGTTGTATGTGTGCCTGTGTTCTCCTGTTCACCGTAGGTCTCAGTATTCTAAAAGATTTAAGGTTCTCACCAGTGCAAAAGGAAAGAAGAAGGAAAATCTACATTATTAACCTATTCCAGTCCCGAGTAATACCACAGTGAATGAAGCAGAAGTGATGCTGGCTCATGATATCAAACTTATAGAAGGGTTTCAGCAAAAGATTATAGTTGCAGGGCACGCATTACTTTTGTTCGTGCCCATAGAGAGAAGAATAAGGAAGCTGATGTTGATTGTACTTAGATTTTAAGAGCTTTTAGTTGGTTAGATTTTCTTAGAAGCTGGATTTCCTGCAAGTGATGTTGAAAGAGTAATGGAAGTATTGGAACCTTAGAGTTCACAAAAAGAAAAAGTCCACCAAAATCTTTTTCAAGGGCCCGATTTGTTCAAATAAAACGTTAAGGACAACGATTAAGTCGATCAATTTCGCACCCATCACATCCAACCAGTAGGGAATTGTTATTATGTTTATCAGAGATGTTGGATTAGAACCCATATCCTTCAAGTTTACAGCAAGTGTCTTCTGAAAGAGGCAGAACCCTCAACCAACTAGATTAAGTATGAGCAGGAAATAGTGATGGTGGTGCAGCTATATAGCTTATAGAAATGTTACAAAATAAATTGAAAATTGCGGTGTATGTACCTTGAAAATAAACAAGAGAATATTATCAAACCACAGCTATGAGTTGAACTCTTTAACATCTCACCGATTTTTCTGATCTGATTTCCAATGGCCTACCATTCTTTTGATCAAATTTAAAATAGCCCATGGGTCACAAAATGTTGGAAAACTCATCAAATCATACCTTAGATGAATGTTAAGTAGTTGATTTTTTTTTTAAACTGTGCTTATTGATAGTTGATCTCTATTTGGTGTGATTTGATAAATATGAATCAGCATCATCATTATTAGAACTTTTTCCCAACTACTTAAGATCTGCTACACGAATCTTGATACGCCATTCTACTCTACCAAAGGCTATATAGAATTTTGACTGATCTCAAACTTCACTTACATGCATTTTTTTTGGGGATAGATCAGTAGAGATTACAGGTCTCTACCCATTTTGGAAAGAGTCAATTTTTTTAAAGTGTTAATGAGAATGGAGGCCATGACTTTTAACTGAGGCTCAGGTGATACTACGCAGTATTAGGAAGATCGAGTCGGGGCGATTGGTCGGTTATGGCCCCAGTTGATTAGTCGGGCCGACTCTGACTTAGTCGGCTGATTAGTGCCGAGTTTTGTACTGTACAAAAAAAAGGGGGTAAACAATCTTGAAAAATTATAAGAAAATTGTAAAAATTGTTTAAATTATATAGGTATTTTTTTTTATAGTCACATAAAATAAGTGAAAAAAATAATTATATGCATAATTGGGTTCCAAAAAAAACATTTAGGCACCTGAAGCAATACTTTTTCAGTAATTGAAAGAAATTATATACAACACAATAGTTGAAAACATTGTTTAAAAGTAGTAAGATAGAAGATGGGATTCAAGATTTTATTGAGTTTCGTTATTGGGGTTGACTGAGGCAAAAATCGTCGTGAAACCCGGTGGAGTTTATAGGGTAGCAATAGTATCACTTTATCAAGTAGGAATACCACCATGTGAAGTTCCTATGCCATAGTCACCTTGATTTTAAAATTGTCAATGCTCCTCGCTTCCTTAGCCGGTGTTCTGCTCCTCATCGGTGTTGTCATCATTGTGAATAATTAGCCTACAACACCCGTCACTTGTGCGTCTATGTCCTGGGGTATAGCTGCTATGCCTGACTCTCTCGACTTCTTCCTGAACCAATCTAAGCCCCTCTTCTTCCCCAGTAGAGGTCTTAGTGCCTTGCGGCTCCTTACACTCCACGATTGTGGAGCCTGCAAAGTTCATTATTGGACCTGCAAAAAGCTTTTAACACGCCTTTTCTATAATAGGGTAGAAATCACTTGGTTTTTATAATAAATCACCAATTAGTCTTGCAAATCGGCCGATTAGTACCTATGAGTGTATAAATCGATCAATTTCTACAGTAAATCGGCCAATTAGTGCAGTGTAGGGTGGCCTAGGAAAACACGACTACTTGGGCTCGGCCAATGCTCGAGTCCGAGTCAATTGGTCGACTTGAAAAAATTAGCCAACTTTTTCGACACTGGACAACCTCCATGACCCAGCCCCATTCTCATTTGACAAATACCATAAACAATAAGCATAAATTTTTTCCTCAGGATTAATACCTTTTGTTAATTCACTAAGATGTCCCCCTACGATCTTTTAATGGCACCAGTTTGTTGCTTTATTGAGCAGATTACATGTACAGCCATTGGTGTGAATGCTCTGAATTTCGGCTATTCAAGTTTGTTCCTTGCATGAATATTATATTCATTGGTCACAAAATGATACAAACACAAGGCTTCGAGAGGTGCATCTCTCTTTCTCTCTCTCTCTCTCAAGATTGAATAATGAGCCAGAGCAAGTTTGACTAATTATCAGAGCCACTGAGTTCCTTACAGCAGTTTTCCATAGTTATCACGTATTTGATGCTCGTGTTTTGCATTGTCGATTATATAGGCAAAGCTTTGTCGCAGACTTTTCCTCTTATAGGTGAAGCCGTAAGGGGGTACGCCTCTCTTATGCTTTCACTCTCAAAGTTGAGAAGCGACAAGAGCACCACCTTTTATGCTTCTCAATATTGCGCATATGGAAAAATTATGTATGAGCAAAAAAATAAATAGAATAATATGGAAATGTCCATATTATCTAAAATATTACACGCAAGGTCGGTCCCCTTTGCAGTTTTTTACTTTACCCAGTTTGCCCCTGGTCTGAAATTACCAACATCAGCCCCTTTTTTTTTTTTTTTTCCAAACGTGGGCTTGTGACCTAAGATTTGGGTCACTTCTGGTCGGACCAGGGACTGAGCAGTCCGAGGACCTGGGACTACTAGTATTGCAGCTTTAGGCCACAGAGAGAGCGGTCCAAGGTTAGGGACCTCGGACTACTAGTTTGTAGCTTTATGCCATAGATAGAGCGGTATGAGGTCTGGGACGTAGGGCCGCTAGTTGTGGCTTTAGGCCACAATCATGGTAAGGTGCACCTTAAAATCTCATTAAAAAATGTATTTCGGTGCCAAAACTCTTATCATGGACTAAAAGTCTATTTTTCACCCCTATAATAAAATTGGAAGTTTTGAAAATGGTGCAAATCTAGCATATCTATGAACACTAAAAAATCTCACAAGTAGTGTAATGGTTTTGTGTTAATTTGGAGAAAATATGAGTAATGGTGGATTGGGGATTTGGGGCTCAAAAATCTAATATGTGGATGATAAAACCACTTTAATGATAAAATATTTCCACATTTCGATAGGGCTTGGCTAGTAGGATGAATTACGAGTATTTTGGAACAAATTTGAAGCCTTTTGGATGAGATTTGAAGTAGAACAAGAAAGGATGGTGGATTGAGTTTTTTGTGCTTGTTTTACTATTTTTTTGGCATGTGAAATTTCAATCTAATAGTTGGCTTATGTTTTTTGTTTTTTTTTTCAATGATAAAATTAAGTGTTAATTTAAGAATGGGATCAACTCATGAAATTCTACCATTGCCCATAGCATAGTTTCCTTATTTGGACTCTTATTATAATTTATATGGATACCAGAATAATTGTATGAGTTGATGATTAACTGAAAATCTATAGACTTGTACATGGTATTGAACATGTTGATTGTTTTTCTTATTATTATTTTTCTGAATGAATTTTTGACATGAAGTAAGAAATCTGTACTAATTATGTGGACCTTATTGATGTTTTACTCCTCACTAGATTGATTAATGGCCATTAGTGGAGTGAGATTGTTGATTCCCCATGATGGTTATTTTGAGCATAACTAGATTGATCGATGTACGCATTACAAAAAAGGGAACTTAAAAGCCATACTATACATGGGGGCAACTTACTACGGCAACTAAAGGATCATATCGAGTCTATATTGAGCTCTGAACCAAGTAGTTTGAAAACTATGTATTAAGAAAAAGACCAGCCAATGAATTTTATTGATTTAATAGATAATGGAGATGTAATGTGGTGGCCTCCAATATATATGCATGTGCAGCAAACCAGACATCACAACCAAATCCAGGGGAGGATTAGCCTTTTAAACATACGTCTGCTTTGTCAACAAGAGATAAGTTTGTGTGATAAAAGACCTTCAATTACGCGTCATGTTATTACAATTGTCCTAATACTTCCTGAATAAATCCAAATTATGTTTGAACTATGTTTGTTTCCGTGACATATATTAACCAACATGTGGATCGATACCTACTAAATGCTCGAAATGTTTTCTCACAACTACCCTACTATACAAGTGAATGTTCATAAAGGAGTAACGTAGTTGTAGAGCATGATACTGAATCTTTGATTGAGCCACAGATAGAATATGATGAATATGATATGACGCCCTTAGAGAGCCCATGCAGATTAATGCCCATGCAGATTAACACATACATGAGTGACATGAGTGGACTTAAACATGGGACAGGATTTCGATACTGCTATAGAGTTATGCAATCACTTAGTTGATTATGCGATATATCATAATTTTGTATTGACGTACCATAGAACTGATCAAGAAAAGGTGAGTGCATATTATAAAGGATCAATAGATTTTACTTGGCAAGTTCAGAGCTTTAGGGTCAGAATGATAAAAACCTTCAGGGTGAAAGAAATGATAAATGAGCACACTTGTTGAGGAACAATGGGCCAGGCACATCAGCCATTAGCATGAAGCCAATGGGTTGTGAAAAATATTAAAGCTCGACTAAAATACGAGATGAACCTCAAACCTAGATATTGCAAATGAAGTTCAGCGGGATCATGGGGTCCCATTATCATACATACAAGTTTGACATGGCAAAGAAGTTGAAAGGGCTATGATCCTAAGATCAGAAGTGCAATCATATACTGAGCTACCCTTATATCTTGAAAAATTGAATACCACTAACCCTGGAACTATGTCTTACATATGAATTGATAGGTAGTATAGACTTGAGCGTCTCTTTCGCTGCTAGCATCTATGCCTCAATGGATTTTATTATGGTTGCAGACCGTTACTAGATTTAGATAGGACAATCTTGAAGAGAAGATATCTAGGGATCCTATTGGCTGCAACAGTCGTAGATGCTAATCATGGCACCTTTCTTGTTACAATTGCAATCGTAGAGAATGAGCACACCAAAAGTTGGACATGGTTCATAGAGACCTTGAATAATGTGTTCCATCAGTTGGGCGACAAGGTTCCTTATTTGACAATTGCATCCATTGTTCACAAAATCGCTTGATCTAACCGCCCGGTTAGATCGGAACCGACCACTCTGGTTCCGGTTTTGGGCAGTTAGGGTGATCAACTGGTATTTAAAAAAAAAATTAAATTTTTTTATATAAATTCTCAAAAATAAAGAATTTGATTTGTAATGTATTTTTAAATATTCTTTACATTATGGTAAAGATTAAAAATTGTTTTGGTCATTAATACTCACTTTTATATTTTCCCATCTTTTAAAAAAAATTTAAAAATAGAAATTGGAAAATATAAAATGGGCTAAACTTCATTTTTTTTCATTAATCTTCAACTTCATTCGAATGTTTTTTGTTTTAATCATTCTTTATATGATTTTCATATTTTAGGAGATTTTTTTGAATATATATATATTTTTTTCAACACTTTTTTGATCGCCCGAGACTTGTCCGGTTAGAGCAGTTGAATCGACCGGTTTACCGGTTAGGCAGGTTAAACCGCTTCCAGGCCTATGTCAGGTTAACCATTTCGGTTCGATTTTGCGAACACTAATTGCATCAGACCGTCAAAAGGGTTTGCAAACTGCAATTCAGCGTGTAAACCCGAGATCCTAGCCAGTGCATTACATGTGCCATCTTGTAGATAACTTCAAGAGAAAATGGAAAAACATAGTATTCATAATGCAGCTTTGGAACTCTGTGCACATACTGAATACTGAGGGATTCGAGGAAGAGACGTTGAAAATTAAAGAAATAGATGAAGGGGCTTACCGATGGGTACTAGGTCAAGGAAAAGAATATTGGGCAAATGCTTATTTCCAAGGCAAAAAGAATTACGATCATCTTACATCCAATATATCTGAGTAGTTCAACATTTGTATTTTAGAGGACCTGACAAGCCGCTCATTATGATGTGTGAAAGCATCAAAATAAAGTTAGTGGAGAGATTTGCTATCCATCGGCATGAAGTTGAAATGTGGACTGCCGTGCTAGCGCCTAAAGCACAAGAAGTCATAGCTGAATAGATTGAGAAGTTAAGGTTCCTGCATACTGTTATATACGTCGCAGATAGAAAATATGAGATCCATGAGGAGACGATGCATGCTGTAGATCTAGATGCCCCTAGCTACACTTCTAGGGTGTGGTGGAACAACTGGTTGCCATGTTCCAATTCAATTGTTGTTATAGACCACTGTCACCTCCAAATAATAGTCTTTTGCGAGCCGTATTTCACCATTCAAATTTACAAGGCCACCTATGCAAGTGAATTCCATCCTATACCAGACTCGATGCCTTTGACTGGAGCATTGAATAGAACTATATATCCCCCAAAGACCAAACGACACCCGGGCAGACTGAAGAAGTAGTGCAGGCGGGCATAAGCCACAAAAACCTGGGGTTACTGCTGTACACATTGTAATGATGCATGTTCCTAAAGAGAAAATTTAGTGGGGGAATAGTTAGTTCATCCAATCAAATAAAATGGCTAAACCAAAAACGAAGTCAAATATAAGCATTGGAAATCGTGGAATTTCTTTTAAGCTTTGAAGCAAATACATTCCAAAAATTTATTTCAGACTATTCCAAGATTTTCATATACATAGAACCAACATGCCATGAAGACATTTCCAAATAATCGCAAAATCTATGGACTTAAATCTTCTTGAAAATACAAGATTCACCTAAGTACATCAATTACCAAACGAACTATACAAGATATTGACCAGATATCAGTCAAGGAAATGCTTCTTATAAACAACCACAATTTGATGAATCAGTAAAGGAATAAATGTCACCAAAAAAAATCGAGAATTGAACTTACACTGAATGATATATAAAATAACATAGGGAAGATATTAAGCTATAAGGAGTGCACTTTCATGAATCTGACACTCAAATGAGAATTAACAAAAGTTAATCTCTCTAAAAGCAAATTGCAAATAGCCTAAACAAATAATCTCAAAACTATTTCAGTGAGCTTCCAATCACAAGCAGCTACAAATGAGAAACATGTTAATTCTAGACAAATTAAATTATAATATAATCCAATGACATATAAATAAGTCCAAAAGACTTCAAATATACAAATTACATACCATGAAAGACATAAATGGGCCAATCTCAAATTGCATACATCATCAAATCATGCACTTAACTCAAAATTATGGAAGCCAAATTGTTGATCAGTTATGTGCCGGTTATGGTCTTACATACAACACATTCGATTTACCAGATATTCTTCTTAATTCATAATCATCAGGCTTGCAATAAAAATTCAAGAATACAAACGAAAAACAAATTTAGAGGAAATAAAGAAGAAGAGAACATTGATAAGTTCACCAAAAAAAAATGACACCAAAAACCCTAATGCGCCATTGACACATTGGGGTTTTTTGAGCCCCAAAACCCTAAGCCGCCATTAATCTAATTTTCTTTTAATTAATACAATGCCATTAAACCTACGTGATTAGCGCCGCCAAATTCTGTGGTTATGGAGCATCAGACGGTTACTTTGCGGAGAGAGGGAGCTCTGGGCAGGGAGAGTGAGGGCAGAGAGAGCGAGAGAGAGAAGAGCAAAAATGATGGGAAGAACGGTCGAGCAGGGTTTTAAGGCATTCCAGAGTGTTATTAAGTAATACGAACACTAGACAATATAAGCTAGTTATTTGATAATTCGAACACCAGAGGCAATGTTTTACGGAAAGACTAGGCCTTTCTGTCCGGTGTTGTCATTACCGGAAAGGAAGAAAACTTAAAGAAAAAAAAAAAAAGCCGCGCTAAGGGTGGTCCTCATAATTTTGAGCACAAAGAGCATCATTTGGTAATAGCCCTGCCAAAGAGCGTCGAAACGTAAATCACTCCAAAGTTTTTGGAAAAATAATTTTATGAGATTTTCAATACTTTAGTTTGTATGCACGAATGCTCAATTAAAACCAGGATATCTATTAGGTACTTTTCAAATTAAAACCAGGATATCTATTAGGTACTTTTCAAAAAAAAGGGATGGCGTAATTAAAAGGACAAGGTTTCTATACTTTTCCTTACAGGACAAAACTTCTATACGTTCCTTATCCAGCCATTCAATCTAATGAATGGCTGAGTTGGGCCCAACTACAATGTCACACCTCTACCAGTATTCGCAAATTCGGCCGGTCCAACTTGGAACTGGCGGGTCAAACTAGAACCGGGCACTAGCTGATCCATTTTTGGTCGGTTTGGGTGGTCTGATCAGGTATTTTAAAAAAATTCAAAATGAATATATATAAAATATTAAAACATAAGGGATTTGTTTGTAATGTGTTTTTGAATTTTTTTTATCATTTTAGCAAAGACTGGAAAGTGTTTTGGCTATAAATACTTATTTTTATATTTTCCCGTCTTTTTGAGAAAATTTTAAAAATACCCTTGGGAACAAATCGATTTTTTAAAATCTATTTTTTTTCATTGCTTTTCAACTTTATTTGGATGTGCTTTATTTAATCATGCTTTAAATGTACTTTTATATATTTTTTGAATTTGTTTTTGCATTTGTTTTTACTTTTTCCTGAGTAGTCGGCCAGTTGAACCGGTTAGTTTACCGGTTACTCAGATCTTGCCCTTGGCTTGATCGATTTTTCGAACACTAACTCCTATACTGTTTTATTTTTAACTATTTTTCTAGCAAACATTTTTTCATGAAATTTTGGTTTTACACTCCTCTTTAATATCACACCTGTAAAAACTATAAAAGAAATATTCCTGATAAAGTAAAATGATCAAAACACCCCTAAAATTTTAGGGGTATTGTGGTTCTTTTTATGTTATCAAGAATATTTTTTCATATATTTTTTTAGGTGCGCCCCATTGAGATGATGACTGTACAGAATTTCATATTCATATGATTTTAAAAAAATAAAATAAAAAATTCTGAGGGTTCAAATCTAGATCAAACGGTCAATGACTCACTTTGATCTAAATTGGATGACCGGTGAGGGGGAAGGGGAAGTATATAACTTACAGTAGGGGAAGTATAGAAAGCTTTCCCTAATTAAAAGGTCAAACCACGTATAAAAGTAGTCAAATCAATTGATTTATCGATAAAATAACTGCTTTTTAAAAATGATTATTTCACTCAAGTATCTTTATATCTATATTGCTAAAACATGCCCAAATGCTACAAATGGGTGAGGTCTAAATCGATCTGATCTCTAATAGGATACGACCCTACAGGTTCTGGAACAAACTTAGACTCATCTTGATAAGGTCCATGTACATCGGCCCCCTGTGTGTGCATGCACACGCTCTCATGCGCATGTTTACACATACACAAATGTCAGGTTGAATATAAACAGGATAAATTAAGGCTAGAACTGGACGTAGACCTAGACCTGGATCTAGTAAGATCTAAGTCTATTGGGCACTAACCCAACCTGTTTGGTCCACTTTGAGAGTTCAAACCTAGACCTGGTCGGGTCGAATAACTTGATTAGTTTCCCTATAGATTCGTTTGTTCTGGGTTTGGAGTCCTAAACGAGCATTATTTACTGGTTTCGCCCCACCGAAGTGCCCCAATCTAAATAATACAAATACTCCTATTTGTTCAATATTTGAAATCCAAAAGATGTTTTTCCATTGAAGTTTCTAATTTTGGGTTTAGAACCCAGCACATGCCGGCCTGAGCCAAATGATGGGATAACTCTCACTAGGTTAAATCCAAGTTTTTTCATTAAAATCTCTTATTTTATATTATTTTGGTAAATTTGCCCCATTTGGGTCGAGATTCAAACTACTACGATATTTCTAATTGTTAAGGATTCTACACCCATAACAGGGGCATTTTCGACATTTGTAAATCAAAGGTTGAAGACAGACTTGAATGAAATGATATTATCAAAGTAAACACCGCGCTGGTAAGTTGGACCATTTCACCACCTCAGAGACTATTTGTCATGGTTTACTCATTGTATTATAAAGGACTAAAGGGAAAATATTTCGTTATAATCTCAAATTTAAGTTTTTAGAATCTTATCTTTCATCTTATAGTATTAAAATTTGTAAATTATCATTTCATTATGAACTTGTAGTCGTATTTAATTGAAAAGTTTACTTTTTTTAAAAAATAGAACAAATTTAAAAAGGACAAGACTCGTGTTTACGCTTTGATCCACGCCGATCTGTGGGATAAGTTTAACTCAAATCTTTGCAAGATTGAGTTAATTTTATGAAAAATTAGAGAAGGTGGGGGGGCTCAAGAATGGCACGGATCTATTCAGATCCGATTCTTTCTTGAGTCCATTGGCAATGCTAGCTGCAAATCTGTATTTTGATTTAGAAATGCTTCTAAATTTAATTAAATATAATAATAAATTATTTTTTGAAAAAATAAAATAAAATAGAGAATTACATGAAGAAAATAAATTAAATTAAGCAGAGAAAGAAATACTTACCTCTAGGGACCCGAAAACCGGAGTTTCGAACTTGGATCAGGTCGCTCTTCTAATTTGCGCCACCATCTACTTTTTGGATGTCTTATGCTTGCTAGAATTGGTAGATCTAAGGTTCTTGGACCTAGATCTAGAGTTCCTAGAGCATAGAAAAGATTAAGGAATTTTAAGTAGGGTCTAGCTAAAATTTTCTTGGGATTCGAGGAATTTTAGTTTTTTAAGGTTTTGGGATCTCCTAAGTTAGAGTTTGGATTTTGGGATTTTCTAGAATGGGGAATTATTGGTTTTGGGATCTCCTAAGTTAGAATATGAATTCTGTGATTTTCTAGGTGTCACACCCCAAGAATTTACAATACAGATATTCCTGAGATGTGACAGTCAAAACAAAACAATTTTAGATATCTACCATGCATTGAATCAAAATCAAAACCCCTTTTATATTTATTTTTTATTTTTTTTTGAAATTTTAGGATTATTATATAAACTCTGTTCATAACTAATATTAACATAAAGGTCTAAACATATATACATCTCTTGACAGGACAATTTTACAATGGCGAATTCGTACAAAGTAACAAAAGAAAGTTTAAGCACAACTACAATATATTCCAAAGTTGATCCTGACGAGCACTCAAAATGAAACCGCAGTTATCCTGAAAAAAATGTTTACCATAGTTTGATGAGTTTGGCTACTTAGTAAGTGATCATCATAAACCTAAAAATAATCATGGCTGAAAGATATCAATATTTTCAAAAAGGAGATCTATTAACAGAAATGCATCAACAGTTTCACTTTCAAAAATACATAATTAAGTATAATTCGAATAATTGAAATGCGTATAAGATTTTAACGGTAGTGCATAATTCAAAAGATTTCGTAAAATACCTTACTGACGTCCTAAGTAGTTCACCTATATACCCCATCAGCATCCTGATGGGTCCACTTAATCCCTATCGACGTCCCAGATAGGTCTACTTAATCCATGCAGGTCCACTTATACGTCACCAGCGTACCAGATAAGTCCACTTAATCCCTAGCGGCGTACCGGATAGGTCCACTTATACCTCACCGGCGAACCGATGAGTCCACTTGCATACTTAAAATATTTCTAAATCTCTTTAAACATTCGAAAGCAGCAATATCATGTACTCAACATTATTAATATGAATTTCACTGAAACCATTAATAACAGTCACTTTCAATAACATTTTAAAAATACCCAGTCAAATATTTTGGGCTCAAATTCAAAAAGGTAGCAGTTCGTAAAGACATTCTAGCATAATTGCTAATCTAGTATGTATAGAAAAACTCTTATAGAAATCCAAAAATACGGAATTATCACAATTTATGGGATGTCAATTCGCAAATAAACATTTCACTGACAATGCTATAAGCAAATGCAAAAGTATCGGCTTTCAAATAATAAGGGAGTCATTTGCACATGAATTTTACAATATCTAAATATTAAAAAACAGTAGAAAGAAGTCTCACAATTTTACTGAAAGCAGAAATATCACATTTATTTCTAATAATTTTACAGTATCTAAAATTCTCTAACAATAGACAAGAAAAATAAATTTATTTCTAAGAATTACAGCATTTAAAATTTCTAACATAGATAAAATATCACAATTCTATTAAAAAGATTATTTTTCGAGACAATGAGGTCACTTACAGTTGCTCATCAGATTTGATTCATCGGAACCATATATAGGTCTGGACCTTCAAAATGGTCTAAGAGATTCAAGGTTTAGAGTCCCTAAGCTTTACTTTGTATGGTTACTGCTCTCGCCTTTTTATTTTCTTTCGAGGAACTAATCCTTGTCCAATGGTCAAGCCCCTTGCAATTGCCAACTACATGGCAGAAGTAAAAATTATATAAGCGAAGGAAGACCTCATTACTAGACTCTTAAAAAGGGATGATAGGAGAAGGTCTACTCCAAGAGAAATATCAAAGCATACTTTCCTGTTATCCTCAGAACTCATACGTATATAAGGGATATAAGGGAGAACACTTTTTTTTCTTCTAATGATTTACAATATTTAAAATCCTAACAGCAAATAAAATTTCACAATTTTACTAAAAGTTTATTTTATTTTACTTTGTTATTATTTTTTATTTTTTTTTCAAAATAATGAGATTGTTTGCGCATAAAATTTATCGCGCCTAAAATTCATGATAATAAGCAGAAGTAATTATTTCATTTCAATTTTAAAAAGAACAGATTATTTTTCAAGATAATGAAGTCACTTACCTAAAATATTTGAGAGGGAGCTTCCGATCAAAATTCGGCTAGAGAGAGGAACTCACTGTGTTTGTAAGAGGGGGAGCGAGAGTGGAGTTCTGTAAGGCGACGCCTTACCCTTCACCCTATTTAAATCTTCTAAAACGCCTCCACCTTATGTATGAGGTGTAGCATAAATGTCCGCCTTTAACACATGAAACCACATCCACTAAAGGACGTGGAAATGCAGC
>NW_006499855.1:6729789-6743751 GCF_000471905.2 Amborella trichopoda
ACCATCACTTATTAAAATTTTTTTTTTTAAATATAAATTTTAGGATTATTACACTAGGTTTTTGGGGGGGAATTTTTGGGATTTTTTAAAAGTTTTAGGAATTTGTTAGGTTTTTTTATTCCTAATTTTGGGCTATTTTCTTAATTTTAGGATTTCTAAGGAATTTCTAGGGATTTTTTGATCTTTTTTTATTTTTTCTTATGTATTTTTTGGGATTTGGATGGGGTATTTTGCTTCAATTACAGATTTTTATAGATTTTTTTATATTTTTTTGGATTTTTGTAAATTTTTTGAATTTATCCTAATTATCAAAACGCTATATTCTGAGTCCTTGGGCCTTGCGATGCGTTACACGTCTACATGTGTCTAGCGAGTCGGGGACTAAATTGTTATTTTATCCAACAAATTCCTTTGGTCTTTAACTTTCTAACCCTAAGTGCGATTCAAGCGATTCTTGAACTGTTGGAAAGCTTGTGATCTCTTTTATAATTTTAAAATAAATATGATCAAATTTGTGGTATTTTTTAGAGATCTACAAGGCTAGGACTTTAGGGTCTTGGTTTCGAGTTTCTGGATGTCTGATCGATGTTCAGATCAGCTTTCTGAGTTCACAAGACTCATGGGTATCTAAGGTGACTATATATAGGCATTGAGATAATTTTGAGGATAATTCTATAGGACCTATAGTTTACTAGGGTTTGTGCATTCTTTTGGACTCAAAATAAGAAAAATTTAAGAATTCCATTAGCTAGAATTTCGAAGGGGTGTATGCAACTCGTCAGAAGAAACCTATTATTTCCTAAGGTTATAAACTTTACAAAGTTAAAAAATTTACAAGATAAATAATTTACTCCTATACATTTAAATTAAGGTTTCTTGGTGGCTTCTCGAAGAAGATACGTATGTCTTGTTCCCTGGATTACTAGCCCAAAACTTGAATCCAAAATGTAGCTGAACAGTAAAGCCAAAGGTTTTGCCGAAGGCAACTCGCATGAATGTTTGAACAGGAATCCCAAAAAAAATCGGGAATCACAAAGATAGCCAACAGTTGCAGAGAATTCGCCACGGGAAGATGGAGGAAGAAGTAAGAGGGAAGAAGATGAAAGAGAAGAGAGGAGGAAGATGCTCCCCCATGATTGCATGCAAGTCAAAAGACCAAATTGCCTTGCATGCTTGCCCTCTCACACTTGCGGGATTTTATGAAAAGATAAAGGCTTTATGGCCTTTGAAAGTTTCAGGAGAAAGGGTAAGCTTTTTAATCAAACGAGCAATCGTTTGAAATATTATCGTATCAAGATTGTCATGCAAATAGCTTTTGACCATGAGGGTAATCACTACGAGTGTTTGGCTTATGCATCGTAAAGAGTCTCACGTTTCTCTGAATAGACTTATTGTCTATTGATCAATACGAATATATAAAGCTGTTTTAAATAGACAAATGCAAATGACAATAATAGAAATAAATCACAGACACGTAAATTATAACTAGACTTATCATAAAATACAAGATATTGTACCTAACCTTCTCATATATACCGATTACAATATACACATTTTGACTTGGTACACAATATATACTTTCCTTTCACACTCCCCCTCAAATTCAAGATGCTACAAGAGAGTGCAACTGGAGTTTGAACACTAGTTGCAAAAACGCGTTGTTGGATCTTCAGGTGCATCGCTTACCAGCAGAAGCAGTGGTTTCCATGCTCAAATTGCTTGATCAACAAGCATAGAGGGCAGGCTCAAGCAATAGTAGATCAGTAAGCCTCAGAAACAGAAGGCTCGAATAGAGCATGCTTGATCAACAAATGAAAACTTTAAATCTTCTCTTATGTGAAGAGTCTCAGGTTTCTCTGAGGAAATTCAATGTCCATTGATCAATATGAATATACAAACTTGTCTTAAATAATCAAATATAGATGGCAATAATAGAAATAAATCACAGATACCTAACATATACCCAGATTTACCATAAAATACAAGATATTGTTGTTTACGATGCAGATCGGGACAATCTCATGATGAGATTCAACTAGATCCAAACCACAAACTGATTTTAAAAGTGAATGATAAAGAGTGAGACAATCAAATTCTAATATGAAGCCAGATCTACCTAGAAGTGAGCAGATTTGCTCTCTGATCAGTGGCAGAGCAAGATTGATCCGAAATACGAAATACAATATAAAATACAATAAAACAGATTTAATTATAATAAAATTAAATAAAGACAGAAAAGAAATGACAAAGAAAAAAAAAAAAAAAAACCTGACCGGGCCAGTTGGCAGGACTCCCGAGGCTTCGAGGTATCGCCCGTATCAGGACCGACTGAGTTTATGTCGTGCGTCCTCTTCATCTCTCTTCAGGTTTTGATCAGTCCTTGGCTTGATTGGATAGATTTCTTAATCTAAGGGGTACAGGTAGCCTAAAAGCTAAGGTTTTCCTTGGTCTAGGTTTTTCTCAAGTCTCAAAATCTCAAAGTTTTCTCTAAGCACACAAGCTAATAAGGTCTAAAGAGTATAACCTAAAATGATCCCCAAATGACCTTTTTATAGGCTGAAAATCATCTGGAATGGGTAACAAACCATATCCAGAAGATTTCCCAACATGGATTGCCAGTTTAGTGGTCCAAGGCTTGGGCAAGTAGTGTCGCCCAGACCAAAATGATCGAGGTTCAATGAACTTGGCCAAAATGATTCGGGAGGGGTTGGCATGCAGAAACTGCCAATTTGGGGCAGTCGGAGCTGGGTGACACCGCCCAGACCAAATCTTCTCAAAATTGGTAGATTACTGTCTAGGGTGATTTTGGGGATGTTGGGATGCTGTCTACCAAAATTCACCAGATTTGGGTCAGTTTTGGCTAGGCGACCCAGTGGTGTCGCCCAGGACAAATGTACCCAAAACTGCTAGATTCCAGTTCTAGGGGGATCTACAGGCTCTTGTGATGTTGTCCACCAAAATTTGGTCAAAACGAGATGTTTTTCTATTTTTAATATTTTTTTACTATAACAAGGTGTTCTGCAAGGTTCTGTATTACAGGGCAAGCAATATAGACTATAGTGGTCTATGGACTAGGGATTTATTGGAATAGTGTGGTCCTAAGGATGTCCATGGTTTTAGAAAGCCATTGAATTTGTCAGTTTTTAAGATGGAGTGTCTACAATTGTACCTACCCTTCCCATATATGCCGATTACAATATATACCTTCCATATTAACCTGGTAGATAATGTATATTTTCATTTCATATGCATGAGATATGCATTTGCATGAAAGAAGAAGAGATTTATTTATCGAACAAGTTTAGAGACGAGACCCCTTACAATTTATTCAAAAAAAAGAGAAGAAAAAGAAGAAAAAAAAAATCTGGTAGCTCCTCTTGCGGCCGATGGGCATCGCATCAATCTTGGATGCAAATGATCTTTGAAATTCTTGCCACCTTCCTTTTGAAGCGAGGCCAAGATCCTTTTTGCATAGTCAGCCTCCCCTTCATAATGCTCAGCCAAATATTGAATGTTACAAGATGTATAATTTAAAGGACTTAATTTTTTTTTTCCCATATCCGTACATCTCAAAATTGAGATGATCAATTAGAGTGTTTTCTAATATCAAAACACTATCTTCTAAAGGATTTTTGAGGTACGCTTTACTCCAACATATAAAGTTGACACCTTATACAAACTTCTTTCTTCGATAAATTGAATCTTCAAGCAGCACCTTTTGGACAGTAGGGGGGACAAAGTCCATAAATATGTGTGGCTTGGATAGCAGGTTTCGGTCATATGTTCTAACCGGTGGTTTTCAAACTTGATTGGAGCATGTGATGAAAGGCGATTCCATTGGCCAGCCATTACGATAGCTCAGAATGTTAGGTGCTAGCCCCTCAAGAGTTATCTATTCTCATTTGTTAGGTCGTGGGCATTGAATATTTGTTCAAGAAGCTACACTTTTTCAAGTGACACCTAGCCAGCATGTCCCTTTCGGATGATAGATGCCTAAAAAATGCTTCCCTATCAAATACTAGTTACAAATTCTAAACTGATTGTTAGGGTGCCAATCCCCTCTATTGGGAATGTTAGCATGTCTGTTGCCTTCATCCCCTTTTCCTTTTTTTTTTTTGGTATTTAGAAATAGGGGGTGGTTTGTATAAGGTTGCAACCTTAAACAATCAAATTAAAGTATGCCTCCAATTTTTGTCATAAATATAGTTTTGGTGTAAAAATTTTTTAAGATGAAATGAAAATTTATTTTGATATCTAATTATAAAATTTTAAACTCCAAAAATATTTCACATCGAGTAGATCTCTAAACACATCAAAATCTTGAAAATGGATTGTCCAGATAATGTATTATAAGATACTATTTTTGGGTTTCAAAATCCTTTTTTCTTTTCATATTCTCAATGTTGATATGATCAATTAGAGGGTTCTCCAAAATTAAAACAACCTTTTATGAGGGATTTTTGAGGTGCACTTTAATTCTACATTTTATGGTTGCAACCTTATACAAACATTTTCCTTAGAAAGGGTGTTGTTTGTATAACGTTGCAACCTTAAACAATCAAATTAAGGTACTCCTCCAAATTTTGTCATAAATATAATTTTGGAGTAAAAAATTCTTAGGATGGCATGAAAATCTATTGTATAATAACATATCATTGTATACTCTCTTTTTACCCCTAATTCTTTCGATGGCATGAAATTATATTCCAAAAATATGTTTTTACCCCTAATTTGTGAAATTTAAAGCTTAAAAAATGGTGGGGAGTGAGTAGATCTAAAAACACTTGAAAGTCTTGAAAACGAACTGTCAAAATAATGTGCTACAAGATACACTATTTTTAAGATTTATTGTTTTAAAAAAATATCCTTACATCTCGAGGTTGAGATGATCAAATTGAGCATTTTTCCACGTCATAACAGCCTATTTCTATAAATTTTTGAGGTGCTCCTCACTTATATAGTGCAACGTTAAAACCTTATATAAACTTTTTTCCGGTTCAATAATTTTAAAGAGACTATTTCTACAGTATACCTGTATGTCATGTAACTCAAATGAGAAGCTTTTGCCGTCATTCACTACAAATGCACAAGGACGAAAAGGGAAGGAATCAAATACTGTTCAAAGACCCAAGTACATTGCTCTTTAATTGATAATTGGTCTGAGCACCGTTGGAGAGTGTCACAAATCTTGTACTAAACCCCTTGTCATTCATCCTCCTTCCTTTTCCATTAGTAGATTACAAAACATTTCCTCAGAGATTTATTAAAAATCAAGATGCCTACAGAATAAGTAGAGGATTTATTGGGAAGAAAAGATAGTGACAAAACCAACTAAATATAGAGAGAGCAACATTTTTACCAACAAAACAAAGTCAATGCATGTCCCAAAAATCCTCTCCTTCTTTACCCAAAAAATCAACATACTAATTTTGGTTTTCAGTCTTAAAGAATAGCATAGTTAGACATCTGATTCTTTTTGTTTTACCAAAAAGAAACTTTTCTAGAAAATATGAATTAAGAAAGTACATGTATGAGGTCCAAAACATTTTGTAACCATGGACTGACTATAAGAAGTACTATAATGCTAGGAACATACACACACGAACACGCACGTACACGCACACATATCTATGAGAATAAGTTGGGTAACTTAGCATTTGGGAAACAAGCAAAAGATGTGACATGACTTTCGACCATAAAATTAGATAGAAGTTATATATGGGGAAAAGTTCATATAAGGTTGACCCAGTAAAATATAGATTTAAGGTGCACTTCTAAAATATTTTACAAAAGGTTGTTTTGATATTGGAAAAGCATTTAATTGATCATCTTGACATGGGATGTATAGATATGGAGAAAACAAGAGACTTTAAGTCTTAAAAATTGTACTTTTTACAACAAATTATCTGGACCATCCATTTTCAAGATTTTCATGTGTTTATAAATATGCTTGTTTTAAGCCATCTTTGAAGTCTAAAATTTTTATAATCAGAGATAAAAATAGATTCTCACACCATCCTAAGACTTTTTGACACCAAAATTACATATCATAACAAAGTTTGGAGGTGCACCTTACTTTGATTGTGTTGCAACCTTATGCAAACCGCACCCTTATATATGGAGATACATACTTTTTTCCGAGTTAAAATTATGATCATGAATGATGGGGACAATGTTGATAAAAGGTGAAGTTATATTAGGCATCAACCTTAAACAATCAAAGCAAAATACATCTTAAACTATTCCAAAATATGTAGTTTTGGTGCCAGAAAGTCTTGTGACAGCATGAAAATCTATTGGCACCATTAATTATGAAACTTAAAGCTGCAAAAATAGTATAGATATGCGCTTATATATATACTTGTTTTAAAACATTTTTGAAGTCTAAAATTTTTATAATGAGAGATAAAAATAGATTCTCACAATATCATATGACTTTTTGACACCAAAAGTACATCTCATAAAAAAGTTTGGACATGCACCTTACTTTGATTGTGTTGCAACCTTATACAAACCACACCCTTATATATGGAGATACATACTTTTTTCCGAGTTAAAATTATGATCATGAATAATGGGGATAATGTTGATAAAAGGTGAAGTTATATTAGGCATCAACCTTAAACAATCAAAGCAAAACACATCTTAAACTATTCCAAAATATGTAGTTTTGGTGCCAGAAAGTCTTGTGACAGCATAAAAATCTATTGGCACCATTAATTATGAAACTTAAAGCTGCAAAAATAGTATAGATCAAACAAATATATAAAAAATTTACAATTTTGAAAATAGACATTCAAGATAATGTGCCACAATATGCACTATTTTCATTACTTTAAATCCTTTTTCTTTCACATCTATAAATCTCGAGGTCCAGATGATCATTCAAAGGGTTTCTAAAATTGAAACACCTTTTACCAAAGAGTTTTTGCGGTGCACCTTACTTCAATAGTATAAGAGTGGCACCTTATATAAACTGGAAGCTACTACGCAATTCCTATGGACAAAAATGACAAGTGCTTTCACCCATAGGATAGATGCCGTCCTATTTTCTCAAACGGCGGAGATTGAAAGACCGCAATTGCTCTAGTACATCCACTGCGGTAGTGCAACGAACATAGTAGAGCTGGTACGATCAATTTTCCACCCAAAAATTCACGGGATTCCTCTGTGGCTCTTGTATAGCCGTTGCAATTTTTCAGTGTAAACCACAATGGCCCTACGAGAGCTGTTGCAAGGCAAAACACTATTCAAATTCACCCATAAACATTTGAGAACCGTAGTGTGTAGGGACCTAGTACAAGTCTTCAAATCCATCAACTTTTCCCCCTCATGCATGCATCAAGTGGGGAAATAAAATAAATAACTAAGAAAATAAAAGATAAATAAATGATGAGAGAATATATTCTTTTGATAGTGAGTCTACCCCAAAATATCTCTTCACATGATCTACAATAAATGCTTCTTCTGTACTCTGATATTTTTTATAATCTAACAAAAAACAACCCAAAAATCTAATTTGTTTTTTGAGAAACAGTAATTAAGTCCAACACTTTATCTTTAAAAAATAAAGTTCTAATTTTACTCCTCAACTCTCTACTACAATTAAAAAACGTACAAGTACCCAAAAGAAAGTAGAAACTCAAAATGAAAAACTAGAAACCCAAAATAGCCACAAACATGAAATCTAGATAATAGTAAAACAAAAAACAAAAACTTATCACATCATTCTTGAGTTTTGGGAGAAGCTCGACCTTTAACTTATAAAATTAGAAAATTTTCCTTCATAGTCTTCTCGGCTTTGTTCCAAGAGGAATGATCCTATGAGACCCTCCCACACTTATGTGTGTAGGACCCCAAAGGATTACCATTAAATTTAGCACAGATCTCTAGAAAAGTCAAGTCACTTATACTTCGTGCCTCACAACTAGATCTAATGTCAAAAGAAGTTGTACAGTAAGATTAATGCTTGGATTGGTGGTTGATTTTTCATCTTCTACCTCTTTATATTCATATTCTGTTTTTTGGGTAATTCAGTGGGGATGACGAGCCTCTACCCGTTTTTGAAATCATTAGTAGTTTTTAGAATGTGTTAGGTGAGAATAGAAACCTAGACTTAGCTGGAGCACAAGTGGTGCTACCACCACGACCCCAATCCCATTCTCTTTATATTCATATTCCTCATGTTGCAATCTTGTAACACTTGCAGTAATTTTTTTTTTTATGGTGTTTTGTAAGGTCTCTTTTGAGTCTCTCTATTATTTGAACTATATTGTCGATTATTTGATATATACACTCTATAACTAGATAAGTAGATGTAAGTGATGGCATCTTGGTAAATATATCTCAATAGGCAATGATATCAGCTGAGATAGGGAAGTGGGGAATAAAATAAATAATTAAAAAAAAAAATTATAAAAATAAAGAATAAAAGAATATATCATTTTTTAAGATATGCGAGAGAGTCCACCTTAACAAATCTCTTCACAAGATCAAAAATAAATTTTTTTTTTCTCTTCTCCTCTATCTTTTCTGATCCAGTAGTTATATATTTATAAACAAAACAACCTTAAAGTCTTACATGTTCACTAAGAAACACTAATTAAGTCCCAACCCTTTTATGTTCATTTTTTTTAAAAAAAGTTTCAACTTTATCCCTCAATTCTCTACAACTAAAAAAGACATACATATCCCTAAAAAAACTAGAAAATCAAAATAGCTCAAAAAAATTAAACACCTATTACATCATCCCCTAATCCTAGAGAGCAACAAAAGTCATCTGAGGCATACTTGAATATTGCTTCTAGATTTCATGTGGGAAATAGCAGTGAAGCACACCAAGATTCACATGATTCGTCGCTAGTATGATTTAGTCCAGTGTTCCAAAGCATGGGCTGACTGACCCGGACTCACCCAAGTTATTCAAACTGGGCAGGTCTGGTTAAAACTAGCTTTGGTGGTCAAGTTCGAGATCTTAAAATAAAAAGAAAAGAGAAAAGTTAAAAATTAAAAATATAAATAAAAAAAATTCATTTGTAACATGTCTTTTATGTTTTCTATCATTTTGTCAAAGATTAAACAGTATTTTGGCCATGAATACTCATTTTATTCCCTTCTTTTTTGGATTATTTCTAAGATATCCTTGGTTTTTCAAAATCTATTTTTCAGTATTTTTTTAAGCTCATTTTAGATGTGTTTTTGTTTAATTTTAATTCAAATATATTTTTCATTTTTTTGAGATTTTTTTTATTTTTTTAAGACTTTTTGGCCTGGAGGATACTTGCCCTACCCCGTTTGGTTACCCGGACCGGGTATAGATTTGGAGAGTATTGATAAAAAATATGTACAAAGATACATAGATACCCAACAAAACACAAACTAGACTGAATTACTCGGACCTGGTCCTTCTTGTACATTTGTACATAACATGTACATATGTATTTAGAGACATAGATACCCAACTTTTAGAGACACAGAAACCCAACTAGACATGAACATAGTTATCAAGACCAGAATAGGCCGCTTGGTCAAACTGCCAACCCATGTCTTGACCGGTCCTGTCCAAAGCAAAACTCAAGTTTCATAGAAGGATAAAATTTATATAAGGTGATAAGCTTATATAAACTTTTTCTATTTATGTATTGTATTAAAAAAAACCAATAAAAATAAAAAGATTAGGTTTCTATAAGGCCTAGGCTTTATAAACAAAATAAAGCGTCACCTGAAATCCTCATCCGAAAAGTACTTTTGGCAACGAAAATCTCTACGATGGCTCTGAAATCAATTTTCAATACCGATAGTGAAATTCAAAACTCAAAAAATGATACAGATCTATGAACACTTATTTTTAGGGCGAAACGAACGGTCTAGATAATTTGTTACAAGTGCCCTATTTTTAGAGCTTGAAATCATATTTATTTTTTCAATCCGAGATGATGTAAAGATTTTCTAATGCTTCAATTGCAGTTTTCTATGAGTTATGAAGTGAGGCTTTACTTATTTTGATAGGGCTGCAGCCGTATCAAACCATTTTCCAAACTAAAAATTTGTGTTTGCCTCGTAGGGGAAAAGTTAGGCGCGGCCATCGAAATTTGGCGTGTATGCATGAGATGCATATCCAGTGTCAAATGGATAACTAAACCGGGGGGAGGATGCACCAAAAAGAAAAAACAAAAAAGAATAGAAAAAGAAGGAAACTTTAGGCACCACCCACCAACAAAGGAGAAGTTGATGATGGAGATGCTCTAGGGTTGTTCTTTATCATTCCTTGTTCCTTTAAAGCACAATTTTAACTAACGCTCCATTTAACTTTAATATAAAGGATCACATGGTAACTAAGTTAGAAATCTTTTCCTAAAACTAAATTTTGCGATTCATTCAATTTCACATAGAAGGGACACAAAATCTATGGACAAAGACAGAAGGTCACTCACGCATACATACGTTTTGGGCATGATTATAGGTATCAGACCACTCTCTTTACACATGTACATGTGTTGATCCCAGGTCGTGCACATAAGTATGGAAACCTAGATTAGTATTTAATTTTTTTTGGGTAATTCAGTGGGGGATGACGAGCCCTTACCCGATTTTAAAATCATTAGTGATTTTTTAAGACGTTAGGTGAGAATGAAAACCTCAACTTTAGCTGGGCACATGTGGTGATATCACCATGACCCCAACCCCATCCTCGTTTAGTATTTAATTAGTGATGCTAAAAGATATTTTACTTCCTTGGGAGTATACTGTCTATTTACTCCCTCGGGTAAACGTCCACCTTTAGGATCCCAATTTTCGGGGATATAGCCTCTTTAACACATAAATTATAACCTTAATAAATTAAAAAAAAAAAACTAACTGCACTTTAGGAGTAATTTTTACTTTTTTAAAAAAAAAAAAAAAAGTCGCAAGATTGAATAGAAATCGTCCATTTTTTAGATGGTGAGATCGAAGTTGTAGGTAACTCAATTTTTTTTAATTTTTATTTATTTTCATCCCCAAATTTTGGGGATATAACATCTCTATCACATAAATTAACCTCAATAAAAAAAAATTATAATTGCACCCTAGAAACAATTTAAAAATAATAATATCTCAAGATTGAATAGAAACCATCCAATTTTTACAGGGTGAGATCTAAGTTTTAGAAAACTCAAATTTCGTTTTTTATTTTATTTTAATTTTTGCAAACAATCACTAGGTGATTCTAAGGTGGTTACTAAAATTTCAAATTAACAAAATCCTCCAAAGTACGTCATAATATACGTGCTCATAAGTGATATCTCATACAAGTGAGATATGGTCCCCAAGTATATCATGGTAAGAAAAGAAAATTGGCTATTGTACTTTTGGAATCAATAATTGATCATGTGTTGGTTCTAATGTTGTGGCCTACCCTACAATTGTTCAGTAGTGACTTGAACCTCCACAAGCTATTTCTCAGTGGTCCCCCATCAAAGGGCAAATGAAAAATATGTGAGGTCCTATACAAGACTAATGGCCCCCAAGTCCTTCCTCGATCTCTTTCTTGTTTAATGTATCACCATTCGGTTAGATCGCACTGTTACGAAATGAATTTTTCATTGGTCCTTTTGGGGTGGTATTATTTGGTATTTCTTCTTAGTATGCATTGGTTTGAGTGTTAGATTTGTTATCTTATGGAAAAGTGTTGGATTGTTTTCGAATGTGTATAGATGCGAGCAAATTTGCAGCTTATGTTTCATCATCATCCTAGTATTTTTCTAACTGTTTAGTGTCCGTAACATGAGTCCTGATCCATCATTTTACTGTATCAAAAGTCATACCTTAACTTATAAATCCGCATATCTTTTGTTACCTATATAGAGTTCGATATGGAAGATCCATGTGGACTCGTGAAGTTGAGTGGCTAACTTTACTCCAACATGTTATAAAAAATAAAAATACAAAAATTGTCACTGCTCATGTGCATGTGCCTCCACTGTGATGGGCTCGTACAATTGGGGCATGGTGAAAGAGAGGGCTTACCAGTTATTTTTAGAGAGAGAGAGAGAGAGAGATTATCTACTGCACTTGTGTGGGTTGTTGGTTGCTACTTTAGACTTTAGAGAGAGAGGCCACATCTATTAATTGTTCCTCATTATATACGTGTTTTATTGGACTAAAATCTTCACAGAAGGGCTCTTTAACGTGTCTATTATGGAATCATAGCATGAATCTACGCTTGCGTACTTTCATTGTGGTCCTCGCATGTTATTTCTAATGTACGATATGGAGCTTACCTGTACGTTAATTTTTATCGATTAAGAAAATTAGCCAATACCAAGGGTACATGATGAAGATGTACATACCAGTTGCATAGACTTGGCCACGCATGACAGAGAAAATGGAAGTGTTAGAAATAGAAAACTAAATCATCCTCGTCATCGCTGTCATCAAGAGGGATTTTTTTTAACTATTTGGGATCGGCTTTACAAATCTCAGTCGGTCATTCTGCTCTATCAAGGACCATACCCTCAACAAGACTCGAAGTATCCGATAATTTCAACCATGTTTTTTTGAGCCTACCTCTTATCCTTCAGAAAATACAAAATAATGAACAGAAAAGGTTTATATAAGGCATCAACCTTATACTGTACGAGTAAGGCGAACGTCAAAAACCCACTAAAGAACGTTGTTCCTATGCTTGAAAACCTTTAAATCGATCATCTCAAACTCGAGATTCACATACATGGACAAAAAATAAGATTTCTAATTCTGAAAATTGTTAATTCTAACATATTATTTGGACCGTCCATTTTCAAGATTTTCAAAATGTGTATAGACCTGCTTGATGGTCACCATTTTTAGAACTTTAAATTTTATAATTAAAAGCAACAATAAACTTTCATACCATCACAAGGCTTTACTGCACCGAAACTATATTTTCGACATAGTTTTGAGGTGCACCTTACTTGAGCAGTATACAAACCTCACCCAAATAATATACCAAATAAGGGGGAAAGACAGATATTCAAGGGTATGATTTTCCCATACGGTTGTTTATATTATTATCACTACTATTTTTCTGAATATTTGGTCATAAATAAGAAGGTACATATACCCGAACTAGTGCTAGAGAGAGAGAGCCAAAAAGAAAACAATGTCTAAATGTAAACGCTACGAAGGTCACCGGCTTTAGAAGAAGTAGCAAAATGGAACATAATATACAGACTCACCTTTATAAATGAAGGTAACAAAAGGGCAACTTACTCAACAAACAGAGAACCTTGATAAATAAGGGTAACAAAAGGTAACTCACTCAACAAATATGGAAAAATAGAAGTAGGGGAGAGCAGAGAGTCACATGGGAGTCAACTTCATGTGACTTGTTACCATGACAAGTAAATATCAGAGAGAGTGGTCTTATTACTAGTGACTTTTGAGCTAATGGGGAATCAACCCAAATCCTTTTAGGTGATTTTAATGGCTAACAGTCACATTCTAATGGGAAATTAACAAAAGTTTTAGAGTCATGTTATACTTTTGTCCGCTTGTGGAAAACTCATTAGTGTGAGCTGATAACATAAATTCAAGATCCATAAAAAAATTACTGTAAAATTTTTTTGTTGAATGCCTACCTAACGCAACCTTTTTATTTTACCTCGGCTTGGGACCAGCATTGACCGGTAGGGCCAACCAAGGCAAAGTTCTTACCAAAAATCACCACCTGCGTTGAGGCTGAGAGAGAGCGCGCCAACTTGGGCATGTGAGCTCACTCGTTTGGTGGTGAGAGAGCGGTGGGCCTTATTTTCTAGAGAGAGAGAGAGGGAGACCGGTTGTACATTTGTGTTTGAGAGAGAGAGGGGGATTGCTTCTATTTTCTAGAGAGAGAGAGAGAGAGAGGAGGGGGAGGGAGTTGTAGTTAGTGCTACTTCGTTGGGTTGTAAGTTGTTGGTCGGTCGTTGCTAACGTCGTAGTAAGTGTGGTCGTGGTTGGGTACGG
>NW_006499855.1:6743995-6770097 GCF_000471905.2 Amborella trichopoda
TTATTACTACCAACCTACTCCTCTCGTCGTTCTCCTACTTACTACTAACCCTAAACCTAACTACAACGAAACCAACCTTACCTTACTACTCTACGTACGTCTCTCTACTCTCTACTACTATCTCTCTCTCTCTCTCTCTCTCTCTCTCTCTAGAAACGAAATCTTTCTCTTCCAGTCTTTGATTTAGTCTTCCTTTCTTCTTTCTCTCTCTTTTTTTCTTTCGTTTCCATTCCCAAAACCACATTTCTGATCTCTATTTTTTGCCCCTTTTTCCCTTCATTTTGCTCACACCCCTCCACGCTTTGTACTATTTTTCTCTTTTTCTTATGAAATTTCGTCTACACTGTCTCCTATGCTTTGCTAAAATTTCCACCATTTTTGCTGCTCAGTCTGCCTACTACTTTTAGCTTTCTCACTCTTCATTTTTCTGTAAAAATCTGCGACCTTTTAGGGTTTTGACTGTGTTTTCCTGATCAGGATACGAAGAAGACTATATTTTCGTAATGGGAAGGGGAAAGATTGAGATCAAGCGCATAGAGAACACAACTAATAGGCAGGTGACCTTTTGCAAACGGCGCAATGGGCTACTCAAGAAAGCCTATGAATTATCTGTTCTCTGTGATGCTGAAGTTGCACTTATTGTCTTTTCAAGTCGAGGTCGACTGTACGAATATGCAAATAACAGGTATTTAGAATCTTTTTTTTCTTGATTTTCAGCTGTTTTTCTAGAAATTGTCTCTCTCTTGATTTTACAAAGTTCTTATATGCAAATAGCAGGTATTTAGAATATTTTTTTCTTGATTTTTCAGCTGTTTTTGAAAAATAGTCTCTCTCTTGATTTTACAAAGTGATTGGGTCAAATTGCCTTTCACTTGGTTCTTAAGGAGTTTTTAAGTTAAATTAGTCATCCTTTTGAATTTTAGTGTTTGTTTTCAGTGTTGATTGGTCTTTCTCTCCATTTCTGGGGTTTACTTCGGAGGACTCTTAATCTCATCTCTTTGCAAGTTTCAATGGGGTTATCTTTCTGAAGATTATTGATTTTTTAAGTTCTGGTCCCAAATCTTCTCAGATTACTACTTTTTTATTCCCAGCCTTGGTTATTTTAAAGATCCAGTTCATGCTTTTCGTTTTTTTTTAAAATAACTTTTCAGGATTTGGACTTTCTTATTTTATGGAAATTTCTGAGTTTAAAATTGCTCTTTTTTTTTCCTTTTGAACTTTGGTACTAATCTAAATATTTAAGTCTATAAATCCTTTTCCCTTTTTCTTTTATCCATTTCTCCAGTCCATATTGTACTTCATCCAAGTGTCTTGTGCTTCTTTTTGTAAACCTCCATATTTGAAACTTTCTTGATTGAAGATCTTATGCTTCTGTGTTCAAACTTGAACAAGTGATTTCAAGGATGAGCTTAAACTTCCGATAGCAAGGATTTTCCGAGACTTCAAAATTTTTCAACCTATTGATCTGGCATTACCTTTCGATAACCCTAATTTCTGAAACGTGTCCCTGTCCCACCTGCGCACTGCTTTACACTTCAAAACAATATAAATCTACTTGTCTTTGAGAAAAAAAAATCCCGAGCTTAATAATCTTATTTTCAACTTAGCAATCCCCTTTGTATGGGTAAATCTCTTACCATTGTTTGGATAAATTGAATCTCCTTAAGAAAACATAATTTTATTTTTCCGATTCACGATTCTTTCAAAAATCAGTTTTTCTCAAGGTGAAAGGAACAAGGAAAAATGATTTCCTTAGGAAATCATAATTTTCTTTTTCTTATTCGTGATTCTATCAAAAATCAGGTTTCCTCAAGGTGAAAGGAACAAGGAAAAAAGATTTATATGTACTCAAGCGATCTAGTTTTGACAAAAACAAGTATCTCATGCTTCAACCTTCAAAATTTTCCTTTTAATACTTCTCTATGAATTTCTTAAGATTTTTTTAAACCGTCATTCCCAGTTTTTCTTTCTGTGGCTGAATGTTTCATTGATACGATTTAAAAGTAGTCCTAAATCGGTTTTTTAAATTGTGGATAGAGCCCCTTGGTCAAAAATTTGTTTTAATAATATTACACTTTTGGAAAAATTTCTCATAATTTATTTATACTTTAAGCATAATGATTCAGAGAAGATTTCCGTCCCTGTTTTTTTGTTTGATAAATTAGAAGTAGATCTTCGTTTCAAATGCATGATAGTCAAAATTAGCTCATCATAAGATATTAAGATTTAAAATGATCGTTTGAGATTAATAATCTGGAAATGGCCTGAGGGTCCTTATTTGAGTACATATATTTTGTGTCTAACGTTTTTCTGAACCTTTTGAAGCATCTCTATAATTTTATCTTTGGTCGCTTCTCTTACTCCCCTTTCGGCTTTGTATGTTGCATTTTTGTCTTCAATGCAATTTCAAAGTATTGAAAGCCTATGAAATCCTGCTGCGAATATTATCTTCAAAAAGTTGTCATCATCTGTTCACATGAAATGGAAATTAAGTAAAATAAGTGAATGTCAAAGTACTGAAAGCCAATGAAATCTTTGCCGCGAACGTTATCTTCGAAAAGTTGTCATCATCCGTTGAGATGAAATTGAAATTCAGCAGGTTGGAACTTTACAGCATAATAATAAGTTGCTCAGAAACTTGGTAGTTCAACTTTATTAGAAAATACTAACCTGATTCTACAAGATATTGAATGTTACTGAAATTGTTAGGTCAATGATTATATAGGATTGAGAAAGTATTGCTTGTGTTCCTTTTCAACTTCTTCCACCGCCTCATTGAACTGCTAACTTCCAAGATTGCTTAGTTTCTCTTGTGGATCTTGGGAATTTGAAGAAAGTAGGAATCACTAAAGAAATAACACATGAGCTTACCCCCCATTTTCAATATTGTTAATCTTTTTTGAAATTCATCATTTTATGTGTAGTGGCCAGTGATGCTAGAAACCCGGTAAAGTTTCAGCGTCTTTATCTGAAAGCATTCACTCATCGGTTGAATTTTCATTTATTGAGGAGCAATAATTTTCTAAGTGAGATGATTGCTTATAGCGTCACCCAATGAGAACGCTTACCTTACATTGGAGATCTCCAATCACATTGAGAAAGAATTTTCTCCACAATCTAAACCGTCCATTCAAATAAAAAAGAATCTCAACCGTCAAAATAAGTCTATCCTCCCCACGCTCTTCCCTCTTCTAGAATGCTTCCTTTAGATCTAAAATTTGGTTTTTGAATAAACGGTGCTGATTTTACTGAATCAAGTCAAACTCTATTTGTGCTTGTAAAATCTGTACTTGTTGCTTTGTAAAGAAACCATGAGTTCGCGATGGTCATACACCTGTGGTGTATGGTCTACTCAAACTCGTGCGTGTAAATGGTTTCTTGAGTTTCTTCACTGAGTCGCTTCGTCCAATCCCAGCCTTCCATTAAAATGAACATCAACCATCCGACGAAATAGATGCCCCATCAAACCATGTTTTGACAGGTGTCGATATTTGAACTTGAAGAAACTCATTACTTCTACCCTTTTTCTCTCTCCTTTTCTTTTATTCGGTCTCATATTCCTCACGTCACTGACCAACACACAAGGTGTCACCCTCTCATTAGCCAACCCCTAAATCCATTTGACCCTTCCTTAATCCACTCCTCCCTCTCCCTCTCCCTCTCCCTCTCTCTCCACCTTTTTTTGCTTTTCCATTTCGCCCCTACTGCCATTTGAGCTGCGTAACTCCTGTTTCGTAATGGTTCTTATTCAAATCTCCGTTTTATATAGTGTTATTATTCCTTTATCCTTCAATTTTCTCTAGTCCCTGAAAAATAAATGGGTGAATGAATCGCATTCCTTCCTTTTTTTTCTTTTTTTTTTTTTTAATATCTTGCCATTTTTGGTAAGTTGATTAATAGTTTCAGACGACTATTTTTAGAAAATTAGCGTATCAAAAGGTCATTATCTAGGGTTTTGTAGGCTGAACAGGTCAAGTCCCCCTCTCTTCTGGAAAACAACCCAGATAGTAATTACTTGCTGAGCTTATAATGTTTGACTCTTGTTTATTTAAACTTCTTCCATCATCTGAGATTTTGTTTTGCCCGTTTGTTTTCCTATGATCTTTTCTTTGTTCTGCCTCTCATGAAGATGATTGTTTCGCTCATTTTATTTCTTACTTCTTTCTTTCCCTCATTTTAGTTTTAACTTGTTTTTCTTTTAAGGCGCTGGCATTTTGTTTAGTACGAGATTAGAAAAGGGTATAGTTGAATATGTTATTAACTTTTAGACGAGTTCTCCGTTTTATTGCTATATTTTATGTTCATTTCGAAGCAGTGAGATGCCAAGTTTGGACACGTGTCTTAGTGAGCTTGAGAATCCCACAACTAATTTTCCGACCATTTTTTGTTTTTATTTAAGGTTTTAGGAATGAAACCAGCCCCTGCAGCTAATTTCAATTGTTACTCGTTGTAAGATACAACAAACAATAATCTCTTGTGACGACTGCAAAACAAGAAGATAAAATTTATAGAGTAAAATAGAGGACTGTGCGATCTTTCTTTCTTGGGTAATTTTCTTAATGTCAATATCTTTTTGTCTTTTCCACATTTTTTTTACTCTCCACTTCCCCTCTCTTTCTCTTTGGGTTTTAAGGGTTTATCTATTAAGCCTTTAATTTCCTCCTCCCCTTTACACAGAACACAATCTGAGTCGTGGATTACTTGTCAATTAGCATCTACAATGGTAACTTCTTTGGGTCAAATCTGGTTTCAATTTCCTATAATATCTGTCGCAGCCGATACTATCTGGGGTTAATTATTAAACACAACTCTTCCGTCCTTTCAAGCAGCTCTGTTTATGTACAGTGCTATCAAATCTTTTCTTACGGATTTACCCCCCTCCCTGTCTCCTCATTTCACTTCTCTTTACCACTTGCAGTCGGTTAACTGCTCTCTTCTCGTTTAAAAATCTCAGCCACGAATCTACCGTCACGTCAGCTTCTGACGTTTGCAAGCTGAATACTGTTTAATGAACCCCAAAACCAAAACAGGTAGAGGCAGATTTCAAAGGAAAAAACGAAGTATCCTTCAATTTTTTAGTTTAATGGTGTTATCTCTCTACGGCGCATCTCTTTATTTGCAGCAGAGATATAGGGGGCTAATAGATCCACTCTGTGTTGAGGTAAGTCCAATGGTTATTCTAACAAATTTACTTGGGTTTTTGCATTTCCTCAAAAGCTTATGACAAACCTTGTCATTGCTTGAAAACCATTGGTAGTCTTCCTCCAAGAAACCTGCATTCTTGACAGTAGGTTTTTTTGCATTGGTTTGGGCCACCATCTCCGCTTTCTCTCTCCTCCTCCCTCTACCTACTTTCTCTTTCCTCCTTCTCTCTGTACCTAGGAAAGGCGTATGTAGTGAAGGGTCTGATCTCTTTCTCAGGTAGTATGGAGAGAGGTACACTGAGGAACCAATAGGATTGTTCGTACGGCTCCTTATCCTGCATGGGCAGCTGCAACTTTTGCTGCTCAAAAACCATCATGATCGTCCCTGTACTTTAAAGTTATAGGGAGAGATTTATAAAGCTCTCCCTAGAGAGAGAGAGAGAGAGAAGCAATAGTAAATGTTAGTAGCGGGAAACGAGGCATGAGGGGTGGGCCTCATCGCCCGTGCCTTACGCTGGAGGGAGCCAATGAGAATGTTGGATCCTGAGCCAGCTTGGCATGGCGAGCCAATCATGGTTCGAGGAAGCTAAGGTTTAACTCTTTCACGTAAACGGGCTGAGCTTCTTTGGCAGTTAGTGAATGGGGGTTTATTAAATATATTTTTTAGAAAGATGAGAGAGAGAGAGAGAGAGAGAGAGAGGTGAGCTGGCGGAAATGGGTTACGAACGGTTCTTCATCAAGTTGCTTGCATGGGGGGGGGCAGCATTGGAATGTTGGAATAAGTTCATACACAGGAGACGCGTGGATGCGTCGCATGGCTTTTGTACAGTGGGTAGAGAGAGAGGCAGAAGAAAGGAGGGGTTCTACCGTGGTGTATAGGACGTTCCATCTCACTTTTTTTTTTTTTAAACATTAACAAAACAGGAAGTTCCAACATCTTAAAACTCACGAACAATATTGTGCTCTTAGTTTGAAAACTTCGAATACATTATGAAGTTAAAATTTGGTTTTTGAACCTCAACGGCTATCATCTCAGAAAAATTAACTGCATGTGAATTGTGGATCCGTTCTCTACGTGGATTTTTTACTGACTGTAGGAATTGATTCAAAAAAAAAAACAAAAATGTCGCCTTTAAGACGTACTATAATAGGAGATGCCTTCTATTCAATGATAGAAACCCATGAGATTTTGAGATGACTCTTAGGAACTATCATATCTTTGACAGCAATGTCCAGCTGAACGTCTATGTCCATTAGTGTCGAACAAAACAATAAACAGAAAGGGGGCAGATAGTTCGGCAGGAATCGACAACAATGTAATATAAATTTGGAGAAATAATGGAAGGAAAAGTTTTGTATGAGGTGTCAACCTCATGTACTATTGAAGAAAAGAAAGGTGCATTTCAAAAACCCTCTAAAAGAGAATGATATTAGAAAACCCTCCATGCTCATCATCTCGACTTCAAGATGCATGGATACAAATAAAAAAAGAATTTAAACTCTTAAAAATAGTACAGCTTCTAACAAAACATCTTCGACTTTTTATTTTCAAGATTTTCAAATGTTTATGGATCTACTCTAGCTATACCATTTTTGGTGTTCTAATTCCTATGTTACCATGTCAAAAAATGAAATAAAAAAAATTTGGGTGTTCTAATTCTCATAACTTGATATGAAAATAGATTCTCAAACCATCACAAGATTTTCCCTGTCAAACTACATCTCCATCAAGAGGTGCGACCTTACTTCTACATTATAAGGACGCCACCTTATACAAACTTACCCATAAATGCACATTTCCAAACCATGACTAGACCTAAGTGATAGCTAAAGAAACTTGTTTATGGAATGGCTTTGTATGGATTTCCTGTTTTTGCACCTTTTTTTCTTCTTACCATTATATGTTTGATAAACACTATTCATGACGATGTCTTCAAATTCCTACAATTTAAGAAATCATTTCTGTAAATTTTGTGGTATGTAATTATACACAACAAACCCAAAAATTGACAGTAATAAACATAGACCATTCGATTTCTAACCCTTATTAGTATGTTTATCAAGTTATTATGTTGTTTAATTGCTCATGTTAGATGCCTGCTGCTTAACACGTTGCACTAATCAGGTCATTTAACATTACTTAGATAATACAAACAGAAGTTGTATTGTATCACACATTCTGACAAAACCACATACTATGCATTTTAGGATCTAGCATGAATTGTAACAGACCTTAAGGTGTAATTTTCCTAGATTTCATGTGTATGAACGGCGCAGAACATTTTTAGCTGGACCGTGTCTGATGATTATGATTACTGGACTTGCATATATCAAGTTTCCATCTACTTCGAATCACGGCATGTATTGTGCAAGTCAACTAGCTTTTAGTTTTTATCATAGTTTTGTTCAAAACGACACACAAGAAATTATAGAAATGCAAATTTGTGAGAGTTTTTCCTGTATGTGGACCTTTTGCAGCGTGAAAACAACAATTGATAGGTACAAGAAGGCATGCGCTGATAGCTCTCACTCCGGAACTGTTTCAGAGGCCAATTCTCAAGTAAGTAACTGGAGATCATTTTTATTCAAATGCACATTCATATGACATAGATTGGAAACTTCAATTGCTATATTTTTTCACATCATATTCCATGCTGATGAGGCTTGGCCAAAGTATATTTTCAATTGCACTGAGCAGTACAATTTTGATATATCTGTATTTATCTAGACTTTTGTAGAATTTTTTAATAAAACAACTCACAAATGAAACTGAGAAAAGACAGGCATGAACCTTTGGAGTAAGAAACTCTAGATTAGGTCATAAAAATCATTCTGGCTACCTAATCGAGCAGCAACTCTGAAATTCCTTGAAGAATGAAAGCCACTTTCCTACTAAATCTTAGCGAAAGTCTATTATGCATATGACAAACTGTAGAGTCGTCGATGTCTACTGAACACTTCACCCTAATTTCAAGTGGAATCTATATTACCACGGGATGGAATATTAACTCAGCAACCATGCAGCACCTTCTAAGAGAATGTTTCATCCCTGCCTCATATGAGAAATCTGAGATCCCTAGTTGCTATTTTATGTTCGAACTAGATTATTTTTAGGACTGAGAAATAACAAAGATCTGTATCCAGTCAAATTATGATATGTAGAAAATTGACACCGTAGTTTTGCCTTGTGGATATGCTAGGTTTGCTAGCCGGACCTCATTCTAAAACGCTTGAAGAAGGTAATAAAATCAAATTTTAATGAACAACTAATTGAAAGAGGATTAAAAATAGCTAGAATTAAAAGAATTAGGGAAAATTGGAACTTGTTAAAAAAAAATCGAAGCTTCAATATTGAATGAGGATTGAACATTCTGAAGAACTAAAGAGTTGGGTTTAATCTAAGGTTGAGATTGCATCAAGGTTTCCTAGAGTTTTGGTGGTTTTCCTTTGATTAAGGTTTGGAAGCATAACCTAGGGTTCCTAATCGCTCAAATGTGTAATAGGGTTCTCTAGAAAAACAAGGAGATTTAGGGGAAACTCAGGAATTCTTTAAGTATCTTGTCTCTGTAAGTATCTTGAAAGGTCTAGTGAGTCTCATTAGGAAACTTGATAGCTTCAATACCTTGAGAAAGCCCAACCAAACAAGTCACGTGATTTGGTCTCATTTGGACAGTTGTTTTGGCAACGCCATGGCCCGCATAGTTGGCGTCCACATCACATCGTGGATTGGCAAGAGTTTACACAAATAATTGATTGATTGGTCTAGAAAAGACTACAAATCATGCCAAAATTTTCCATTCTCGAATCCTAATTTATCCATACTCTATAGAGCTTGGAAGCATATTTGAACATCCCAATCCCAGTTAAAATTTGTCTTGATGTATTAAAATGAATAAGAAGGAAGTTATTTAGTTGTTAATAAAACCAAAAGAGTGCTCGGCACTGCGATCAGACTTATATTTCACTTCGTACATCTGCTTACAATGCATCAACCTTTTTCCCTTTTGGTAGTTAGACAATGAACCGTGTTTATTTTTCTCCAAAGCATTAATTTCTTCTTTCATAGGAAGCTATCAACAATGTTGGCAAGAGGCTTCTAAGAAAGATTTGATAGTGGATACAAAGACTAGAGCAAGCTAAGTGAATAAGTTACAATCCTTTAAATAAAAATTACAACCATTTCTAGCCTTGTAAAACTACTGTAAATAAACTCAAATACCAACCCCTTATGGGACAATTATATATAAAGCAAAACTAGCTTATGAATTATACTTTCATAGCACAAATTACATAAACTATGTCTCAAAACTTAAATACAATATGCAACTAATCTAAACAGAATTCTAAGGAATAAAATAAACTAAACTAAACATGGAATTAGAATGCCAAATTAAAATAGGGAAGCCATGTTTCGATCCCCTTGTGCCGGGGCCACGCAATTGAGCCCTATAAGGACTTAATTTTGTCCTTTCAAATTGTACGAAAGTGGTTCAATCTCACAAGAATGTCAAATCCAAATGGTAAGCAATTACACACCTTAAAATCACTTCTTAAGATCTCAACAAATTGGCATTATCATCGAGAGTAGAATGCAAAAGGCTTGAATCGAATCGGATAAAGAACAAGAGAGTTATAGCAAAACTACACATGGTGGTCCCTCGGACCACAAAAACAGTCATGCATGGAAAAATTATGAACCCCCATAGGTTAAAACATGATGAAAAAGTTACGAAAATTGAGATACTTTGAGACTAAATTATTTGATGGATTTGAAGCAAAGTTATCAATGGATAGTATGCATGATCATAGATTCTCATGCATATAGACTATAACTCATGAAGGACCACACTATCAATAAGCATAATGAAAAAGATGATCAAATGGGGATTTTAAGATCAATGAAAATTTTCTAGATTCAAAACTCCAGCAACTATAGATGCCAAGAATATGATCTTATGAGAAAGGAAAATCCAATGGAGTTTACCTTGATAAATGCATACTATGGACTTAAGCCTAAGAAAGGAGGACCACCATCAAGATCACCATTAATGAAACTCTAAAATCTCTCTCTCTTCAATTTCTCTCACAAAACCTTAGAAAAGGGGGGGGGGCACAAAATTTCCAAAGTGGTTCAAGTGTTAAGAGATAGTTAGGATTTGAGATCTCATGCTGTGCTTTTATAACATGGGTGTAATCTCAGACTTAATCAACACCTTTGATGCACTAATCCAAAGGCACATGAGAGGGTAATGTACCTAGCCACCCATCCCCATCTAACAATTAGAATGACAGGATGTGATTTCACACCCTTATCACTCACCCTATCCCTAAGTTATGCCACTTTATCATTTTGTCCTTGGCCCATGTTTTTGTTCCAATTGTATCCAATATGGCCTTGCAAAAATACCCTTAGTTTTTTTAATAATGTATTAGAGTAGATAACCATAAAGGCTAGAGGGCAAAGAAGTAATTGACAAAGCTCACACATGTAGAGATATTATACTTTATCAAAGCCAATTACTTTGTAGATCTAAAATTTCAACCCAATCATTTTAAAAATAATGTCCACTTCACACATGTGCGAGAAGATATTTTTCAACTCAAATTTGAAAATACATTTTCTCTTTAATATCAAATAAATAAATTAATTAAACTTCACGCATGCCATGCATGACCCATGTGTGAGTTAATTAAGACATGTGATAAAAAGGGGAACCTTAAGTTATAACATTATATAACAAAGTATAACCATATATAACATAACACCATAACACAACCCCATAGGGGTACCACGTGGCAGCCCTATGGCCACTCCAACGTCACATGGCATTACCAAGTCAGGACTAAAGTGAAATTTGAGTCAAACAATTTAAAAAAACTCAGTTTTTTAGCAAATGAAATTTCAAAAAATTATTTGAAATTTACAATAAATATTAAAAGTATTTGTGAAAAATTATTAGGCTTTTTTCATCATTGTAAAATTGGACAAAAGGTATGGTGAGATCTCAAGCTAATAACTATAGTTATCGGAGTACTCCATTGGGCTAATCCTGGATGATGTTTCGTCGAGTTTCATAACGAGCCAATATACCTATGTTCCATAGTCTAAAGCAGGGACACATAATTGGCCATATCAAAGCCGCTGAGCCAGAACTTCTGATCATTCGGCTCTCAATGGATTACAGGTGTACCCCTGTGGGGCATGATCTAACTCAATTACAGGGTCCTCCCAAAGCACATGTGCACTGATTCTTCTAAAATCGAATAATGCATTTGGAAGAGTGGCTTTTCATACGAAATAAAAATACATATGCCATGTAATGGTCTCGTGTCAAGATACAGATTTATGTCCCATAAGTCTTGACCATTTCATACAAGGCGAATACTAAGTACTCGGGTTCTATTTTTCTCGTTTGGATTCCCCAAGCCCTGACCGTTTGTAGCTAAACATGAGACTAACCTATAAAATCTTGACTAGGAGGTGACCCTCACACCTCCTTGAGAAATTGTTTTCTCAATACTTGAACTCTCAATGTCTCATGCATACTCGGGGTAAAAGAATCTGGGCTCCATTTTGCAATACGTCAAGAGTTCAACCTCTCAATCGCTGCCACTGAATGAGAGACTACTGGAATTTAGGCCTTGATAGGCCATATTTCCAATATTCTCCCCACTTGGCCTTTTGAGGCCTGAATTCGTATATCTCTCTCTTATTATCGTTCACAATAAATCAAAGCATGCATATCCATCCCTGGATTTATCATTCACAAGCAATAGACAAAGTAATAACAACTATGTCAACCTCCTTAAACCCATCCCCTGCACATGCCTCACAAAATCATTTGCGCCCAAGCCTTTGGTTAATGGATCTGCATGCATAGCTTAAGATGAAATGTAACCAACTTCTACTTCACCAGCCGTTATCTCTTCTCTTGCTCTATGATATTGAGCTTTAATGTGCCTTGACTTGCTATGGAACCTTGGTTCAACTGCCACTGCTATTGCAGCTTGATTTTTACACTTGATTCTAATAGTTCCATGTTTTAGAGGGTTGAAGTTAAGATGATTTGAGAACTTCTTAATCCAAATGGCTTCTAAAGTTGCGGAACTTAAAGCCATATACTCGGCTTCCATGGTAGATAGGGCTACAGTGTCTTCTTAGGGCGCCAAGAAATGACACCACCCCCATAAAAAAATAGATAACCTGAAGTAGATCTCGAGTCATTCGGGTCTCCTTGATAATCGGAGTCTGTGTATCCCAAAACTTTAAGCTCACTCACATTGTCATAGGTTAATCCATAATCAAATGTTCCTTTCAAATACCTCATGATTCTTTTCACAGCTTTCGAATGTTCTAATCCATGATTTACTTTAGAATCTACCAATCAAGCTTTGAGCAAAAGCTAGATCGGGTCTAGTTCCCATCGTTAAATATATTAGTGATCCTACGACACTCCGATATAGGATTCTTTCTATCTCATTTCTCTCAAGATCCTTGTTTGGTTTCATATTGAGATTTAATTTTCCTCTCCTTTCCATAGGTGTGTCTATAGGATTGGATTCACTCATACCAAATCTCTCAAGAACTTTCTTGCAATATGTAGATTGAGATAATTGAATAGTTTCAGCTGCTCTATCTCTTATAATATGAATCCCTAACACATACAAAGCCTCTCCCGTATCTTCATATCAAAATTACTTGATAACATTGCCTTTGTGTCACTTATATGGTCTAGGGTGCTACTAGCTATTAGAATGTCATCCACATATATAGTCATGAAAGTAATGCCAGTCCCACTGGTCTTATGGTATACACAATGGTCATCTTCATTTGGTTTGAATTTATATCTAATCAGGGTTTGTTGGAACTTGAAGAAACATCTTCTTGAAGCTTGTTTGAGACCATATAGTGATTTGTTAAGTTTATACACGAACTTTTCCTTTCCTTTCATAACAAAACCCTCAGGTTGGTTCATGTATATATCATCTTCTAATTCACCATTTAAGAAGGCGATTTTCACATCCATGTGATGCAATTCTAGGTCAAGGTAATGGATATGATCATCCTAATTGAAGACATTTTAGCAACAAGTGAATAAGTGTCATAATAATCTACCCCTTCCTTTTGAGTAAAACCTTTTGCTACAAGTCTTGCCTTGTATTTTCAATATGCTCTTTAAAGCTAAGTTTCTTTTTTAATATCCACTTACATCGAATGGATCTAAGGTTAGGTAGTAATCGGACTAACTCCCATACATGGTTCTTTATGATTGAATTTATCTCATCTTATATGGCTTCCTTCCATAACTTATGATCCGGACAAGACACAACATGTAGGTAAGAATAAGGTTCATCATCAGATTCTTCACTAATCCTCTCATAGTAATCCTCAAGGTAAGTGAAAAAGGTCGGTGGCCTCCTTATTCTCTCACTTGTTCTAAGTAGGATGGTTTCAGTTTCTTTGTTAGGCTGAAGCTCATGGAAGTCTACTCTTTTTTGGGTTGATTCTCTCTCAAGGAATTCATCTTCAAAGAAATGGGCATCAAGGCTTTCAATTACATTACGATTCAAGACGTTATAAAGCCTAAATTCCTTCCCATGACTTGAGTATCCTATGAAAACACATTTTATGGTTTTAGGATCAAGTTTGGACTTATTTTGGGATAATATGAGAACATGGGTTGAACATCCCCAAACCTTGAGGTGCTTTATTGAGGAAGGTCAGCCATGAAGACTTGGAACGGATTTGATTGAATTGCTTTGGTGGGAGTCTGATTAAGGACATATGTGGCGGTTAGAATCACCTCCCCCCAAAACTCTAATCCAAGATTAGCAGTCCTCATCATACTTCGCACCATCTCAATTAGAGTCCTATTCTTTCTCTCGGCAACCCCATTTTGTTCAGGTGAGTAAGGCATGGTGGTTTGGTGGACAATCCCATATTGGACACAAAGATCTTGGAAGGCTTGGGAGGTGCATTTCCCACCCCTAGCCGATCTAAGGTTTTTTTGTAGTTCGATCTAGATGGTTTTCAACTTCCGCTTGATATTTTTGAAATTTGGTTATGGCTTCACTTTTGTTTCTCATGAGATAGGTGTGACCAAAACGAGAATGGTCATCAATAAATGTTATGAAGTACCTCATGTGCCCCATGGTAGGCACACTCATAGGTCCACACACGTCCGAGTGGATTAGTTTTAAAAGACTGGAGACCCTTTCAACCTTTTGGTTGGACTTCTTTACCGTCTTTCCTTTAAGGCAAGCCTCTCATCTATCATGAGAATCGATATTTATTTTATCAAGCAATCCTTCTTTCATCATAATATGCATTCCAGATGGATTAATGTGACCTAACCTTAAATGCCATAAAATAAAATTTTGTAAATCATCACCCAAGTAAGCAAACTCCTTTTTTATTTTAATTTCAAAAGCCCTTGAATCAAGTGGGCTACAAAAACAAGGTCTCCATTAATAGAGTCATCAAGCACATAGGCATTTTCCTCTTTGAACACGAGCACAAGCTTGACTTTACTCATCTTGGAAACCGAAATGGGATTCTTCCTCATCCCGAGTGCATAGAGGGTGTCCTTAAGTATGAGAGTCTCACTATTAGTGTGCTCCAACACATAGTCCCCCTTTCCTAAGACTATTTCCATTGGATTTTCCCCCATATAAAGATTATGGGTACCAGGTTTGGCATCATGAAACCTTCTAAATCCCTTCATAGAATTTGTCACATAGATAAGAGCCCCCGAGTCAAGAACCCACACAGCTACCTCCTCATTGGCAATCAAAGTCTCATGGACCACATGAACTGTCTCTTTTTGTGGTCCTCCACTGGTATTAGCTTGAGGCTTACCAGTATTGGGCTTAGGAGCAAGATGAGGGTTTTGTGTAGGAGGAGGATACCTGCTAACTTTTGGGTATACCCGTATTTCTTGCATCTAAAGCATTGCACCCTCGAATAATCTTGGCTTGAGGGCCAAACCGAACTCCTAAAAATGAGGGTTTCGTGTAGGAGGAGGATACCTACTAACTTTTGGGTATACCCGTATTTCTTGCATCTAAAGCATTGCACCCTCAAATAATCTTGGCTTAAGGGCCAAACCGACCTCCCAACTACCATCATGGATGTGGGTGGTGGTTTAGGCCTAAAAGGCATGGGGCTAGCATGATTTGATGGGTAAGCATGGGTTTTAGAAGGGTAATGGCTAAATGGATAAGGGGAGTAGGATTTTCCCTTTTACTTCCCCTTCCCTTTCCATTTGCCTTTTCCCTTTCATTTCTTGTTCTTAGCATTATCACTCCCACATTACATGTATTCACCATATAAGAGTTAGGAAGAGAAGAAGAGATAGGAGTAATGAGTAAGGGAGTAGAAGAAGATGAGGGTTGGTGAGATTTTACCATATGGACCATGGAAGATGGTCCATCCATTGCCATCCTTCTTTGCTCTTCCCCTTCCATGAAAATGCAATCTCCTCCACTGTTGTAGGCACGTCTTTGGCTGTCAAGTTGGCCACAAAGGTCTGAGATTGAAAGCACAAACATCTTCTTTTGTGTCATTTCATCATATGAGTGACCATCTCTCTCACTCTCTCTTATACAACTCTTGAACTCTCTTAGATGATCACCCATTTTGGTATGATCATCCATTTTGCAACACATGAGATTCTTCATTCTAATGATCCTTTGAGCTGCATTCGGTGTGTGGTATTTCTTTTTCATGCTCTCCATAATTTCTTTGACACATCCGAAATTCTCATTCTCCTTAACAAAGGAATCACTCATGGTTGCAAAAATAATGTTCATAGCACTTTGGTTTTTGCTATGCCACGTCTCATATGTATCTTTAAAAACTTGAGGAATATTGATTGCAGGCGGATTATGTGGTCTCGAAGTCAATAATGGCAGTAAACCATCTTCATGAAACACATATCCAATTTTCCTTCTCCATTAGGAGAAGTTGGTTCCATTGAACCTCTCCTCCTTAAGGAATTTGGTGAGTATCGAACAGGCTGCCATGGGTTCCTATTTGGCACTCTATAATCCTCTAAAGACCCTAAAAGAGGCTGTAAATGAGCCTAGCTCTGATACCAATCGATAGTGGATACAAAGACTAGAGTAAATTTTCAAGCCGAAAAACAAGGTAAAATGGACACTTTCAACAAGCTACTTGCTAAAAACCAAGCCAAATGAATAAGTTACAATCATTTCAATAATAATTACAACCATTTCTAACCTTGTAAAACCACTATAAATAAACTCAAATACCAACCCCTTATGGGGCAATTACATATAAAACAAAACTAGATTATAAATTACACTTCCATAGAACAAATTACATAAACTATGTCACAAAACTTAAATAGAAATACAACTAATCAAAAAAAATTCTACTGAATAAAATCAACTAAACAGAGAATTGGAATGCCAAATTAAAATAAAGAAGTCATATTTCGAACCCCTTCTGCTGGGGCCACACAATTGAACCCTATAATGACTTAATTTTGTCCCTTCAAATTGTATTAAAGTGGTTTAATCTTACAATAGTGTCTAATCCAAATGGGAAGAAATTACACACCTTAAAATTACGTCTTAAGAGCTCAACACACTGGCATTTTCATCCAAAACAGAATGCAAAAGGTTTGAATCGAATCAGATAAAGAGCAATAGAGTTATGGCCAAACTACACATTATGAATCTCCATTGGTAAAAATGTGATGAAAAAAGTTCTAAAAATTGAGTGACACTCTGAGACTAAATTATTTGAAGCAAAGTAATCAATTGATACTATGCATGATCATGACTTCTCATGCATATAGGCTATAACTCCTGAAAGACCACACTATGAATAAGCATAATGAAAAAGATAATCAAATGGGGATTCTAAGACCAATGAAACATTTCTAAATTCAAAACTCTAACAACTATAGATGCCTAAAATATGATCTTACGAGAAAAGAAAATTTACCTTGATAAATGCACACTATGGACTTAAGCATAAGAAATGAGGACCACCATCAAGATCACCATTAATGGAACTCTAAAATCTCTCTATCTTCAATTTTCTCTCACAAAACCTTAGAAAAGGGGGGAGGGGGGCACAAAATTTCCAAAATGGTTCAAGAGTTAAAAGATAGTTAGGGTTTAAGATCTCATGATGTGCGTTTATAACATAGGTGTAACCTTGGATTCAATCAACACCCTTGATGCACTAATCCAAAGGCACATGAAAGGCTAATGTACTAGCCCTCCATCCCCATCCAACCACTAGGATGAAGGGATAAGATTTCACACCTTTATCACTCACTATAACCCTAAGTTATGTCACTTCACCATTTTGTCCTTGACCCACATTTTTTTTTCAATTGTATCCACTATGGCCTTGCAAAAATACCCTTAGTTTTTTTAATAACCACAAAAGCTAATGGGCAAAGAAGTAATTGGCAATGCTCACATATGTGGAGATATTCTACTTTATCAAAGCCAATCACTTTGTAGATCTAAAATTTCAAACCAATCGTTTAAAGATGATGTCCCCTTTACACATGTGTGTGGAAATATTTTTCAAGTCAAATTTGAAAATGTATGTTCTCTTTAATATCAAATAAATTAATTAATTAAACTTCACACATGCCATGCATGACCCATGTGTGAGTTAATTAAGACATGTGATAAAAAGGAGGGCCTTAAGTTATAACATTACATAACAATATATAACAAGACACCATAACACAACCCCTTATAAAACAAGCAACGAATTGCAAATTTGGTCCCCCACTTAGTGATCAATGCCCAGCTAGGTGGTGATCCTAGAGTGAGGTGTGGGGTGCTACGTGGCAGCCCAATGGCCACTCAAACGCCACATAGCACTACCAGTCAGGACTAAAGTAGAATTTGAGTCAAACAATTTGAAAAACCCAATTTTTTTAGCAAATGAAATTTCAAAAAATTCTCTAAAATTCACAATAAATATTGAAAGTATTTTGAGCAATTATTAGGTTTTTCTTATCATTATAAAATCGGACAAAAGGTATAGTGCGATCTCAGGCTAATAACTATAGTTATCGGAGTACTCCATTGGGCCCGTCATGAATGATATTCTGTCGAGTCTCAGATCTACCCAATAAAACTATGTTCCACAGTCTAAAGCAGGGACACATAATTGGTCATTTGAAAGCCGTTGAGCCAGAACTTTCGATCATTTGGCTCTCAATGGATTACAAGTGTATCCATATGGGGCATGATCTAACCTAATTATAGGGTTCCTCTCAAAGCACATGTGCACTGGCTCTTTCAAACTCGGATAATGCATTTGGAAGAATGGCTTTGCATACGAAATGAAAATACATATACCATATAATGGTCTCGTGTCAAGATATGAACTTATGTCACATAAGTCTTGACCATTTCGTACAGGGCGAATACTCAATAAGTACTCAAGTTCTAATTTTCTAGTTTGGATTCTTCAAGCCCTGACCGATTGCAGCTAAACATAAGGCTAACCTATAAAATCTTGACTAGGAGGTGACCCTCATACCTCCTTGAGAAATTGTTTTCTCCACACGTGAACTCTCGATGCCTCATGCATACTCAGGGTAAAAGAATCTAGGCTTCATTTCGCAAGACGTTAAGATTTCAATCTCTCAATCGCTCCCACTGAATGAGAGACTACTGGAATTTAGGCCTTGATAGGCCATATTTCCAACAGGATTTAAGTTTCGATATGAGCTATGACACTAAGAAAGGCATGATGAGTAGCAAAAGAAGTATGTGAACCAACAAAAATTTTTGCTGGTAATTGGACTCGACGGCACTTGCATGCCTAATGCCATTTCGAGACCACGCTTGGCCATGTAGAGTCTTGATTAGTTTATGTTTGACATGGATCATCTTCATACAATAGGTCTCCTAGAGAGGTTGGTACTAAGGGAGAATCTACTAGGAGTTGATTCAAATGATTGAAGTGGGGCAAAAGTATGATCTCCATGGATGTATGGAGAATTCCACTCTCACACTTTTTGTTTCATGTTTTCTTGATGATAGCTTTCTTGAGGAGAAACTCGAGGATTGTTCTCAAACTTAGGATCAGTGGGGAGGTGAAGATTGCTATGTGTTTAAAGAAAGTTACAGGCCTTGACAAAACAAATTATTGATGAAAGTACCATAGCATTTCTAATCTTTTTAATCAGCTTATTAACCTAAGGATATCTAAAAGTATCACGATTTAGGCTCAACTTTGTCTTTTTGTTCTCTAAGCATATCAGCAAAACATTTGCATCCAAACAAGTCTCAAATGTACATATTTGGGTGCAAAACGCAGAGGACCATATTTGTTTTGTATGTATAGAAGAGGTTATTCAGTTGATTAATTTGGTAAAGTGAGTGCAGAATTAGAACCAAACACTTTGGGAACTTTCATTTCAATAAGTAATGCCCGAGCAACCTATGTGTCTAATTGCACCCTTGGGAACCCAATATTCCTCCGGTGGGTATGAGCAAGTTCATGTACTATATCATGGTTATTTAAACCCCTTGATTCATCATCATTATCAGCTCCTTTTTCCAACTAATTAGGGTTAGCGGCAGGAATCCTAGTTGGTCATTCTTCTCTCTTAAGGTTCATACCCTCAATGAAGCCATAAGTTCCCATATATTTTCTTAAAAATTCTAACGATGTCTTTTTGGGACTACCCCTGGCTCTCTTTTAGCCTTCTACTTGAACTCACTCGCACATCCTAAAAGGTACTACACTGGGTCTGTACAGCACATGGTCAACCCACCTAAGTTTACTTTCTCTCATTTTATCTTGTATTAATGTCACTCTTAAATCCTCCCAAATGTATTCGTTTCGAATTCAATCCTTTCTTGTCTTGCCACTCATCTATCTCGACATCATCATTTCAGCTACACTCACTCTATGGAATGTTCTTTCTTGATTACTCAACTATCCACCAAATAAGGCAAAGTTTGTCTAACAATTGACTTATAGAATTTCCCTTCAACTTCATTGCTATGCGGCAATCACATATCCGATTATACATCTCTACTTCATCCACCCAGCTCTAATTCTAGGTGCGACATCTTCCTCAATCTGTCTATTTTGTAGGATTATCGACCCAAGATATTGAAAACACGTTCTTTTTGGTATTTTTTTGTTGTCAATCTTAATTTATTTCATTGTTTCTATTCTTATTATTATTAAACTTGCATACCATATACTCTATCTTAATCTGGCTAATTTTAAAACCTTCAGATTCTAGAGCATCCCTCCAAGTTCTGACTTAGTGTTGATGCCATTTCGTGTCTCATCGATCAAAACTATGTCATTCACAAACTAGGAATCAATACTTGTAGATTCCTAGTTAAGTCGTCTATAACTAAGATAAAGAGGTATAGGCTCAATGCTAACCCCTGATGTAAACATATTGTTAGTGAAAACTCACTCGTCTCTCCACTAGTTGTTTGGACACTTCTTAGCACTCCCTCGTATATCTCTCACCAAGTCGATGTTGTGTCTAGAGACTCCTTTCTTTTCCAATACCCACCAAATTAAATCTCTAGATCAATAAAGACCGTGTGGAGATTTTTTTCCCTTAACCTTAAATTTCTCAATCAGTTGCCTAATTAGAAAAATAGCCTCAGCTGTTGATCTCCCTCGCATAAAACAGAATTGATTTTATAATACATTCATTTTATATCTTAGTTATTGCTCAATCACTCTCTCTCACAGTTTCATAGTGTGGCTCATAAGTTTGATCCCTTGATAGTTCACACAGTTATGTGTCTCTTTTATTCTTCAAAATAGGTATCATGGTACTTTTCATCCATTTATCTGGCATTTTATTTGTTCTCAACACCTTGTTGGGCAGTTTAGTCATGCAGCCAATGCTAATCTCCCACATGCACTTTCCAACCTCTATCGTGATCCTACATGGTCCTAGAGCATTATCTTCATCCTTTTCAAAGCTTTTTTGACTTCTGATATCCTAATCTATGATTGTATCCATGACCTCCACCCTCATTTATTCTAATGGTTCCTTCTATTGCTATGTTCCCAATATATTATTCATTAAGAATAAACTCTCAACCCTTCGTTGACATCCTCGTCCTTCACCAAGGCCCTTTGATCCTTACTTCTAATGCATTTAATATGGCCTAGATCATTAGACTTTTTACTTACCCAAAAAAAAAAGATTCTTACGCTTTTTCTCTTTAATTTGAAGACATCTTTTTCACCTTTTTTTGTTCCTAGCTTATTGTATAAATTATCATATGCCTTAAGTTTAGTCTTTCTCGTTATTTGTTTAGAGTGTTTATTAGTATTTTTATATTCCTTAAATTTTTTATCGTTACAATTACATTGCAAGTTTTATAACATGATCGCTTTTCGCTAATGGCATTCTGAATCGCATCACTCTGCCACCAAGTTTTCTTATCAGAATTTCTTTTCCCACTAGATTCACCTAAAACTTCTTTTGCCACTTTCTTAATACAACCAGCCATCTCATTCCACATAACGTTAAAATCACGTTCAAAGCTTCATTTTCTTTCTTTAGCTAATTTATCCCTAAATAAGTCTATTTTCTCATTCTTTAAGTTTTACAACCTAGTTCTTGGACACCTATTAGTTTTACCCCTTCTCTTCCCTGTCTTTTTGCAGACATCTATAACTACGAGCCTCTGTTAAGTTGTCCAACTCTCTCATTGGATAACATTACAGTCTTTACATGATGGTTGATCTTCTTTCTTAACTAAGAAAAAATTTATGTGGCTTATGTGATCCACTTTTATAGGTATATTTCCCTTGATTATTGGTATTTAAATTATGTATTTTCATATTTACGTTTCAATTTGTTTATAGGAAAACATGAAGAGATCTCATATGAAATCTCACTAACTTTATGCTACACCTGGTAAAAATTAATAATCGGTAAAGATCATGGGATCAATCAAATTACTATTCAAAGAAAGATCATGATCTCCGAAGCTCAGCACTCTCTACGAACTACCAGTAGAGCCGGCTTGAAAACATGTAAAATCCATAAAGAAAATAGGGAAAGAAAATGAAAGATACCAAATTGAAAATTTAAAGAAAAGAAAACTTACTTGGAATCCTATCCCTCTGGCCGGCACACCAGACATGGTGGCCCTTATTAGACTAGCAATTGAATGGTCTTCATCTTCAATCCTAGAGCTTTGCCTAAGTGAGAGCTACCTAGGGCTTGTTCATCTTAGGGTTTTCGTTTTTCTTGGGGCACAGTTATCCTGAGGCTAGTAATTTAGGGGTTTTTAATTGTAGAGAATTAGGGCTGTAGAAAATTAGATTACCTATGGCTTTCTAGGGTTTCCTAGTATTAAGGTCTCTTGGATTTCTAAGCTCTTGGGGATTTTCACTAATTTCTCAATAACATTTTCTAGGATTTTATGTTATGAACTATACGAGGTAGAAGGGGGTTTATATTGGGCAATAGTCCATTTGGGATTCACGCCAAGGTCTATCTTTATGCTCAAGGTAAGTGTTTAACTGATTGACTTGTCCAATATCGATTTTAGGGAGATAAACAAAATAGAGAGAGGAGTACTGGGAGGAAAATCATACACATCGTGGTGATGCTGCCTTTGCTACATACAAAGTAATGATATATGAGATAAAGTGTAAAACTCATGTGCAATTTACATTTTCCTAACTATTACACATCTATTATATGTTTTCGTATCTATTACATACACTCACACTTTCACATTCTGTTGAGTATGATTTCCATATTGTTATTGTTCATACTCAAATCTCAGAAGGCAAATTTAAAATCTTGTGTCTCTAATTTCGGTGAAAATTCAAATCCACTTCAAAGCCGAGAGACTAGGGTTCAATTAAATTATGATTTGCAACTCAGAGATTTACAGTCTCTTTCCTATAAACCGCCGGTAGCATCATTATATATCGCCCAAAACCACTATTTCTTTATAAATGTTTTGAAATAAAAGGAATAAAGAACTTTTCTATCAAAATGAAAATCTAAGACTAAAAGAACAATTAACTAATAAAATTGAGTAGAATGCTTCCCAAACCAAGCCCACAAGACTAGCATCTAAAGTTGGGGACTGGATCATTGAATTTTGTATTGATTCCTCACCAACTTAAAGTTTTTTTTAAGTTGAACATTGACAAAATGGGCCAAAGTTTTTCCAGGGTCTCTAGCTTACTTAGGTTTGGTGACCTAAGCTAGGGATCTGAATTAGACTCCGTAAATAAGCTTAGATTGAGGGATATCAGAATTAGGGTTTTCTCTTGGGCTATGGCTCTCCGGCTATTGAAGAATACTGTATGGGCTACCTAATGTTGTTTTATGATCTTGTGTCGAGGTATAGAGAAGTATTCATAAGCCAAAACCCAGATCGGCCTTTTCTAATAGGATCCGCCACTGTGGTATGAGTTGATTTCAATGTTGTCCACATTGAAGGACAAACGGAACTCTGTTTGAATGGTATTTTAAGCCAATTCCAACGGAATTCTAGATGTCTTCAATATAAGTTTCTTTCTCAAGATTTGACCTATCCCTTCCTCGTCCTGAGGATAATTTGAATCCTAGAACTGGCAGCTATTCCAACTTTTTAGACCTTCTAGAGTCTGGTGGCCTTTTCTTTGAATTACTTCAATCCAAATTCGATTCTATCAATTGCCATCATACATCTACTCCTTATGCAGATAGGCTAGAAGTGCCCTCTTTCCCAATTACAAGGATAATTTGAACAAAAACGTGGGGACTATGGATTCCAAACATCTTGGGACCAAATGGAGTCCATACCTCTCAGCCACCGTGCTTCTCATTGACGTCAATGCCGCTGTCTGTGTTGACTTGTACCCGTCGGCATCACATCAATATTCGTCATGGAACTAAAATGAAATTTATGCAAACAAATGTTATTTTGCGCATAACTTTTAAATCCTGTGTATTGGATTTGAGCAATTCTATTCTTGGATCATGGAAAGCTCGCATGTGATCCAACAACTATAATGCTAGCCATTGTGTGATCGAGTGATTTTTGGCCAACGGTGGTAAACAATTACAAGCATTGATGAGGCTAATCCAGCCGTTGGATGGTGACCGTTGGGTTTACAACAATCACAGACAAAATGAACAGTTACAATGGTTCAAAGTGAAAAGTTACTTCCAAAACCTAACAAAAACCTCTATAATCTGGTACATTTTTCCCTTTTTTTTACTCTCTCTCTCTCTTTCACTCTCATCTCACATACTTTCTCTCTCTCTAAACGATATTCTTTTTCTCTTTAACTCAAATTTTCTCTCTCAACTATTATAGTACTCTGGTGCATATAGTAAGCTTTCGGTTCACGTGAGACCACCTATTTTTTTGCATATTAAATTACAATATAAAAAGGTGGCAAATATTGTCATGAGAAGGCGATGCAAAAATTAAGAAGGTTTTCTATATATTTCTACCCCTACTTCACCCTCTTATACCAACAACTCAATAGAACTGGCCGGTTCCCGAAATTTAGTGGGACCCAAACTTGCCTGACTGATTCTTAATCCGGATCGGTTGGTTCTTGAAATTTAGTGGGATCCACACTTGCTTTACCGATTCCTTATCCGGATCAACAATTTTTAAAATCTTACTACAAACATAGGTAGAGAAACCAGATTCGGAATTAAATAAAGTTCATTTAAGTGGTACTTAAGATATTTTCATACTCCTTTTTTTTTTAAACGATCAAGACATATTAATTTTTCGTTAAATAAATTTCATGATAAAAAAAATGTAACCTTACCCTACGATCAAGATTACACAAGCTACAACAATTACCCAGTTAATGAAGTATCAATCAAACAGTTTCATACTAATTGGTCGGTGCCAGTCTAACCTCATCTAAACAACTAAATTGGGGGGGTGGATACATGAACAACAACCTCATACGTGCGTGCCTCATTTCCATGTATCTCACGTGTGACAAATATCCTTTTGTATTTTACTACGAGTTCGGTAATCTTTTTGGTTCCAATCCCTTCTTGTCTTTCACGCACCCTCGGATGGTTACTTGTCCATACTTTGAGTTTTCGCATTTAAAAGTACAAAGAAATTACTGTGTCAAGTGGGTGCACTGCAGTATGTGTCATGGAAATGACACATTTGCCAACTACACATCCTAGCACATTATGAACAGAGACAACCTTGTGGAGTTTAATTTTTTTTTTTTTTGGTTGTTGTTTGGGTGCGGTATTTCTATAAGGTTGTAACTTCAGACAATCCAATTAACGTGCAGCACCAAACCTTATTATAACATATAATTTTGGTATAAAAAAATTTTAGGATTATCTAAAAATCTATTTTAATATTTAATTATAAAATTTTAGACCTCAAAAATAGTTAAAATCAAGTAGATGTATAAACATATGAAAATCTGAAAAACGGACGGTTTAGATAATATGTTGTATGATGCATTATTTCTTTGACTCAAAATCTTTTTGTTTTATCCATTATTCATACATCTTGATGTTGAGATGATCTATTAGATGGTTTTGCAACATCATTTTCCAATGAATTTTTAGGTGCATCTTTAGTTCTACATTTTAAGGTTGCGACCTTATATAAACTTTTTCCTTTTTGGTATACATAAAAGGGTGAGGTTTGTACAAAGTTGCTTCCTTATACCGTAGAAGTAAGGCGCACTTATAAAATTTATCTAGAGATGTTGTTTCGGCATCGAAAACCTTATGATGGCTTCCAAATCTCTTTTTATCCTTAGTTATAAAATTTGAACTTTCAAAAAAGGTGCAGTTGGCATACGAATGCATCCGTAGCGGTAGAGGTAAGGTGCACCTTCAAATTTTATGATGGTATATATGATTTTGATGTAAAATGTTATTAGGATTATCGCAAAATCTATTTTTATATCTAATTATAAAATTTCAAATTTAAAAAATGGTTAAA
>NW_006499855.1:6777599-6791913 GCF_000471905.2 Amborella trichopoda
CCATGAGAAATAAAAAAGATTTTAAGTCTCAAAAATAGTGCATTTTACAACATATTATCTACACCGTCTATTTTCAAGATTTTCATATGTTTATAGATCTACTTGATTTTAACCATTTTTTAAATTTAAAATTTTATAATTAGATATAAAAATAGATTTTGAGATGATCTTAAGAATATTTTACATCAAAATTATATACCATGATAAAATTTGAAGGTTCACCTTACGTCTACAGCTACGGCTGCATCCGTATGCCAGCTGCACCCTTTTTAAGATGTTATCGAATCTACACCATCCAACGGTGTAGACTACTACAACCTTACTTCTACAAATAAGGTTGAAACCTTATATAAACTTTTTCCTAAGTAATTTGCACTAGCAAATGAACCATTAGCATGATGTCAGTCCTCTTTTGTTTCTTCTTGGTTCGATGAGTAGTAACCATAGTTTAATTAAAATGAGGTGTTTTGATAGATATTATAAGTAGAATGCTTGGTGTGATTCATCTTCTTAGCAGTTTGGGTGGTTGATATCTCTTGTGCATGACTTTACGTGTATGGGCGTGTATACGGTCATGTGTGAGTCATAAAGAGAGTACACCAAAACACACGTTTATGTATGTGGAAGTGCTCATACATGTATGCATAGGCTAATGAATGTGCATCTGCACATGGTATTTTTTGTGGTAATGGAATGTGTATACATGCAGTACTGTATCCACACTCCATGCTTCTCTAGACAAAGGGCACGTAATTCCTGGGGACAAAGTGCATATGCTCTTGGGATATCTCCTTTTCGGGAAGAAATGTGCTTGATCCTCCAAAGTTTACCTCCATATGAGGAGCTTAATTTGGTGGCTTGAGAATTCCTTGCTTGTTGAATTCACTCTATGGAACTTTTCCCTTTTTTTTTTTTTTTGACACCATATTTTTTCCATATTACTTATCCCAATCTTGATAGAAAAATAAAACAAAGCATATTAATTCAACATGTATTACCCATATACAGTAATTCCACTTTGGAGCCTCTCCCTTTTGTTCTGCCTATACCCTTAGATGTTTGTTCGGGGGGCATAAAGTAAGAGGAAAGGAAAAAAAAAAGGTGCTGCAACACTTTGTACAGTTAGGAAATATCTTCAAGCTGTTGCAGTCTCATAGAAAATGTCATATAAGTCCCCCGATTTCTATTACTTTATTTTCTCCTGTCTGCACAGACTTGTACATGAGTACCCCACTTTGGTCGCTCTGCAACACTTCAGAATTGTCTTCAGTTAACTCTTACTTTTTTGTCTCTTTAGATCTTTCCATTCAGGATCTCCAAATCCACCTATTTCTCATGCGTCAGAAAACTAGCCATGCACATGCATGTTTAATATACTGTATGCATGTTATTACAGATATGCTGTAATAACCAACTACTACAATTTTTCATCCCAAGTAGCATTTCTAGATTTCAAAAGGTGTTGGAGCTCAACGGTTTTGTCTAACACACAAAATATCAATTCAACTTCATTACTTTTTACGTGCTCTTGGATGCAAATAGAATTGAATGTCTCTATGCTTGCTTCTCCCAAACAAAACTGGATCTTTTGCCAAAGCAGTAATTGATTTTTTGTCAATATTGATATTTGTAGGTTTATGTTGAGGAACCTGCTAATTCATCAATACATTTCTTAACCAGATCAGATAGCATGACAAATACATGTTGATGAAGCACATTTTTAATTTCACTATGTACAAAAAATAGCAATCTATTGCTTTTTTGAGCATCAAGTAAAAGCTGAAGAGACTATACTAGAACATAAAATGTAGTACTCAGTTCATTTGATTGCGAATATGACAATCCATAATCCAATGTACCTTTTTAAATATGAGAAATTCTTTGTTACCTTCAAATAGTTTTAATGGGAGTTTTCATATATCAACTTATCAAATCAACTCCATTCAATATATATAATTGAGTCAAACAGCACAAACCAAAGTTTTGAAGTAAGTAGAATCAACTCTAGAATCATCATATCTACCATTCAACTCGTATTCAACTGCAGTAGTCACTGAATTACAATTTGGCATTTTAAACACTTTAATTTATCAAAATTTCGAGTAGTCATCAAAAGTTACGTCTCCGCTCACCAAATCATCAAATTCTACAAATATATTTCTTCTTTTTTTTACTACATGTCGGGTTGCTAGTCCACCTTTCGAGAAACCATGAATTGCTTTCTCTATTTCAGCTCATATGCATACCAACAACAAGGTTATTGCTACTCCATCCAAATTTTCTGTAAAGTTCACTTGTTCTCCTACTTCGTTGAGCTCTTAAATCTTCAATTGGAACTAAAGTGCCCTAATTTCTTATCATTAAAACATTGAACACTAGTCCTTTCATATCTGTGCCGATTGAATTGTCTGCTCAAATTTCTACTGCCTTGGCCCCTTATGGTTTACCTCATTTGCCCTCTACTACTTTCGGTGTTAAAGTTGCCAGTTCTTCAGCCACCTGTGCAAGATTGCAACCTCCTCGTCACCTTCCTCTAACACTGGCTCCCCACCCCCTCCACCCTTCTATCAAGCACTTACTCGAGACAATTATTTATCTTCTTGATCATTCTCGGTCAATTCCTATGAATACATTTTGTATGATCTCCCATGCTTGTTTCGTGGTGGTGCTAAAGATAACCTTTTCAAAGGTGGTTTTACGTACGCCATGATTAATTAGGAAAATGGCTTTCTTATCTGCTTCCCTTGACTCTTGTAAGGTATTCTTTTGATTATTTGGCAACACAGTTTCATATTCCGAGGTTTCAGGTTCTTTTTGGATTGTGGAGGACATTCCTCTATTCAATAATTGACCTTAACTAGGAATTGCGGACTTCTCATGGGCTAAAGATAAGAGAGGCTGAAGTGGAAGAATTGAACGAAGGAAACCATCATTTCAGTGAGAGGAGACAATGAATGCCATCAAATGCATAAAAGGAGACGCCTCAGTTTCCTTGAAATTAGGTCGTAGATATGCTTCTTAGGAGCATGTCATGTTGAAGCTAACTCGTGGACAATTAGGAAGAATTTACTTGTGATTTTGGAAATGTATATGATAAGACCATTTCTCTTTAATACAAGGAAGTCAAAATCATTATCAGTCATTAAATGTGAAATGTGGTGGTTGGGGATGTGTCATTGACTAGGTTCAAAATAAAAGTTTTTAAACTATTTATATCATTTGTGCTATTAGATTTCACGTCAAATAGCCAGAGATAATTGTGACCTCCTTGTACCAAAAATACGTGGTCTCATGGTATACATTCCCCATGGTTTTTGGTATCCTAAGTGGTTTCTTTACTTTTTGTTTTCTCCTTTGTCATACTACCATGTATACTATACTCCCATGGAAACATACTATTCGTATTCTCCCTTGCTCCAAATAACTGTTTAGAAAAACTATTTGTTTAAAATTTTGGGAACCACATAATAACTACTAGAATTTATTTTCAAAAGAAATTATTGAATTTTGAGTTTTGTGACATATAGATCTAGCTCTTCAAAAATTGGATGGTCTCTATTCATTCTTAAGCCATTATTTTTTTAGCACATAAAAAATTTGTATCGAAAGTTTTTTTATTGAGAATACTTATGGGTTGCAGAGATTAAATACACAAAATTTGAGATTTAAAAATTATTCCTAAGGGTAATACCCGAGGGAGTAAATGGAGTATACTCCCATGAGAGTAGAAAATATTTTGGCTTGTCATATACTCTGTTTGTACTTTTGTCTGGATTAAGACAACAAGCTCCTTCTCAATAAAATGCACCATAAATATGTAAACTAATACTGCTAGGCTGAATAGGTGTCAAGCTTTTTGCTTGAACCATTTTGTATGGTGTCCAGTTGATTTTGGAAGGGAATTTCCGTGACAAAAATCTTGATAGGATATGGGATGGTTCCTTTAAATCATTTGAACCCTTTGAACCTAAGTGTGTGCTTCACAAAATTTGGTCATCATTTGCACTCTTAATAAATATGGCCAAGATTAGTGATGCAATGCCCTGTAGAAAATATGTTGTTTTCTATTCAATAAATATTCTACCAATTAAAAATAATTTCAATAGGAAATAAGTGTCAATGAAATTTTACTATATGAAAAAACATATAAATGTCCTTAATCAACCAAAATAATGAATCAGTTGAACTAGTGGCACTTGGATCTCTGCAAGATGCAATTAGAAAAGGGTGTGGTTTGCATAAGGTTGCAAGCTTAAATAATTAAAGAAAGTATATCTCCAAGCATGGTCATGACATGACATTTTGGTGCAGTAATCAATTTTTGCCTCTAATTATCAAATTTTAAAATCTAAAAATAGTTTAAATCGAGTAGATCTATAAATGCTGAAAATATTAAAAATGGACGGTCCAAGTAATGTGTTGCAAGATGTACTATTTTTAAGACTTGACATCTATGTTTTTCTCCATATCAAGATGATCAATTCAATGTTTTTCCAACATCAAAAACCTTTTTAGAAGAATTTTAGAGGTGAACCTTGATTTTAAATTTTAAGGTGTCAACCTTATATAAACTTTTTCCATTAGAAAATAAATCCAATACCATTTCATATCCAACAAATATCTCTCTGATCATGACTTGTGATGGTATAGACATCATATCAGTTCATCTTTTGTACCAAGAATTAGCTCTTTATACTTCAGATGTTCCAAATCATTTCATTTTTATGTTCCAAACATCAAATAGACCTAGATCATTTATAAAAAAATTAGAACTTTTTATATTAAAAATTTTAATCAATTTTTTAATTTTAAGCATAACAAAATTAATTGAAACTAAGTTCTACCAACAAAATTTTGTGAAATAATTCTGATAATCCTCCACCTTTATGAAAATATAGGTATCTTTCGGACTTGCAAATAATATATTATTATCACTAACTATTATGAAATAATTCCAATAATCATCTATTTATATTATGAAAAGTTTGTGCATCCCTAAAGGTTTCAGACTTCAACCTTTAGTTGACATTATCATCAATATCAATGAGAAACATAGTAAATGACGTTTTGACCTAAGAATCTTGACTAATAAACCTATTACATAACCACGTTACTTTATGTGAACCAAGAGATGCTCAAACACCCTATCATGCTTAGGTTATTAGCTTTAAACTGAGCCTTTTTTATTATTTATGGATAAAAGAAATCCAAGGCATCTGTAGATAACTTGTTAATTACATTCACACCTCAACCAATAGAGGAAGAAAGCACCGTTGTTTAATCGATTACAGATGATAACAGCTTGAAAGAAAAGGTATAACTATAGGATATGATATACGTCCTTCACATACGAAGGGCCTTCAACTGCGTATTTCTTTGTGTCTTCTTATCTCCTCATTTGTCCATCATTTTTGAAATTTGGGGATAATTGGCCTCTTATTGACTTGCACCAGTCAGTTATTTTGACTTGCCTGGAAATCATGTGGTGTTCATCATGGTAACTGAAGCCATTAACTCGTAGAGAGTTCCTGTGTTGCTGTGTATCAACAAACGCTGGCCCTTATGGGCCACGTATCTTTTCTAAATAAGTATGATTTGTCTTCATGCATAATCTTCTGTTGAGTATGCTTTGGAAAAAGCTGCCACCAGGAAGTGTGATATTTCACCAGTAGGAAACATGATATTTAGCCGATAAGTTTGGGAAGATTAGGAGACTTCGATTTATCCTCCAAAATAAATAACGTTTTAGGTCTTATGACTTGTTTCATGAGAAGTCTTGGGCCTCTAAAATGGGATATTACCAAAAGGTGGCTTTAAAGATAACCTATACGAGAATTTTGATCAAAGAGAGGTTCTTTCTCATTTGCCGGGGCGTAATAAACGGGATAGAGCCTCATGAGTGCTTTGTCAGAGGGTAAACTCTGAGGCAAAGTAATTTGAAAGGTTGTCACTAGAGTGATTTGAATAGGAGAGTGTAGATGTGGATGGGTATCTTCAGTGTGATAAGGCTAATGGAGGTTCTGTTGAAATGTGTTACTGTCGATGATTTTCAATGTTTCAAAAAGCGTTAGGTGGGTCCTAGGCGGCCTGAGGTCTAGGCCGCCCAGTGCCTAGGCGGGCGCGCAGAACTTGAGCGGCCTAGTTGAACCCAAATAAGGATTATGCAGTGCAGTTATGTCAGTATCAGTTATATGCATTGCAGTACATAATTCAAATTATACTACATATTAGCATTTAGCAAACACTCTATAAACATAACCATAATCCATAAGTCGGTTCATACTCCATGTCCATAATTCAATTAAAACTTAAAATTTACGGCCAACCAAATTATCAAACCAAGTTATCAAATAGTATCACACCAGTACGGCAGTACACCACTATGAGGAAGAAAAAAAATTGAATTATGAAACTATGAAAGTAATACTTGAAAACTCAAAAGACTCTTCAATAGTTCAATACACAATACTTCAATCAAAGTTCAAACTTCAAAAGTTTAATAATTATTCAACAATCAACATTCATCATTCATCATTCATTCTTCATCATAAAATCTTGGGTCAGCTGCATTGGCATCATATTCATCGGAGTCGACGGAGTCGTCACCCTCCTCGACATATTGGTCGTCCCCATCCTCCTCTGCCTCTTCTGAATCAGCCTCTTCTTCCTCCATCTTTGTTCTCTGTGCAGAAGATCTATTGACCTTAGGAGGATCAGCTGATGTCCCTGAAGCATCCATAACAATGTTTTATGTCAATCCTTCATGCCTCGACCTCATCATCATCAACTAACCACTCCATAGCATGGTCCATATTTTTTGATCTGATGGGGTCTCTCTTATCTCTCTTACTAAACTTGCCCTTCAATAATCGATTGTACTTGACATAGACTAGATCATTGAGCCTCTTTGATTCAAGCTTGTTCCTTTTCTTTGTATGAATCTAATAAAATCAAATGAAACTAATTAAATTTAATATATATGGTTAATGTATTATTTATAAAATTATACAAATCACCCATGCGGCCTTACTCCTTCAAAAGTACTCCAATTGCGCTCACAACCGGATGAAGAAGTGGTTAGGTTTAAGATCCGAATGGCCAATTTTTATAAATTTGGAGAACTAAACCCATGTTGGCTCCACCAATGGGCTACAAAGAAATAGAATAAAATCATAAATAAATAATAGAATTGCTTGACTACTTGAACAGTTTGAACTTAAGAATAATACTGATTCTTGGATCAATTTTTGCCCTTTGCTTCATTGTCATTGGACTTCCAAAAGACTTTAATGAGCACTTTTAATTTATCAGCTCATCAGCGCATATAATATCATGCATATCAGGATCAGGGACTAGCACCTCTACACACATTAAATCCATTCATAATTGTGTCATTTGTTTTTATATCCTTGTCAATATAAAAAAAAAAAAACTGGGTTCAAATAATAATCAACTGCATGCAATGGCCAATGTAGCTGCCTATCACACTTCTCATTAATAATCTAAAAAACAGGCTTGTAACGGGTTTGTTCATCATTGAAATTGTGGGTTATCTCTCTTTTACATTTCTCCATAATATCATATATGTAGCCCATAGAAGGCTTGTCACTATCAACCATGTGAAGGACTTTGACAAGTGGAAAAAATACCTTTAGAGCGCCCTTCACCCCTCTCCAGAAGCCTTAAAAAGTATAATATCTCTCACCTTCTTCCCAACCTGATCCTTAGACCACTTACATGCTCTCCATTCATCTGAGATAAACATTTGTATCAACTACACTCTTCTCGAATGTATGCTATCTAGGCATAAGTACCAAGTTGTAAATCTCGTGACCCCAGGCCTCACAATATCTTTCTTCTTTGTAAAGGTACGCATCATGCTGAGGGTGAGATAGTGGCTATAAATGAAATTTGTAACTAACTTGACCTTCGGTTAAACCGCGCAGGATAAGCTATGCGCAACAAATTAGATGCAGCAACATTAGGAGCAGCATTGTCTGTGACAACCTGTACAACAAGATGTTCCCCAACCTCCTTGATGCCCTTCTTTATCACTTGAAATACGTAATGGGCATCATGAATATGATCAGAGGTATCAATAGACCTCAAAAAAGACAGTTCTTGCAGGACAATTCACAAGCAAATTCATCTGACTTCTTCTCTTCATATCACTCCAGCCATCAATCAAAATAGAAATCCCATACTAGGCCCTTGCATCATTCTTAAGTTCTACAGCTTCCTTCGTGGCACTCACTGCCTTTTTTAAAAAGGCTCTGAAAGCTCATATGGGGTTGGGGGTTTCATCTCAGGGTCAAATTGGCCAACTGCCTCTATCGTAGTATAGAAGCTGCTTAAGCAAGCGGTATTGAAAGGAATGCTCGCCTTATAAAATCATGTAGCAAGATAATACACAGTTCTATCTCTCTCTTCTTTCTTGATTCTATTTTCAATGGTGGTTTGCTTTTTTATTTCTCTCCTGCAACCTCAAGGTCAGGCCGAGGTAAAAAACTATCCATAGGGCCTCTAACCCGAGGCTTCTTAGTCCCAAAACCGGAAGCAATTACAACTCCCTTCCCCTTTCCCTTAATAATGGATTGCTCAACCTCTTGACATCCCTCCATTTCCTCATCACTATCATCATCATCAAAATTGACGCGAACGCCGACCTAATTTCTGCTATAAAGGCAAATCTCTCATCTTTTTTCATTTTCACTATGTTCAAAAAATTGTTTATTTCCTCTTTAATAGCATCAAGAGCCTTTTTACATGGGGAAACATCCCCCTGATATCGAGAAGATGTTTCTTGAACCGGTTTATGCCCCCTTTTGAATCATTTTTACAAAACTTGCATCTTATGTAATATTTATCATTAGGTTTTGGGTTATAGCCATATTTCCAATCGGGATCACCACTTCTATTAGATCTCGAATAAGACATCTAAAAAATAATGTAAATTACTAAAACAATAAAAACAAATCACTTTGAGTTTTATTGCTCAATCTTCAAACTTCCACCTCAAAGATGCTTTTAAATACTCAAAATCTTCTAAAAAAAACCCTAATAACTTTGCAAAATATCAAAAACTAAATCTAATATCAATGGGTGATGTTTTGATCAAGTTTTGTTAACTTTGAAAAACCCTTCGATCCTAAAACATTCACCAGAAACTAGATATTTGGAGGCTTTCTCTGTCTAAAATTGGCTCCAACAAGTTTTAGGGTTCAAATGAATCTAAAACCCTAATTTTGGGTCCTTAAAAACAACAAAAAAAATGACCAAAGTTGCCCCTATCGAAAGCAATTTCCACCCCTAGGCGGGGCGCAGGCCCTGAGCGCCCGCCTAACGCTGGGAGCTGGGCGCTCGCCTAGGCGAGTTCCGTACGGCCTAGGCGGGTACGATTCCTAGATTGGCCACCTAGGCTTCGGCAATGCGCCCAGGCCTTTTGAACCGCCTAAGCGCTGGGCAGTCCGCTTTTTGAATCATTGATGATTTTGCATATTTTGAGTCGATACTAAGAGTTGTATATTCACCTCTCAAAGCACTACCCTTATTTTTGCCTCAATCCAAGGTATAAAAGAGGGAACTTTAGTCTTTTTCTAGATGGGGTTTCTAGTGAAGTTTCAAAGGGTGTCAAGTTTTCACTTAAACATTTGTATTTTTCTAGAGCTTTTATATTTTGTTAGGCCTTGTACCCATATTTTGATCTAAGTAGTGCTTTAGATATTGAAAGAAAAACTTCATAAGAAGTGGCCCTACTTTTATTCTTATGTAAATAAGTTTACCAAGAGTCCGTGAACTCTAATACAAAATAAGGTATAGACGTGTTGATGTAGGCACACGTAGATTGCCCCCTCGAAGAGGAGTTGAAGCAGCTTTGGAAAGACCTCACAATGAACTCGAGGTTAAGTTATTTCCATGAAGACGGGAATGATGCAGCGCTAGGCCTACGGTCCTAGTAAGAGCCATGGTGGACGCGTAGTCAGCATGATTGTTACCTTGGACTTGGGAATGGCATGATGCATGTGCATAAGTGCATGATGCATGTGCATAAGTTTATTTGCTTTGAAAAATTGTTTATGAAAAATAGGAGTCTTGCATTGAAGTGAATGTATTTTGCATTGGAATTTAGGTTGCATAGGTAATATGTTAGTTTTGCATGTAATTATTCTATTAATAGTTCCAAATGTGGGTTTTGGTCTTCCAATGTATAGAGACTTGATTAGGGGCTTTTAGAAACATGTAAACTTAGGTTTTTAGTTTATAAAAGAACTATACAACGGTTGTAAAGAGGGAGGACGAATTTTGACTGAAAAAATATTATTTGTGGATAGCAGTTTTCTGCTGCTGAGTGTTCCCTCCTTTTCGACATAAGTGATTCTGACCCTATCTTGTCGGTTGAGAGACTCTCATCAACATCTCACAGGCCTCAGCCTGCATTAAGTTAGTATCAAAGTACGTTCCTTCTGACCACCCTAGACACTTCAATTGTGTGTAATGGTTACTAAAGTACCCCAAAACGATCTTTTATTCTCATCTTCATTTTCACAATATTTGGAAGTCATAAATTGGGACTTACCACCAATTTTTGACATGTATCCTAATGAGGATTCGAGTTTGGTAGAAGAAACAATCTATGATGAAGAAGTTGGTGATCCAACCTTTGATGAAAAGATAGATGAAAGTCTTATGTTCAATGAAGAACTAGGTAATTGCAAGGAAGATGATATTGGTGAAGATGGTGGTGATTTCATTGGGCTATTGCTTTGTTTACAGTGGAGAGCCGCAGTTGCAATGCATGTTTCCTCTTAACCTATTTTAAGGTCGTAAGCAAGTTATCTCAAGTATGTTCATTGACAATAATTGTATGCATATATACTATAAATTTAACAATTTTTCATGTGGACAAAACATGATAGGTAAAGGTTTTTACGAGTGATGATGTAATTTGGAACACATTTCTCTCGTGTTTTCTTGAACTGGGTCTCATTAAAATTGGGAAAAAGTGCATATTCCTTGATGATGACAGACATGCAAATCAAGCACTATTGTTGATCGCAGTTAAGTATTGCTCATGTTGTTGGCCTTATAGCATTCCTCGGATTTAAGTGTTGCTCATGTTGTTGGCCTTACAGCATTCCTGTCAGAGATGACCTTGTACATAAAAGATTAGAACCAGTGGCAATCTATGGAGAAAATGGGTTATCTCTTGAATGGTATTCTGCACTAGAATGGGGTTTCCCTATTTGGACAAAGAAACATGCTCTTGATAGAGGCAAAGCAGTAAATTGTATACCAAATGAAGTTTCTTACTAGAAAATTTATTTTTCATTATGAATTTCCCTTCTTGTATTTGCCCAAGATTGATATGAAGGGGTTTTATAATCAAGCAGTGCCAAATATTTTACGAAAAGGTTGGGATGTGTTTGATCTTTATTTATTCCAAAACAAGTGATTGTATTTGTTATTGAAGACAATTCATTGGAACTATGCCTTCACAAACTCATAGAATATAATGCCAATAAAATCAGATTGGCATAGTGGAAGAAGATTGACTTCGCATTCATCTTAACCCACTACAAAACACGACGAAGTTTTTTTCAACAAAGGGAGTTTGATGCAGGTGCAAGTAGACTAAAGAAGAGTTGAAGCAACTTTGGAAAGACCTCACAATGAACTCGAGATCAAGTTCTTTCCAATACGAGGGAATGATGCAGTGATAGGCCTACACTCCTAGTAAGTGCCAAGGTGGACTCCTAGTGATTGTTAGCTAGGTATGATGTTGCATGGTTTTATTTGCTTTCAACAATGATGTGTGGAAAATAGGAGTCTTGCATTGAAGTTAATGCAACTTAGTGAGAGAAACACACACAAAGAGAGAATGTAAAGAGACAAAATCAGTGGTAGTCACCACAATATTACGATGAAATGCTATATTCAAAAGTGAAATTACATAAAACATGAGCTCCAAATTGGAATGTCCAAGCCTTTTTATGCTACTTGTCTTTTAAGTTTCTAATACATATTAAAAGCTAACCTATTCCCACTACACAATCCATCAAGTTTCTAAACATACTCCAACTCCAAAATGTTGAAAACTCCTCATGTTAACACTCTCTTTACCTCTTTCAAGACTTTGAAAACCTACTATTACACCATACTAGGCTCATAGAAACTAGTTGTCCATGCCGGATTTGTGGTCCTATATTGGGCTTTACATCATCCTCCCTGGGTTCGAGAGAACTACCCTCGATTTTGTTTTCGAAACATCATAATACTCAATAAGAACGACCATCTCTGTAAAGCAAGTCCATAATATTAGTAGCCTTAAACTCATTTGAGAATACTCGCCTATGAACTTTGAATGGGCTAAGAAGAGTCTTGCAGTACAACCACAACCCTTTTCAATTTGAACACGGAGAGTTTCTCTTGGGATCTTCCATATAAGATGAAATAATAGCTCATCCTGCCTTCTAGCATTGAGAGCATTATCATACACTTTTTAGTGTCCATTCTTTTCAACAAACTCATCAATAAGAACAACCAATGAAAATGGCATCAGCTCCTTTGAGCATATCTCCCATGGCACCCCTAGTTCAGATAAGATAAAGAGAGCTAGGGCACAACCAAGGTATAGAAAGAAGTCATTCGAGTCAAAACACAATTGATTGTCACCACCATCATTGAGAGAGTTCTTTAGCCTCTAACTGCTTTCTGTCTACGTTTTTCCCTCATCATAAATATCATTTATTCACTTATTCCTTATGGGACAGAAACAAATTATCTCCAATATTTTGCAATCAACTCCTTCATATCTACCTAGTTCTTCATCAAAAATAGGAGAATCCACAAAATCCTCTTCATGATCCTCTTCAATGACTAGATTTCCATTAAAGTCATTATCACCAACTTCTTTCTCAACACCTAAATCATCATCCAGGTACTTGTTAAAGACTGGTGGTAAGTCCCAGTCCACAATCGGCTGATCCTGATAAATATTTGATGAGAAAGTTTCCTCATGATTGTTCCCAGATAGACTTCCATAATACCCACCTAGGTCCATAATACCCACCTAGATTGTCCACAGATAGACTTTCATAATTATCATTTATTTGGCACCTAGGTCCATGACATAGTGCACCAAACTCTTGACTATGATCACACCATGAATATGACTCATCTATTACCATCTGGATCTCCAACTTATCACTCGAGTTTTCACAGCTAATATCTTTTTCATTGTGAGCTTCCTGATGCTAGAGTCACAAGTTTAACTACTACACTTACCTCCAACTCTTCATCTCTTGTGTTGTTCACTTTGTAGTTATCACAACCACCTATCCCCCTTCTTGCTGCCATGGAAAAGGATGTGCTAATGGAGATAACACCCTACCCAAGCCTGAACTCCGGCTCTAAGGATTCCAAATGATGTACCTAAACTGTGGGGACTGCAACTTAGTGAGAGGAACGCACAACAAAGAGAGAATGTAGAGAGAGAAAATTGGTGGGAGTCAAAGCTCACCACAATATTATAGCCAAATGCGATATTCAAAAGTGAAATTACATAAAATATGAGCTCCCAATTGGAATGTCCAACCCCTTTTATGCTACTTGTCTTTCAAGTTTTCCGTGCATATTAAAAGCTAACCTATTCACATTGCACAAACCACCAAGTTTTTAAGCATACTCCAACACTCAAAACTTGAAAACTCCTCACATTGATTCTCTTTGTACCCTTTTCAAGACTTGTGAAACCCACTATTACACCATTCTAGGCTAATGGAAACTAGCTATCCATGCTGGATTTGTGGAGTTAAACCCCCTTCAGACTACAAGAAGACTTGCACCAATAGTGTCGTGGATATGCAAAGGTTAAAGTTAGAAAGGGTTATGATGGGTGCGTATATCAAAAAGATGATTACTTTTTGTTTAAAAAATATTTTAATAGGTAACTTAACTATTAAACGAAAGCAAATTTGAAATTTTTATAAAAGTACAATGGCATTTTGAAAGTTAGTAACCTGAAATTTTATTTGGAAAGTGCCCTTGTCGTTTAGTAAAAATTTCAACTTTACTTTTTATGGAAATGATAAAAGTACCGCTTGTACTATAGTAATATTAACAAAATTGCCCTTACTTAATGATGAAGGTATCTCAAAAAGTAACTTTTTAAAAAAGTTAGACTACAAAATTAGTAAATCCACCCTTCACAACTCTCTCTATCTTTAACCCCCTCTCTCTCTCTCTACTNTATATATATATATATATATATCTACTCTCTCTCTCTCTCTCTCTCTATCTATATATATATATATAT
>NW_006499855.1:6791933-6810410 GCF_000471905.2 Amborella trichopoda
AAAGTTAAAGTTAAATAATAACTAACTAATAACTACTACCTACTACTACTACTACTACTCTTACCTCCTACTACTCTACTCTATATATATATATATATATATATACTACTCTCTCTCTCTCTCTCTCTCTATATATATATATATATATATATATATATATATATATATATATAAACCTATTCTACCATTCTTTCTAAGAGGCGATCTCCATTTTAGGTATGCTAATTGCTACATTATCACTGATCAATCTAATAGCACTGTCTAACATAACTTTAGTAATTTTAGCTAATGGGTTCCTGTCATAAGTAATTTCACCAAAATGACAGAGAAATTACTTCTTACATGTTTCGTCCTTGTACTTTGCAAGGAGTGATGCCATTATCCCTTTCTTGAATTTAGCGAGAGCAAGAAGAACAACCGATTGATGAGTGTGCTGTTTGGTATCCATGAGCACAATCCTCCATCTCCACTCGCTGAAGTTGTCCCTTCTCATTCTCATATTTTCTTATCTCGCAAAGTAGGGTTGAGGGCTTTTATGCAGTACTAGAAGGTTATATCCATCATTGGTCATTAGATGTGAAATTGGATGATTGAATGTACTCTATTGATCATGTTCGAACTCGAAAAAGTATACAGACTCTGTGATATACATCTCGCACCTAATTTTACATCTAATGACTAGGAGTTAGTTTGATCTTTTGAACTAAAGGTAAATAGCTTTATAGTATGTAATACGTTATTATCACCAATGGAACTTTCAAGGAGATACTAAAACAAATTATTATGTATCCATTTCATTAAATGATACCCATCAAAATAGCCAAGTTTACCAAGATCTTTTTGCATCATTTTCATGCCAAATCTCACATGAATAATAGTGTCGCACAAACTTGGGAAAGACCCAAATTTAATGGCAAGATCATAGAGTTGGCTATTCACATAGAACCATCAAACCAAGGCAAGTATTGATAGCAGAACTTGCAGAATAACTGTTGAAATGTAATCTAGGAGAATGAGATGTAAAAATGGAATATGGACATGTTTTCCCAATTCACACCTGAAAACACCACAAATTTGCAATAGAGTAGTGTAGGTATGCTCATTGATTCTCTCATCTTTGATGCATCCTAGTAAGCATGACACCGATATGAACATAAAGTCCCAAGTATGGAAACCTAGGAGGAAGCTGGCCCAACTTAAATGGGATTTTTATGAACATAGTATGGAAACCTAAGAGCAATCTGGCCCAACTTAAATGAGAATTTTATAGTTTTTTTATGCTCCTAGCATTCTTGCCAATACATTATGCTCGTTTTATTGTAATTTTTAATAAAGAATATAGCTCCATGAGCAAAGACCCATGTCATAATGAAGCCTGTGATGAATTGATGATGAGCATGGTTAGTATAGTGCACAGCTTTTCATTTTGAAAATGGCTCACCCTATAGAGGGTCTAGTTTACTGAGTCCTCGGTCCATAAGTTTAATAGGTATCATGTCGGACATAATCACCTTTAGATTGTTAGAATTATGGTGGCCCAAGAAAATAAAAGTCTTTCTAAATATGTGAAATCATATTTTAGGAAAACATTCAGCAAAAATTAACCAACTCTTTGAAAATTATTTATTGAAATTAGTAAAAAAATGCCAATCGCTGAATCAGTTGGATGACAGGCACGATCAGATCGCTTTTTTAAAGCCGATTATTGTCCCCACTTGACTCTTCACGATGCAATGGGTTGGAAGCAATACCAACTTTGGGATACAACTAGCCCAATTATCGAGTAAATCTTATTTGCTAATTACATTATTAGCAAATAACCAATCAACTATATGCTATCAGTAAAATTTCAAGACCAAAAATTTAAATATTCTGAATGATATATTCTTCGGAAATTTATCAAAGTATACCTAACTTTTCAAGAATTTAACAATTTACCTTTTCTTAACTATTCCAACTCATGTGCATGCTAATTATGATGGGTATTTCAAAAATAAATTAAAAGATATTGGTAAAATGTTAAATAATTGATCTCTTGTAAATCTCACCAACTAGGCAACCAACTAGAAATCTTCATCCCTTGATTTGATCCATGTAGGAGCAAGTGATGCCTCCCTCTATTGAGAAAAAAAATTATAGGGCATAAAAGATTTTAGTAACCTTTATCAAATAGAAAATGAGTATATAAATTTAGATGGTGTAAATATCAGAGCTGGAATTAGATTGTAGATGATCCACATTCATAGAAACATGATGGTTATCTTAAGAAGGGTATCCCTCTTAATTTTTGAAGAGAGACTAATGTTCAATAGAGCCTATTCACTTCAATATGTCTCTCGGGCAATCATATAATCTCCCTCTTCACTAAACTAGACCCATTTTTCTTTTCAGCAAATCTCTTTGCTACGCATTCAAACATAAGCTTCAAACATAAGCTTCAGCTTAGTGGTAGATATATCATGTGCAGTGAGGGACGTCAATGGTTTGAACCCTTCATCCCAAAAGCAAAAACAAGATAACCAAGCCGTTTTTATCCCTTAAACCTGAGCACTCCTACCGGCTTGCTATTTCCCATTGAACTTAGAATTTGTGCTTCAAAGACAAGAATAGGTTTTGGTTGTGTTAAAATGCTAATTTGTCACCATCTGTCTAAACTTTTCTTCCAAGGCGGTGGTAAAAATCTCTTCCTTTTTTTTCTTTTTTTTTTTCCTCTTTTTTTCTATAGCTCATTGGGGAGGAGATCCCCTTACCCTGGGGTATGTAGGACTCCAATTCTACCGTCTAACGTGCTGACCAATTTATACCCAGGCTATGGTTTGGAAGTGCATCTGAATGACTGTCCAAGGATCAAGGCGGTGGGAGAGAGAGAGATTTTTACCACCAACTTGGAAGAAAAGTCTAGAAAGAGAGAGGCGGCGACAAATTAGCATTTTAACAGGTTGTTGGTAATTAAAGGGATTTAGCCTCATATTGACATTTTGCAGTATTTTCCTTTGCAAGGCCTTTTGTCAAAGGATTCATCGATCCTTTGTCTTAACATGTTCTAGACTTATGACTTGATTTGTTATCGACATTTGTATGGAGTCGTCTTCATGCTGTATCCATAGATTTCCCCATCATAAATACCATTATATGCTCCAAACAAGGTGGCATGACTATCACTATTGCTTGTGATCACTATAAGCGGTGTTGGCCAGATTGGATGGTCATAAATTAATTTCCTTAACCATCTTCCTTCTGAAATCAGAGTTGTTGATAGACATAATGAAACAAGCTTGTCCCTGCTGAATCAGAATGGTTGAAACTTCCAAAGTTCTCTGCAGTTTGCAACTTAGTGACAATCCAGCAATGCATTGATCCACTGAAATCAAAGTGGTTGAAACTCCCAAACTTCTCTAAAGTTTGCAACTTAGTTACAATGTAGCCATGCTTACATGGCCCTCATACCAATGTTTCAGCTGAATCATGCTACACACCTGTTATCCAAGATGTAACTCAGTACACATTACTACTACATTACTGCTAATTTCCCGTACACACCCATGTAGTTTACATTCTAGTGTTTGAGATGGTTCTAAACTATCCAAGCTGCAATCAATCCTCTGCATTGTCATTGACCACCACCAATAGTCATCCTAGTCATCTCTAGTGACTCGCCCTACCACTAGTGAATTGCACTGGCACTAGTAACAAGTAGCAGAACAGCTTTCAGATTCTCAAGGGGAGGGCCGAAAGAGTAGCACTCAGAAAATGTGCACAAATAGCACTCAATGAACATGAGACTTGAACCACATCCAATGTCATAATACATTTGGAGGACGCTTTGCAATATTTTATCAAAAACATTTTATAATCATTGGGTTGTTGCACTTTCGTCTTAATCTGTGTGCTCTTCCTAAAGATACACTTTGTACTTCACATTTGGAACATTCCACCATGCCCTAACCTCTCATATTGAAAGAACGAACTTTATTAGTGTTCAAAGGTTCAATAGGTCTCACAATGAACCATCAAACCATTGTGTAATCAAGGTTTTCAAGGTAAAGCATGTCGAATTCCCTCTTGTACATAGGGTTTTATTTGCCTTCATCATTACTGCTCAAACTATGAAGAATTCAAAGAGAGAACCTTTCTCCAACATCTTATTCCCTCTCATTGTGTGCAAGAACTTGGTGGAGAGTGATGTTAGCTCTATGTATCTTGATGGAAAGAACTATGGTTTGAGGTCTTTCCAGATTTGGCAAGGGAAGAAAGTTATAGGGCTATATTGATGGTTTGTCCCCAACCAACTGATTAGAATGCACAAAGTAATTGGCTTGTCACAAAAAGATCATTGTAACGTGAATCATGAATTCGGTGATGTACAAAATTGTGTGCAACCTCATATATCAGCCTAGTACCAAAACTATGTGGAATTACTTAAACAAACATTACTAACAAATAAACATTACTCACTTGTATATACTTCAAAGGGTGTATCATAACATAACAAAGGCAATTATGCTATTTCAATAGTCTCTCAAACATATGCAGTGAGATGGACTTGATGGACACTACATTGAGACTCCTGACAAGACTAATTTTTGCTTTAGCAATAGCCTCGATAGAGTGATTTATTATGCACTTCAATTGAGGCTGATGTAACTGTATTAGGGCTTAAAATAATTTTGTGAGCAAACTAGGCCAGCCCAGTACGAAAAGCAGGCTCAGCCCATCATGAGGTAATTTTGAATGGCCTTTAAATGTCAGTTGAGCAATAAAAATACCTAATTTTGGATAGTAAATAAATGGCTTGAGTTGTTAACTTCGTTGCTTTGGGCCTACGTTGGAATTTAGGTATGTTGATGATGATAACTTGATTGACCTCGATATTGGGCAAGGCATTGTCGTTGTAGTATGAGGCTGGTGCTCGACATTCTATGGGTAATATACTAGCCAATACCCCTTTGTTCTATCATCGAGTGACACTCTTTTTAGCATTGAGTCGATTGAGCAAGGTAAGCCACCATGACTAAGTAACAATTTATACTTGGGTGTGGCATTTTCTAGTATCAAGCCGATTTTTTTGCGAGCTTGAATCTTCTGACAAAGCAATGCATGGCTCACCAATTTTCTGCCTTAGGGCAATGAGTTCGCCCATGGAACGAAGCTTTCTCAGCCTCTATTTGCGAGAAGCTAGATAAATAACAGAGGTAGACAATCCACATTTGGATTTTTCAAACCGTGTTTGTGATTTCAAAAGCCTTAATTGCTTTTGGAAAATTATGACTCGGCACCAGTCTCTATTTCCAAAACACTTCCCGCCTTTCAAAACTTCTTCAAAATGGTTTATAAAACGAAACAGTTGAGTCGCCTAAAATGATGACACTATCGCATCCCCATTAACAAAAGGACCAAAACCCCAAATCAAAAAGAAGTTTGAGCCAAATAAAACTTCGAAAGTCTAGTATGAGGGAGAACTCTTAAAAGTTTCGACCTTCCAAACTCAAACTCAAAATTCAAACCACTCCAATCCCATAGCACTAGAATAGCCTTAGGACGGAAGGGCATCATGGGAGTTAAACTAACCAGAATCTTCATAAATTTCTATACTATTTTAAACTCTATTTTTGCTTTACCTAAATATTAAAACGATTAAGGTACAGTGACAGGACTAACATGGACCTCTCAATGAAAGAGAGGTCTAAAGTTTCGGCAAAGTTGAAGTCTTACAGGTCATGATAGTGGCACCATTTAACCAAATTTAGAACTCTGCTTACTTGAAATGTAGCACCATGTCAAGGTACACCAACAATAGTAGCATAGACCTCCCAATGAACAGTGCCCCAAAGCGTGGGCCAAGTTGAAGTCTTTCAAGTCTGAATAATGGCATCCACTAACGAGCTAGTGCTAGGAATTCAAGGTCTTCTCTATTTATTAATTATTTCTTCATTGTTTGAGGTCTCAATTGTTTACTTCTTTGCCACTTATCTTGCCCAAAGTGTGCGGCATGAGCAACAAAGTGGGAAAACTATAAACACCTTACTTTGGCTTAGTGGATTCCCGTATACCACAAACCCAAATCATATGTACCAGACCTAGTCACCTACCCAAGCCTATCCCAGACCTATAAGCCAACTTTTGTGCCATCCAGATATATTATTTCCTATCAAAACCGCACTAGAGACCATACTAGCCTGGTAGTCCACAGTTCATCGTACCCCACAGTCCATGCACCATAGGAAACAAGCCAAAAATACTATAGAAGCCACCGTCAGGACCTCTGCTGGCCATGTGAATGTTGGTCAAGGGTGAGGCTCACAAACCTCCCTTGATGCACCGCCCATTCTGCCTAAGGCCTCATCTGGGCCTCCTTCTTGCCTTAGGCATGGCCCAGCAAGCCTCATGCACCAGGTTGGTGCATAGTCAAGCCTCATCGGTAAATGCCTCACAGATATTCAACTTGGACGCCTGGTATGGGAACTCTTCGATGCGGAGTTATTTAGGCCTACACATCTTATTGAGGGAATGGTGGAAGCCTTGGGTTAACTGGCGGATAGTAGTGGATAAGGCCCATGCGCAATAGCATGGTGCACAAGTGCATAAGCCTGTACACCACAGCTTAGCACACAGCAACTGTGGGCTGACCGTGGTTTTTATAGGCACATGTGGGTTGGGTAGGTGCCAAGGTTCAAAATTCAAACAAGCCAAGATGGCCGACGTGGGTGTAACGGCCAAGACGTTGGTAACAATCGGGACATGGGCCACAAAGATAGGCGACGGTTATGGTGCATGGGCATGGCCCCATTAAGTGGCCTCACCTCAGGACGTGGCATGAGGCCAGTAGCCTGGCTGCCTGCCAGATACCCACGACCAGGCCTTAGGCTGCTGCTGGCCACCACGTGTACAAATGGTTGTATGCAGGGCTATATAAACCCCTAACCCAGACCCTTGAGAGGGAATTTGTGGTAGCATATTTTGTAAGTGTACAGCTTAATAAAATGGGCCACTACCCTTGTACTCTTTAGCCTTGTGTTGGTGCGAGTGTGTGTGTGCATAAGACTCTTACTCAATGTGTGTGTTGAGGCTAAACTTAACCCTTAGCAACTTGGCTAAGCATTAAGGCCACACAATGCTAAGTGAAAGAATAGGCCCCTTGGCAATTAGGGAACCCTTATTAATGAACTATAAACTATGGTTAACTAATTTTCCCCTGCAATACTGGCACTCACAATGACAAAACAACTGTACCCTACCCTCCAACAATTTAGGTCCATTCCAATGGGAAGCCATTCTGGCAATAGGAGCCTCGGGGGCCATTGGTCTTTCGAACGTAACACTCCCTCCAGATTCACACCAACTATGATTTATTTCTCAGACTTTATCTCAAACTTCAACCTCATATACATCTCTCTTAAAGGAACAAGATACACCTGATCCAACCATTCTTCCTCCCCCTCGCTCTCAAAACTTGATTGTTTTCTTTTCACTTTAGAATGAGATGCTTCCTTCCCTGGACCCCATGCCCAGGCCCTATCAAAACCCACTTCAGAAATTTGCCCTATCATTCTCAAAACCTTACCTGTTTCTAGGGGCCCCAAACCATTTCAGTTTGAATTAGCCTAGCTTGAAAATTCCAACTTTATTCATCGTGTATCCCTTTTGGTGGAACAATCAATCACACCCTAAAAAATTGGATCAAACTCCTCCCTAGCAACTACGAATCCTGCAAATTTTCTATCCATTAGGAAATTCAGGATTGGGACCACCTGGAAGAACTTCGCACCCTTTCCGATAAGGAGAAACTCCTTAGAACATGGCTGAAAGTTGACTATCAAAGATCCTTAAACAAGAACAAATATTTTGGTACTAATGATCTCTAGTCAAGAGGCTTAAACTTGGGGACCTCAACATAGTGGTATTCCACAAGATTGCTAATTGTCGTAGGAAGACAATTCCTTAACCTACATCAAAGTAGATGATTTAAATTTAAACGAACATGTAGACGTAACTGAGGTCATCCTTAAATTCTTCAAGTAGTTATTTACTGCCCCCTCTGTGTCGAGACCCACCTTAAGTAATGTCTTTTCTTTCTTTGCCCCCCGAGAACTCGGCCTGGCTTGAACGCCCGTTCCAAGAGGATGAGATCCAAAAAGCCATTCACGACCTATGCCAAGACCGTGCATGAGGCCTGGACGATTTCCTGATTACCTACTTCAATCAATTCTTGAACTCCACCCGAGAAGACCTCCTGGCCTTCTTTGTTGAATTCTATAGGAGGGAATTCTCCTTAAGGCCCTCAATGCCACTTTTATGATTCCCAAAGTAGAGGGGGTTGAATAATTGAAAGATTTCCAGCCCATTAGCTTAATCAATAGCACCTTCAAGATACTTTCTAAGGTGTTGGCCTCTCGCCTTCATGAGGTTCTTGGGTTGATCATCTCCCCAAAGAAAGGAGCTTTTGTAAAAGGCCATCAAATTTTTTATGGAGCCTTCATAGCCCATGAGACTCTTCACCCTCAGAATTTGTCATAAGTGCTTGGATTGGTGATTAAGCTTGACTGGAAAAAAGCACATGATCATATGGATTAGACCCTCCTTGAAAACACGCTACCCCGTATGGATTTGGATGATCGATGGAGGTCTTGGATCCGTGAATGCATTTCCTCACTACACCTCTCGGTCCTAATTAACGGGACACTCAAAGGCTTCTTCCCAGCCTCAAGAGATATGCTGCATGTGGGTCCCCTATCCCCTTCTTTCTTGCTATAGTGGAGGAAGTTCTTAAGTCGCTCAATTACTCACTGCTACCACTTTAGCCTACTGCACTGCTTCTCGATTGAAAGACTTTCCCGAGAAAAATAAGTTCAAGAGGCATCTTCCATTCATTACCATCACCCACCTACAATACGTAGATGACGCCTTGGTCTTCTGCGAAGCTTCCACCCAGGAAGTTGATTCCCTGCTCCTATTTCTTAAATGTTTTGAATGGGCCACCGGGTTTAAGGTTAATATGCATAAAACTAAGATGATTAGGGTAGCCATGGATCCCCTAATCATCCGACAGTTGGTTGATTGATGGGGTTGTCTATCAAATGCCTCCCAACAACCTACTTAGGTCTTTCTTTATGCCTCAGAAAGCCAAAACAGAGCCATTGGGCCCACTTACTGGATATGTTTGATAGAAAATTCACCACTTGGAAGGGTCACTTTCTCTTCTCGGTAGGTAGAGCCACCCTCATCAAGGCCACTCTCTAATGTACCTATCTACCATATGTCGCTCTTGCATATGCTGGTATCTGTGTGTTCTCGCCTAGAACAACTAATGTGCAACTTTCCATGGGCGAGCAACGACAACAGGCACAGATTTCACTTGGTCTCTTGGGAGAAAATTTGTCAACCACTCCACCTTGGTGGCCTTGGGTTTCGTAATCTCATAAAAGGTAACCAATCATTGCTAGGAAAGTGACAGTGGTGCTCTACCACACAAGGACACCTTTGGAAGTAGGTCATCATCTCGAAATACCATCTAAACCAAATGTCATGGCTCTCGGAGTGGTGGGCTAGTGGTGGAGCTTCCAGCATATGATATGGAAATCCATTACTAGAGTCCTCAAGCTTTTCAAAAGCAACGTCAGATTCCACCCCAGGAGGGGAAATAGAATCAGGTTTTGACTCGATCCTTGGTTGACCCAAATCCCATTGAAAGACTTTTTCCCAACCCTATACCTCTTAACCCCTAACCAACATACAACAGTAAAAGAACTCTTCCTTTCCCATGACCCTGTTAGAACTTGGAGTCCTAACTTCAAAAAATATCTCACCGACCCCCAAATTTTAGGAATTCATTGACGTTTCCACCCTTCTAGGCTCTTTTTTTTCTCACTATTTTTGGTGAAGACAAGATTCTCTGGTGCCCGGCTCTATGCGGCATTCTTATTGTATCCTCCTTCCATCAAAAACTCATTGAACCACCCACTTTCCCTTGCGCTCCTCCATCCATAGTGGCCAAAGCGTGGAGTTCCATTGGACCACTAAAATCCTATTCTTCTCCTGGCTTGCCCTTTCCCAAAATGCTTTAATAGTTGACCAACTGCAGAGAAGAGGCATGCCCTTAGCCAATTGGTGTGTGATGTTTCGGGAAGCCAAAGAAACCAATCCTTACATGTTCATACACTGCCTTATAGCCTTATCCCTTTTAGGTGCCCTGCTACAACTGTTTCAATGACAATGGGTAACCGCCATAACCATGCCCTTTCTATTCTTCTCGATCCACTCATGTCCCTGGGGCTCCTCAGGTTTACTACTGTGGAAAGCTTCCATTGCTACATTGCTCTTGGAGAGCGTAATAATCGAATATTCTGGGGCAAAGCTCAATCATTGCCACAATATTTGAAAGGATCAAATTATCAGTCATAAAGGGAAACCAACAATAAACAATTCAAAGGGCCATTCATCCTTTTAAGACTCTCCTTAGTATGCCGATGTGGATTGAAAGGAAGTTGGGGATGGACGTAGATCCTTACTTGACAAGCTCTTAGGAACAGACAAATCAAAAATTTCAGGAGCGCTCCAACAACCCGCCTTCCATGTCAAGTCGGCCTCCGGCCCCTCCCATGCGACCACACCTCCAAGGGTACTCGCCATGTCACTAGCCCTTTCAAGCTGATAGGCAATCTGACTGTAGTGGACCCGGCTCCAAATAGTAGGGAGAACCCTGTCATCTCTTTTGACGAGGTCGGCTGCACGATCGGTAGGTCGCGGGGGGGAGCAGCTTACCGTTGCAATGATGATTTCCCATTCTTCTTCTCTTTTGAATCAGATAGATTCAGATCTCAAAGAGGCTGACAAAAAGTTCTTTCAAAATTGACTCTTTGTTCCCCTGCCAGAAGTGTTCTAGAAGCAGACAGATGTATCGTGATTGGGAGATGCGAAATCCATTGGCTATGCATTTGCTAGCACAAGCGGGAAAGTGTAGTCATCGATAGGTCTGCATGTTGAAGAGGCATAGCCAAAACAGGGTTCAGTCAGAGATGGAGGCAGCTACAGAACTAGATCTCATTGATCCAGTGGCTTCTCCTCCTCAGCCTTCCATCTCAATTGACAACCAACTGGCCATCCCCCACACTTCTTTGTGGAGATCACGTGAGCCTGGTTCTGTTAAACTTAATTTCGACATTTGTTCCGTTTGGCAACCCTGGTCCCGCAGGCATTGGAAGCTAGCCGAAGCTACAACCCTACTCGAGGGGCTCAAACTGTTCAACAGAGCCTGGATCCATTCACTTAAGGGAAAAGTTTATACAAGGTTGCAACCTTAAAATGTAGAATCACATATGCACCTCAAAAATCTATGGAAAATGTTGTTTTAATGTTGAAAAAGCCCTCTAATCGATAATCTAGACATCGCGATCTATGTATATGAAAGAAGAAAAATTTGAATTCTGAAAATTGTGCATCTTGCAATACATTATTTAGACCATCCATTTTCAAGATTTTCATATATTTATAGATCTACTTGATTTAACCATTTGTGAAATTTAAAATTATTTAATTAGGTATAAAATTAGATTTTAAGATAATACTAAGAATTATTTACAATAAAATTACATGTTATGATAAAATTTTAAGATGCACCTTTAAGGTTGCAACCTTATAAAAACCGCACCCTTCACTTAAGGTAGGTGGAAGGTGACTCAAGCAACATTATATCATGGGCTTCTAGCATAGCTACCTACCTATCCACATCTTTGGTGAAATCTCTCACATGAGTCGGGGGACTCACGTTCACTTGGAAACATGTTTACCGAGAAAGCAACTCATCTGCCGAGTCTCTTGCCAGCCACTTACTGAGTAGCACACCCAGCCAGCACAGACCTCGAGCTCCCATCCTTTCCGGTCTTACTGGTTCAGCGTTTTGCTCTTTCCCCCACGGGCTTTTTGTAAGGTGCTTCCTGATTTGGGGAAACCATTTCTGTTATTTATAGCCCTTGAATGCTCAAGTGGCCTAAATTTTGTCCTTTTACACCCCACCCCAGTCTATACAATTGTTAGCCTTTTAAAAGAAAGAAACCAAGCCTAAACCTTCCTAATTAGCTCAGCCTATTAGTTAAACGTTCCTAATTAGGCTTACCCATCTTTAACATGAATCTAATTAGGCCAACCTAAGCTTAGACCCTAAGTGACCCGTTAAATATTGCAATTACAATAACATAGTATGCGTTGAAATTAAACTCCCAAAACCCTCACCTTTCAACCAAAAACCACTGAGGAACATGTGGCAGCTAACTGCCTGGGCAGTAAACTCCATATATACGGCCCCTCCCTTTAGGGCCCTGGATGCTGCTATTTTGCCATGAAGCCCTAACTCTCTCACGGGATGACTCTGCCCTGAAACCCTAAAAATCTAATTTTGACTAAAACCCTAACCCTAAGCCTTCTAGGACCATACAAATCAAGCAAACCCTAAAGCATCCCAAACCTAAGACTGCAGACTACCAATAGGTCAACCCTAGACCACAACAGTCCCACGCACAATAACTTTGAAGAACTCTTTTGGTCGAGCATCTCTTGCTCAAGCAGCCTAAAGACAGAAGGAATGTTCCCCTTGCACTGACTCTACCCTGAACCAGTCAGGCCCCAACTCCGCTGTGGGCCTATGGGCCTGGCTTACCAAGTAGGCTCACTTCAAGACTTTTCCATTCCCTTCCCTTCCCTTCCCTTCCCTTTGTTTTAATTGTTTGCTTGCTTACCTTAGTTCTTTGTTACTAAGCTTTTCTTAAACTTGGGTGAGATCTTCCTTACGAATAAAGGGAACAATCTAAAGCGAAATATTAAGAAGATTTATGAGAACTTTTTTAGACAAATTGTGATGCTACAATGTTATCTATATAAACCTCAGAATGATTTGAAGTATATAGAAATATGCCATAGGTCTCATTCTACATATATTAGGTCATAGTTTGGGACATGTGGCATTCAATAAAAGTAAGAATCTATAGAAAGAGAGACTTAATCGTAGGGTACTAGGAAGTTTATTTGGGAATGTGTACCAGGAAATCTAATTAAAAAATAAAGCTCTAGTTTTAATATTGTCAAAACCGTATATGTTTTCACAATATGCATATTATTTTCATGTCTGGGCATGCGCCATCTAATGTCCTAAGCGACCTTGACAAAAAGAGTGTAGGAATGACAAAGCACTTTTATTATTGAGAATGGAATGACAAAGCACTTGTTCTCCAACTTTTAGTGATTTTATTTTTAAATATATGAGTATATATCCTTTTGAGAGTGTAATTACAACAACTGAAACGCATTGCATCTTCCTCTTGCTATTTAATATTGCACTGAAACTTTTGTGAGGCTAGAGAGTTTTATAAAAGTTCGTTTACTGTGGCCTGGAGAGGGAAAGAGCAGACAAGGAATGAGTTGTAAGTGAATGGGAGAAAAATCTGGATCAGACCCCTTATCCTTAGATTGATCTTTTTTTTAATCGGAAAATCAAAGTAGCGAATAACAAGATTTATAGGATATTAATCCAATACTGTGGTCTAATGTCGAAACCAGAACTTTTCATTAATAGATTCACTGAGCCAAGTAAAAGCAATATGGAGCCCCTCATGCTGTCAACCTCCTTCAATGTAAAGAGACGAGAGAAAGATTAACAAGACACGATCAACTAGACATTACAAAGATCCCGAAGCATTAAAGGTTAGAGAGAGAAATGCTGTCTCGTAAGGATTACTAGAAGAGTGAGACAACTGATAATCAACCAGAGAATTTGAAGATTTTCACAATCCATTAGCAATGGCAACCCTAGCATTCGCAGGGCTGTCCGCTCCATCGACGCTTCTAAATCCTAGAAACCCTACTCTATTTTTACTTTCCTTAATATCGTCAAATGCCCCAATACTATCTTTCATACATTTTAAAAAAAATAGGATAGAATAAATTTGTCTCTCTTAAAAACCATCAGGTGGTGTGCCTCATTTGCTCCTCTCTCTTACTTCTCAGCTTGTGAGAAGATCCAATACTTATACCAACAGAGGGAAATGGAGCTGACACACTATATGGTTTTTCCCTCTATTGTCTGCTAAATCTTTAAATGCATCTTGATGGTCTGTAGATGCTGATCACCTTTATTTTTTTGTTTTTTTGGTGAGGAAGGGGTTCCCACCCATAGGAGGAGTAGAACCTAAGACGTCGTATTGAGGCACGTCTAGCACCCTGACCACCTTGCCTTGAGCCCATTCCTTACGCTGAACACCTACATTTATTATTTTGTCAGCTCTCTTCCTCAATTTTATTTCGATTGGAGAAGAAACGAGGAAAGATGTAACAGTGATGCACTTTACTCTTTAGAATTTAGATTATGCACGTACAAAATTACCTAAGTTTTTGTAAAACCAAGTCTTGGTTAGGTAGAATCAATGTTCAATTGAACGACTCAGGCCGAGTACTCGGCCCACCCAAACCGTGTAAATCAATGTTTTGTTGGGTGCTTCTGCCTGCCAGGGGATCGGCCGAGTTCGAATAACTTGGCCTGCGTTGGGCTGACTAGTAGTAAAGCTAACAAAATTGTTAAAAAAAAATTTAGAAAATAAAAATCTAAAAAAATAAGATATTAAACAAAGCACATCTAAATGAGGTTAAAAAAAAAAAGTGAAAAATAGATTTTGAAAAAAATAATTTGTGACAAGGGGTATTTTTTAAATAATCTAAAAAGAAGGAAAAATGTAAAAATAAGTATTCATAAACAAAAAACTTCCCAACTCGAGGATATTCGGGCTTACTAGGGTGGCAAGCCCAGTTACTCGGGCGAGTCTGAGCAGACTCATCCAACTAGTCAAACACCGGGTAGAATAGCTTTATAGGCTAACTTTAAACCTGAGTTTTCAAAGAGAATGTGTGTTGAACAACCTTTCTTTCTTAGAAACAAGTGTTTCATAATAGCAGGTCATGTTTTACCCTAGATCAATATAAACCCTTAGTGCCCAAAGTAGATGAGGCTGAGTAAAGAAAAAAAAAAAGTCTTCATCTTAAATAAGTGAACAGAGTTACCTGAAAAAACAATAATCAATGGGAGATAAGAACAGTGATGACCACCAATGTTATCTAAGATGTGAGAGTCTTCATTGTAAACACTAGCGGTATTGAATTTAGGTTTTCGAACTTTTAATAAGCCCAAGGACTTGTTGAGAATTTCTTTTTTAGTTCATTGAAAGGAGGATGTGTTAGTTTTGGGTCTTATATTGTTTAGTTTACTACCTTTTAACTTTTATTTAGCTTGAAGGCAGAAAATAATCTTGTTTTTTTTGTTGGTTTTGGTGCTATCCAAAATCACCAACATAAGGAAATCTCATATTTTGTAGGATTGATTGAGATTGATCCATATTATATAGGATTGAGATATTCTTATATTTTGTGGGATTGAGATTTATATTGATAAGTTTCCTAAAAGAAATAGAAATCCAAAAAGATTAGGATTCTTGGTTCAATCTAGTGATTTTGAAATATATATAAGATCTATAGGAAGTTTCCTATTTAGTATGAAATCCTAATCTTATATATGGGATGAAAATACAGAGAATTTGTGTGCCTTATTTAGGTCACCATATGGGAATGGTAGTTCCTCTGGAGAGAGATGGAACTAGAGTCTCTTCGGCATAAGATGCAATTTCCTCTTAGAGAGAAGAAAGCTTCCTTTAAACTCCTAAAGATTGAGAGGCTTGTTTGTTTCTTATAGAGAAGCAGTTCCCATTGAGATTTTGGGTGATTTTCCTTTTAGTTAGAGAGAAAGTCAGTTTCTCGTTGCTCTCGCATCTCTATCTGGTGTTGTCGATAATGGTTGCCAGAAGTAAAGAGAATGAAGGGAGAGTGGTTTAAAAGGGTTTGCTCGACTTGGATATTTTTTCAAGGTTTGTTCCAAAATCTTTGATGTAACTTTCATTGGTATAGTGATTTATGTTTACCATGCCCATGGATGTAACCGTCTTGGGTGAACCACGTAAATATTTGTATTCTTATGGTATGTGTTTCTCGTTTTATTTCTCATACTTTATTTTTCAAATATTAACCCATCAGGTTTAAGCCTCCGCGTGCACAAGTAGTATCAGAGAACTGTAAGTGGTATCAAAGCACAACAAATGGTATCAAAGCTCAACAAATGGTATTAGAGCACTACATGAGGTATCAGAGCCCTGGCTTAGCGTTTTCGATAAGGCAATAAGGTTTCGAATGCAATGTTCGAGGTGGAGAAATTTGATGAAATTTATTTGGCAAAAGATGATGAATTTATGAAGCTATCCAATGGATGTTGGCATGGTGAGCAGGTGATTTTGATATCAAAGTGGAGATTGTTGGATTTGGTGCTATCCAAAATCACCCACATAAGGAAATCTCATATTTAGTGGGATTGATCCATACGTTGTGGGATTGAGATATTCCCATATTTTGTGGGATTGATATATTCCCATATTGTGTGGGATTGAGATTTATATTGATAAGTTTCCTAAAAGAAACAGAAATCCAAAAAGATTATGACTCTTGGATCTATCTCGTGGTTTTGAGATATATGTAAGATCTATAGAAATTTCCCTATTTAATATGGAATCCTAATCTTATATATGGGATGATACTGCAGAGAATTTGTGTGCCCTATTTGGGTCGCTATATGGGAATGGTGGTTCCTCTGGAGAGAAAGGGAGCTAGAGCCTCTTATGCATAAGATGCAATTTCCTCTTAAAGAGAAGAAAGTTTCCTTTAGACAGAAACATTGTGATGGTGCCTCTTTTAGACTCCCGAATATTGAGAGGCTTATTTGTTTCTTATAGAGAAACAGTTCCCATTGAGATTTTGGGGGGTTTTCCTTTTAGTTAGAGAGAAAGTCAGTTTCTTGTATTCCATTGATCCAAAATTTCAACAATCGACAATGGGATGTGAATATGTTTGTAACTGCCTGATAGTCATAATGAGATGATCATTGCACCCTCGGCACTATTTGTGATGGGTACTGTTGAGCTCGATCTCTGATCGATATGTCTGAGGTGATTATACTTAACTGGAAACTCATCATGGCTTCTTCAATGAGCCTCACACTATGACATACATGCAAAACTAGAGTCCCCAATAGCCATTCAAAAATACATGAAGTTTGGAACTCATTCCAGATCAATATTGGTTTTTGAAATTGCAAAAACAACATTCACTGCACATTATTCTTGCCATTTATTTTTGGGTGGTTCACCATAGAATTCAAACTTGAAATTGTGTATGATATAGTTCCACATCTAGGAATGTCATGATGATAAACTGCAATCCTTTGGGTTCTCTTTTTAATAGTGAACAAGAGGAGTGAGAAATATAGTCTGTGATGCTTGGGAAATTTTTGAAAATAATCATTTCTCATGTACCCCAAAAAATGTGCATATAGTAAGTTTTTCTTCAATTGCATGTTTTTGCATGTATGATCACCACCCTTACTTTACTTGTGCGATTTGGATCATTTAAGGCTTTAGCGAGATAATCATGTTATGAAAACTGTACCGTTAAAAGGGCAACACTGTACAAGCAAAGATACAGCAAAACTCATAAGATACAGATATTATCGGTTTCAAGTTCGTTTGTGATAAGTAAAGTATTCTTCTTAAAGGTTTCATTGAGCAAAGCAGGCCGGCAAATTGTTCTTAAAACTCGAAGAAATATAGATTTAGTGACCAGGAATCAAAAACTCAGTTTGCCTTGAAAAAAGAAACTCTTATCAAAAGTTTCTGTGCTGCGTCATGGGTGAAACTGATTTATTTACTCTGAAATAAGTACAAAATATAAGCAATATATTTTGAACACTTGAAGGATCATGAATCAAGCCTGTTTCTGTACTTTTTCCTTTTTCGATCCATCAAAAGTTCAAATCCCCCCAAAAAGAAAATCATTAAAAAGCACCAGATTCCAGTCTATCTCACTGGAATCACACACTGCCTAAACTAGAAATGAAAGCAGTCCTCTTAGATGTCCTGTGTAGACAAATCATATGGGAGATGCTTGATTATTATGATTTGGAAATTTGTTATATTTGTTAAGAGATTACTAACGCTTCTCCTGCTTCTTCTACTGCTCTTTTGCTGTTTATTCAAGTAAGGATAAAAAGTTAAAAGCCAGTGAGGCATAAGAACTAATGCATCTGTTGAAGGTACCTACGAATTGACAACTTAAAAAGAAAGAGGTGCTACTAGAAGGTGCATGTGTATCTACCCTGATATGGAATAATGCAAAGTTTACTTTTTAAAATCTAATCAAATGAGTATATGGTTAATGATATAGCCTTCTTTATGAATAACCTAGTAAACAGAAAAGTAGATTTCATATGATGATAAGAAGCATTGATGTAAACAGAATTCATAGTATCTCAGTTTTGTTCAAAGGAAAGACATAAATAAGGGGTTCAATTGCAGTAATTGGTACTGGAAAGGAAAGTTTCTCCTCATTCTACCTATGTTAAAG
>NW_006499855.1:6815245-6834672 GCF_000471905.2 Amborella trichopoda
CCTATCCCCTGTCGTGCCTTGCCTCCCACGACTTTTTTGCCTATGCAAACTAGTAACCTTGGAGCACCAATTGTTTTGCCATTCTTGACGGACCATAATATATGTGGAAGTCTAAAAAACCATACAATTTCAAAAGGTATTTGTCCATTCTTGCAGCTTTTCGTCATGGTTTGGCGTTTGGGCAAAGAAGCACGGCCCCATGTGTGAATCCTACCAAAATTACAAGAAAGGGAAAAACAGTCTAGAAACAATAGGCTTTTTTTAGCAAAATAGTGATTCGTTATTCATATAAAATAAACTTAAAAAGTCCATTTTATTTAATATCCATTAATCTGTGAAAAGCCTGATTAAATACAATTTATCTAAAGGGTGTGATTTGCATAAGGTTGCAATATTAAACAATCAAATTGAGTTGCAACTCCAAACTTTGTCACGAGATATCGAAAATACTTAGGATGGCACGAGAATTTATGTTGGTCTCTAATTATAAAATTTTAAACTCAAAAAATAGTTCAAATCAAGCAAATCTACTAACACATGATAATCTTGAAAATAGACGGTCCATATAACAACTGCCAGATGTACTATTTTTAGGACTTGAAATCCTTTTTTATCTCCGTATTTATACCTCTCAATATCCAGATGATCAATTAGATGTTTTTCCAAGATCAAAACAACCTTTTTTTGAAAAAATTTAGGGTGCACATTAATTCTATATTTTAAGGCGTCAACTTTATATTAACTATTTCCTTATCAAAATCCTCTCATCTCTTAATTTAAGAAAACTTAGTATTGTTTGGCTCTGGAAAACCATCAGCCTTGGGGGAATTTTGTAATTACCAATTGTTGGCCGGTTTCTTCGCGTATCCCGGCAGCGGCAGATGCATAATTTACGCCCCTGAGAATCTGCCGACCACTTGCGGTAGCATAGGGAAGAATAAGCTGATTGAATCCAAGAAGTTGAGCTGCAATCAAAACACAGGAATATCAACACCTAAATGGATACACAAGAATAATACTAAAGATAAAAATCCTTTACAGCCTATCCTCACTCTTTGAAAATTCCGGAAAAATCTTGCAAGAGGGTTCATGATATGCCCTTGTAGAAACCGTAGACCTGTTGTAGAAACTGTAGACCTGTTTCTTTGTGTTGTAAGGGAGGGCAACTTAGATTATTTCCAAAATAAAATCCGACTTTTCAAAACTGAGATGCATTGTTTTGAAGGTAATGGCGATAACTTCCAAAGACAATGACTCCAATGTTGATTCTAGTACATCAACACCGTGCAGTGACTAATTAAAAATATGTATTACTTATCGACTACACGAAGTGTTTGTAAAGCTGAACCGGTGGGTCCAACTAGTCAAACACTAGGTTTTTTTTATCGGCGATATACATATAAAGGAAAATCCATTGGGAACTAGTCAAAACCGGTAGTAAAGTTTCGGACCTGTATTTTTTTTTAGTGTAAAAGCTTATACAAACAAAAGGTTAAGTTATTAGGAACGGCCTCAAGACTAGGTGATCAGGGTGGCAGGCAGTTGTCTTGAGTTTCATTTCTATCAAGGATAAAAAAAATTTATCTACTGAACTATCCCAAAAGAAAAAACATTAATGTACCGAAAAATTACCTGTGACATCGGTTGTGGTTAACCCGTTGCTAAACCTCCCAGTTGGTCCTTGGGGGAAGTCAATCCCATAGGGTGGATAGTTTGCCCTTGCTAGAGATGCAATGTTGTTGTTGTTGCCATTATCAACAAGAGAGTCACCAAATACGAAATAACATGGCACCTGTTGCCCGTGTGCCACTCCCGTTCCCAAAAATAACGCAAATATGACCCCAAAAAGACCCATTTGAGCAAGCTCTGGTATCGAGGAGCTTGTGAAAGATGCTTTGATGAGCTCTAGTAATGAGGAGCTTGTGAAAGCTGCTGTGATGAGAGAAGCAAGGCATGTGATGGCAAGTATATATAGGAGCAGGCATGGAGCCAAATGTGAGATAAGATATGAGAGCTGAGTCGGCCCCATTTTATCACTTTTACAGTTGAGGGAGTTGGTGGCCTCATTCAATTCACGCGCATCTATGAACATGGTTAACATGGCATGATTTCGATCTCATTCAAATAGCCATCAATTATTGCTGCTCAAGAAATCCACTTTCTTGTGAGATTGACTTTATAGGGTGTCTCACAGGGCCGTAAAGAATGGTGGAGCCCACTCAAAATTGCTGGAGTTCACTACCAGACGTGGGCCTGATTACTATGATAAAAGTAAACAAACGAAAGAAAATAAAAAGAATAGAAAAAAGCTAGCCCATGCAGAACTTGACCCAGCCATGTTGTAAACCTAGCTGAGACCCTTCCCATCCTTGTCCTCGTCTTGTGGAGGCCTACACTAGCGTAGCCCTCGAGCTAGTGGCTCAAGCCTAGTTTTTTTAAAATTGGGTCGATCGGCTTATTTCCAACATAAAGCAATTTTGTCTCACACCATATCCATGATGGTAGATTGGGTATTTTGAGAGAGCAATGACAGTAGGCCGTGTTTTAGATATATGATTAATTGTGACTTCTTTGTACAAAAAGTAAATGGTCTTTTTGTAAACCATTTATCTTTCTTATAAGGGACTCACAATTACACTCAACCATTATATATCGAATTGGATGGCTTGTGGTGTGTCATAAAGTTCGAAAAAAAATCTAGTCAATGACATATTCACAACCACTCAATTTGAAATCTAAAAGGCAATAGTGATTGTGACCTCATTGTGTTAAAAATAAAAATAAATGGTATATATATACTTTTCTGGGAATATGGGCATTCACTTCAAAGTTTGGAGAAGTATACAAAGACTTGTAATGTACATATGCAGTTTATCTAGAGATCATCTACCGTCCATTTTCAATGAAGAGGAGGTGAAGATCAACGGCACATGGATCTCAATAGACTAGTAGCATATACTATTGACTGGCGCTGCACCTTAATTCTACCGTTTAAAGTTGCAACCTTAAATAAACATTTTCATTTAAGTGTGACGTACAATATCGTTGGATGATTACTAAAAAGCTCTAACCCCAAGTGTCACACCATTCAATCAATGGATGCACAGCGATAGAGATAAATTGGTCATTTCCTGTTTTTGTGTTGGGGCCATCTATCTATCTATCACTGTCCATCCATTGATTGGTCGGTGATGACTTAACTCCTCTAGTATGATAGGGATCATGATGTACTTTTTCTGGTTGATTTTTTCAGTCAAGGTTCTGTGAATAAGGGAATGGATTTTGGCTTTGGCGACGTGTTGACTTTGGATATTTAAAACCTGACTGATCAACTAAATTGGTGAGGGCGAGGTAAAGGTTGAACCACTTGGGTTGGGTTTGGTTGCTTTGCTTTGACCTAGACCAGCATTGTGCCGACTTTGAAGAAGGGGTTTGCCATTTATTTTACCCAACTTGCGGCTATTTCAATTTGTCAATATCAATAGTTGTTGCCAGTACATAAGAGAATAGATGGGATTTAAGTTTTGGAATTGAAAACTATTGTTAAACATTCTTAGTAAGGGACACCTCTAAAATCTTGCTAAATGATGAAGTTGATTGCCAAAAATCCTTATGATTATCTATTTCACCCTCAATTATGAAATTTTAAGCTCCAAAAACAGTATAGATCAAGTAAATCTATAAAAACTTAAAAATTTTAAAAGAATAATGATCTTATGAGACCCTCCCACACCTATGTGTGTAGGACCCCAAAAGATCGCCATTAAATTTGGTATAAATATCTAAAAAAGTCAAGTCCCACACCCATGTGGTAACTTTTCTAGAAGATTGAGGTTGGGGTTAGGGTCATGGTGATACACCACCTGAGCCCAGGTAAAAGTCATGGCCTCCATTCTCACAAACACTTTTTAAAGGGGAAAAAAAATCTTAGGACTTGAAATCCGTTTTCTTTTTATATTTTCCTTCTTCTTTTGGGAAGTCCTACTTTTTTTCAAGTTTTTTGTTTGAGAAATTATTAGATATATCATTCAAAGTTTTGAGTATTACCAATATACCAAAATCTCAATTTGTTTATACTCATACCCATTTATCCTGTTTTTTTATTAGTACCCATTTCGCCCTTGCTACAGACTAGATACATCCATGATGCTACAATTGTTACAGATCTAATACATCCATGGTGGTTGCTTGCCCCCATAAACTTGTCGTTTGCACCTCTGGCACACCGCCACAGACCTATTGTGTTTGTTGCGATCTTGTCAAGAATCTATTAGGTATGCAACTATGCCTAAGGCACCTATAGCAAAGCCTAATCCATCGCCTAGAGTCCTGGAATTTCCAAGTGCCTCGCCCCTGCCACAGACCTGCTAGGTCCGTGGTGTTGCCTTCGTGGACCTACCATGTCCATGATGGTGCCTAAGCCACCACGAGGATCTTGGAACTTCTAGGAGCCTTGCCTCCTTAAGGTATTCTTGGGGGAAAGGGGGGGGGGGGGAGGCGGTTGGATTTACGCAACTATCATGCATGTATTAGATCTGTAGCGGTTATAGCATCACAAATGTATCAAGTATGTAACGAGAGAAAAATGGGCATTAATCAAAAGAAATAGGGAAAATGGGAATATGTGTAAATTAAGTGAAATTTTGGTACATCGATAATATTTAGAACTTTTGAGAGATACATATGATCATTTTCCTTTTTATTTTGATTTTGTGCCCAATTTGAAATATCAATATTTTTTACCATAGCCACCCTTTTGGATTAGGGATGGCAATGGACCCGACTAGACTTGGGACCTGACCTTGGATCTGGGTATTGGTCTAAATTTTGGATCCGAAAGGATGGCTCCAAGTCTGGGTCCAGCCGTACCCAACCCGAATAATATGGGTGTATATTATGTGGGTATTCGTAAATGTTGCCAATACGTTTGTTTCTTTGTTGGCAATACATTTGTTCCTTAGGAATCTCCAGTTATTATGTAAAACAGTAAGGAATGTGGGTATTCATAAATGTTGTGCAACACTATAAATATTGTCAAATAATATGATATGATGAGCAAAATATACATAAATAAATAAATAAATAAATATATATATATATAAATGTTCATTGTCATAGGGTGGCAATAGACCCGACCAGTCCCAAGACCCAATGATCTGAGTATGAGTCCAAATTTTGGACCCAAAAGTATGGGTATAGGTCCATGTCCAGCCATACCCGATCCATTAACACCCCAAATGACTAAGATTTAATCTCCCCACCTCTTTCTCTAAAAAAAATCAATGACAAAAAACTGACAGAGCAAACCTTCTAGCGTGCTTTTGCTCAATTTTTATGATTTGTCTTACTCCATTTTTATGTTTCATCCTCTATGGTTCACAAATGTACTTTTCTCTAACAAACCCGATTTTATTTTGATTCGTCATTTTCATTTTTTATCAATATGCCAACCAGTTCCCACAAAAGAAAGACAAGCATACAAACGAAAGACGAAAACACCGGGCGATTAAACTAGATGAGCAGTTAAAGCAATAATGTTGAAGAACATGAAGGCGACATTGAAAATTTAATGCCCATTTCATTTCTATAAAGATCAATTATTCAATTTAATGTGTTGCCCTCTAGCCGTGTGACTCGGGATCGGTCTAGAAAGACTTTGATAGATAGATAGATAGGGGAGCAGCAGTAATTAAGGGGAGAAGGGCACGAGGTACACATGCTGAGTGTATGGGCGGTCTGCACCGACACGTAAACCGAGCACAGTTTTCCCCCACAAGCGAAAGGTGAAAGACAGAGAGAGAGAGAGAGATATTTAATGGAGACATGTAAACACTGGGAATAATTCGGAAAGGGGGTGGATGATGATGATGATGTAAACTGGGAATAACTTACCAAGAGAGAGAATTGATGGTGAGTTTGTAATGGTAAAAAAAACACTTGATATTCTAGCTGGAACATGAGGTTCATGAAAGTGAGATTGCATTACCTTTTTTGAGTTTAAATATGAAGCGGGCCCTAGAATTTTTTCTATTGCCTTTTTCCCTTTCATTTTCAAGAAATAAATGACTAATGTGTACCTTTGTAAAATGGAATGAAAAGTTTCAAACAAATTGACAAGAGTTTGTTAGGAAATGGAAAGCACCATCATCATCATCATCATCGTCAAAACTTTTTTCCAATTAATTGGGATCGGCTACATGAATCTTGATATGTTATTCTGCTCTATTAAGAATCATACTCTCAATGTGGCCATCCTATATCTTTTCTCACTACTTCCAATCATGTCATTTTTTAGCTTTCCGCTTAAAACAATTCACACATCTTAACAGGTGCTATATTGGGTATGCGTCACACATGGCCAACCTACATATGTCAACTATCTCTCATCTCATCGCCTATTGGTGCTACACCTAAATTTTTTCAAATGTATTCATTTCAAATTCTATCCGTTCTTATGTTACAACTCATCTATCTCAACATCCTCATCTCTGCTATACTCATTATATGGGTATAGTTTTTTTGCCGCCCAATGTTTCACTCCACAGAACGAAGCTGGTCTCACAGCTGTCCTATAAAACTTGTTATTCAGCTTCATTAGTATGTGACGATCTGGTATAATTCCAATTTCACATCTTTAATTTTGTACTTGCATTTTGACCTCAATTTCTAGTACTACAAAATTAGGAAATTTTTAAACAAAAAGTAGAAATATTTTAGCAAGAAATACAACTTATACAATAACGCCAATAAACCTCCCTAGGAATGGAAATCACGCGTACTCTTGAAAGCAAAACTTACTCGGGGAAATATCTTCCGCTCCAAAATCTACAGATTATCTCTACTTATCCTATAGATCCGTTTTAAAAATAATAATAATAACAATAATAATAATAATAATAATAAAATCAGATTAAAAAAATTTAAAAAATTTAAAATATTAAAAAATTAAAAATTGTACCCTGAATGTCATTCAGGTGATATCCGCTCCTACAATGAACACGCACCATCTATTCGATGCCCGGTTAGATGCACTTTTTCAAATATTCATGTCATTTTTTCTTAAAATTATTTATATTTTGAATAAAAATTGTTCCACAAAACCTTAAATAAAAGAATTTTCATGTTTTTCTTGCAAGAGTAAATGTACAACGTACTCCTGCGAGAGCATGGTATATGGGCACCTAGTTTCTAATATGCGTTGAGAACAAGAGGGTGAACAGAGCTGAAAACATTGAATAGTACAGGGATGATTTTTATATTTCTAGGCATGACGGTAGGGGCTTTCTACTGATAAAATCAGTATGCATAGATGTTCTCTAAGCAAATTTATTCACGGGGTGTATATGTTAGATACATTGATAGGCAAAATCACCTTACCCATAGAAATCCTACCATGAGTAGGGTTACCTTTGGTTATATCTCTTTGATGTTGATCATTGTTTGCAAAAGCGCTTGATCTAACCGTTCGATAAGATCGGAACCCGCCACTGGCCGGTTCCAGTTTTGGGCGGTTACGGTGATCAATCGGTATTCAAAAAAAAAAATTCAAAAAAATGTATATAAATTCTTAAAAATAAAGAATTTGATTTGTATTGCATTTTTAAATATTCTTTACACAATGGTAAAGATTAAAAAATTGTTTTGGTCATTAATACTTACTTTTATATTTTCCCATTTTTTTTAGAAAATTTTTAAAATAACTCTTGAAAAATATAAAATTGAGTTAAAATCCATTTTTTTCATTAATTTTCAATTTTATTTGAATTTTTTTTGTTTTATTCATTCTTTATATACTTTTTATATTTTAGTAGATTTTTGTTTGTATTTTTTTTTAACAATTTTTTGACTGCCTGGGGCTTGCCCGGTTAGAGCAGTTGAATCGGCCGATTTATCGGTTAGGCCGGTTAAACCTCTTTCATGCCCATATCCGGTTAACTGTTTCAATTAGATTTTGTGAATACTGATTTTGATGTAAAGGTAACATCTATGGGATTACTATAGTATGGGTTTCTAACCTCATACATAAAATAAGATAGGAAAAAACATGGGTGCCATATTTGGGTCACCTTATAGGGAAGGCGGACTTCCTTTAGAGAGAGGAAGGTATGTTCCTTATAGAGAATTAGGAGCTTATGAAGGAGCTACTAGAGAAAGAAGTGAGCTTCTAGTGTGAGAGACGGTGCATCCATGTCTCATATAGAGAGAGACTTGTTTCTTGTAAAAAAGCTGTTCTTATGGAGATTTTCAGTAGTACCCCCTCTGGAAGAGAAAATTGGTTTCTTGTTGTTCTCACATCTTGATTTAATGCGTCCAATAATAGTTCCCAAAAGAAACAAAGAGAAAGAAAAACGATAGGTAATACTAGTTGGAAGAATAGTTTTAAGGTTTGCTCAACTGGGTATTATCGATGGTTTGTCATATTCATAGATGCAGCCTTTTGGGGGGTAAGAGATCCGTGTAAATATTAGTGTTCTTGTAATTTGTGTGTGTTTTTTGTTTCGTTCCTTATGCTCGTATTATGATTCATACTCTTACTGATTCCACTTTTAGCCTGCTAAGTGCATGATTCTGGTGAGATTCAACTTTCTTCTTGTATCCTCATCAAAGTGGCTTCTTAAATCCTAACAATCAGGAATCAAAAAATTGAACAATATACAGCTGATTCCAATACACAGGAACAAGAAGTTCTCAAAAGCACTGGAGTCGCCTTTCTTTAGACATAGAAAGAGAGTTAAAGAATAGGTTATATTAAAAAATAGTATCTTTGAATGAGACATTCAAGTTCTATTTATATATAGAGAAAATGCCCTTTCGACACTATTTAATATGATTGTTCATTGGACCATGAACATTATCAGTTGGGTGCAGTTGGCATACGGATACGGATGCATCCTTAGCCTTAGAGGTAAGGTCCACCTTCAAATTTTATCATGATATATAATTTTGATGTAAAATGTTCTTAGGATTATCTCAAAATCTATTTTTATATCTAATTATAAAATTTCAAATTTCAAAAATGATTAAAATCAAGTAGATCCATAAACATATGAAAATCTTGAAAATAGACGGTGTAGATAATATGTTGTAAAATGTACTATTTCTGAGACTTAAAATCTTTTTATTTTTGATGGTCATATATCTCGATGTCGAGATGATCAAATCAAAAAGTTTTTCAACATTAAAACCAACTTTTTCGATGGATTTTTTAGATGCATCCGTAGTTCTACATTATAAGGTTGCATCTTTATATAAACTTTTTCCTCATCAGTTATGAGTATTATGACATCCAATTATGTTGGGATCAACACACAAAACTGTTTGTTTTTTACCTTTCTGGCTCCAAAAAAATCTTCTTCAAACTGCAATATCTATGCTGCTAAACAGCACCTAAACATCCTACTATGGTCAAATAGGCTATCCACAACATATATAGTGCAGCCGAACAGCACCTTAAGGCCTTTTATTTATTTTTTTTGACAATAACATCTTATTGTTTTTCTGCTATCAAAACAAGTTCGTTAGCACAATTGCACATAATTCAACGTAAGCGATCTACATGCATGGAAGCAATATACTTTGGTGAAACTTGTTTCTACGTTGCTACTTTAGTATGATAATCGTTGATTATGTAAAAGGGAATGGGGGTGGGGTATTTGTGCTTATGCGGTTAATGCCACAATATAAGTGTTGGGGCAGTGATTTTATGCAACGGTTGTATCATAGTATGATGCAATGACATTTCTAAAAAATTATGTTTGTGATATTTGCATGACTCAAAATTTTGTACACGCACTCTCTTCATCTCAATAATCAATCCAGAAAAAAAAGTTCAATTTAAACCCTAGATATGGTCAAAATGAGTCCCCTCCAAATCTAAACCATTCATTTGGTGAATTTCAAGATCTTAGCCTTTATAAACTCAAAAATATTATTTTTCTTTTTTCGCATTGTTCATCAATTAATAATAAAGCCATCCAAAAAAATTGGAAATGCAAAAATCTTTCTAAGGCTTAGATCTAAGCATCTCATCAAAATGAATGGCATATGTTTATTGGGCTAAAAAAATACTTTCTAGGTTGTGTGTCCACATTTTTCTTTGTTGTGATTGTTCATTAGAATGAAAAGAGTGTATATTTCAAATTTTAGATCAAACAAATAGCTATACATTGGTTTTTGAAGGTTGTTGCATCATATTATTATTCAACCGTTGCATGAAATCATTGCCCTGACTATTGAAAGTTATAGCAGCAAAATATTAAGTTTCTTATCTTGGGAATTATAAAATATTAAGTTTTTGAGTTTCATATTTTGTGGGATTACAATTATAATAACATTTGTTTCCTAAAATATAAGAATTGTAACTTTATAAATCTCTGATAAATCAGAGTAATCCCTATGAATGAGATACTGGTTTACCCTCCGTAGACGTAAGCATCATTGTCGAACCACGTACCATATATATATCATCAAAATCTACATGGTATCAAACCCTCAACAATAACATCTCAGCCTCCATTCCCACCATTAACATATTGAAAAGAAAAAGAAAAAGAAACAAAATGTTGGCTACATAAATGAATAGCAAAACATAACCTTAGAATCATTTTTTTTTTTTGAGCAATTCAATGGGGAGGAGGCCTCCACCCATTTGTTTTTTTTTTTTTTAGATAGGTTAAGGAGCTAGTTTTTTAGAAGGTACCAGCGGCTGGTAGGGTATCTATTGCATTGGAAACCACAACGTAGTAATGGTGTGCTACCACCACGACCCAACTCCTTTCCTCCAATAGTTCCATTTGAAAAGTGGAAAATGCACATCAACCGCCTACTCGTCCCATGCCCTACATAGGCACTCTATCATCTGTATCATGAATAGGGTGGACCTCTTTATATATTTGGTGGGGCCGGATTTGAATATATGCTCTTAAATGTTGTATTATCCAAACTTAGATCTCTTGAAGAGTCAAAAAGGATCAAATCAAAATCAAATACAGTTGGTGGTGGGCGTGTGCAAATTTGTGCTAAATTTTGGTTTGTAATTTCATTTTGATTTGTTTTTTCTAATTCCAAGAAATTTTAGTTTGGATAAACCAAAATTTAAGTGCACACATCGAAAACAACCATCATCAACTTCAAGGAAAGCGAGTACAAGGGACCAGGCACTTATCTTGGTTTGTAAGTTCGTACCCTCCCGGACCGGTGTAGCCGATCCTTTTAAGATCTTAGTATTTTGTTTTCGGGAATGCCATGTACTTTTCAGTGGCACCTCGAACCAGATCCACAAAATTTCATCGGAAAAAGGCCCCAGATTGGGAGAAATCCTCATAAGAGTGGAGTGGAATAAATTATGAGTTTTTAAAATTGCATAAACATAGAAGTAGCCTGAATTCTTACGAACTTTTCATCATCATCCGGCATCGAAAGCCCTTGAAAGGGCACATAACGGGAAAGTTCACGTCCAGGAAAACAACATACTCGAAGCTAGTAACCAAACTTCATGGGGTTCAAGAGAAATCAGTGTGGGAAAATCGCTAAAAAAAAAAGCTATTTTTGCATATTCTTTACCCAGTTAAAATTTTATTTTATTTTTGTAGTTGAGGGTTTTCAGCAACTTGCTAACATTTTGCAAGTTTGTGAAATGACCACCTTTGTAAATTTTCTCCTTTTCCATACTCCACAACTGTGTACCATATTATTTGAAAATTAATTTACCATGTCTTGGTCCTCCTGCATCATTTCGAGTTGAATTTCTGGAGATATCTTCAGGTATTTTGGATTATCTTTAGGTTCAATTTGGGGCCGATTTTGTTGTGATCATGCTCTTTCTATTAGGTTCTCCATGATAGATCTGGAGGGCTCATAGCCCTTATTCGTAGGTCCACCATCCAAAATGAAGATCTCTTGAGTTTGGGCCCAGTTTAAATAAGTTTATGTGCCTTCCACCATTTTTCGTATTTCCGACAAATACATACCAAATTCCTGTTGTCACAGATCTACGACCTATGGGTTGTCCTTGTTCGGAACCAGCACCAACCCTTTTTATTAAGAACTTCTAAGACCCATCCTCCATTTCAAATGGCCCTTTTAGATCTGATTCACCACCATGTGCCTCAAAAATACATCAACCAATATTTGCCCACGTTCTTCGAGGTTGGGCAAATGGCTCACCTCTTCTCTCGCTACAGTAACACAAAGAGTCAACTCTATGGGACAATATTATTTACAAAAATACTATTTTGAAATAACTCCTAGTGTTTTTCAATGAAACATAACAACATTTTGTAGCTGCAAATGTCATCACGCTAACCATTAATATTCGTATACTTGAACACCACGTTGTCATTACTTCCATTGGGCAATTTTACGCTTATTCCGGCAATTATGCTATACTTTTAGCATCAAATGTGTTATTCACATAATTCTAATAATCATTTCAATATTAAGATGAAGCGGGATAGTCTCGTAAGGTAAAAGTTTATGTAAGGCATCAACTTTATGCCATAAAAGTAATGTGCACCTCAAAAATCTATTGAAAAAAGTTTTTTTGATATTGGAAATAATTGATCATCTTGACCTCAAGATCTATGGATATATTAAAAAAAATTAAGTTTTTAAAATAGTAAATTTTGCAGCCACAACATCATTTTCAAGACTCTTTCAGTGTTTGTAGATTTGTTTGATCTGCATCAATTTTGGAGATTTAAATTCCACAATTGAGGGTCAAAATAAATGTTTAAGCATTTTTTAGCCCTAGAACTATAAGTTTGGAGATGTGCCTTACTTTGATTATTTAAGATTGACGCCTTGTATGCATAATACCCCATTCATAATATATAAAAGTTCCTGAACATCTGTCGAAAATTTTTTAGTAGAGGTGATAATCTGGTGTGTGATGTGATAATTTAAACATACAACGAAATCTCTCTCTCTCTCTCTCTCTCTCTCTCTACCATAATATGTTGAGTATCTCAAAACCATAATCAAGAAAGCCCACTGACTAGCAACTCTGCTGCAATTTGAAGTATATTTACATTCACTACCAAGTCTCTCTGTTGACCAGCAACTTTAGTGCAATATGGAGTTTATCTACATGCAATATCGCCTGTCCTCCCAAGAAATAAACCAACAAGCTTATTCGATATACATAAAATATGCCCACTAAGTCCAAGTAACATTGCATTATATCCAACTATTTCTTTAATTGCATCCAAACTCCTCATACATTATCATGGAAATGCCTTGAAGTGGTGGACCTGAAGGTTCTCAACGGTCATCTTTTTGAAATTGCTGAGCTTCCTACTTGTGAATAAGTAGCCCCAATTGTAACCTGAATATTTTGGGGGGTTGTCCTTGGACAACAATTCTTCAAGGGGTTTAATGAACTCATAATGGGAGGGGTTATAAAAGAAGGGAACAGAAAACCTCTCCCTTTTAGAGTTCACCACCACTCTATGCTCCGCGCTCTCATAGGCATCGTTGCTCCAAACCTGGCAAAAATTTAAAAATTGCAAAAGATAAAAATGTATAATCTTGGGAAGCCAATCTGGATTGGCGATTTGACTGATTCTCCTAAACGAGAATTGGTCAATAAAACAATTTAAGACAATAAAAAAAGACAGAAAAAATATCAACCGTGGGAAAGGGGTGATTTGCCTTCCGCTAATAGAATCAGCTGGTTCTCTCAAGGAACCAAAGGTATCTATGGGAACCGGCTCAATTCCCAGCTCTTGGTCAGAATTGGATCGGTTATTAGCTCCCACCAATTCCCCAGTAGGATCTGACAATTCTGATCTGGATCAGCATTTTTTAAAACATTGTTGTAGAATGATCCATATTTGTAAATCACCGATTTGGATTTTCTTAACTTTCCCCCAAACAAAGAAAAGGAAACACACAGATTTGGATTGGGGAATCAAGAATCTGAATTGTGACATCTTGGGCACCCATTCGATTTTTAAAACCCTAGTGACAAGGTGGTGATAGAGGCAAAATGAGGCCCGTCAAACATGTCAAAAATGCAATTCTGCACCAGGGCTGTCAACATCACCGTCCATCCTATTGAGTGGATGGGGATGACCCCTATAACCATATTGTATACATCATTATTAGTATCATACTACACTTAATGCTTATATCAAATAAAATCACAAATATAGAAGCTGTACCTTCCATTATTTGGCATGGAGGGGCCAAATAACTCATTCAAAATTTGAACAGAAGCCATCCAAATTTTGAATGAGTTAGATCTAAGTGTTTTAAGTACTCATGATTCAATTTTCTTGGTTTAAAAAATAAGCATTTGGTGATTCTTAGAAAGAGTTTAAAATTTTCATATAAAAAATCCTTCAAAAGCAACTCTTTAGCACGAGGGAGAAGTATACAAGGGGCTAGATTTACAGCATGAACCAATGGAGCATGTCTACTCTTAATTAAATTGCTACTCCTTTTCCTCTATCAATCCCCGATCTTTGCTTGGCAACAAAAACAAACAATCAATTTGAAAAAGGAGGATTAACCAAGAAATAGGCCATTTAACATACCTGAACAATATCCCCTACATTGATTATGTAAGAATCCAGCACCGGCTTCACTGCAACCCACTTTCCATCTTTGCCCCTGACCTCTAGGCCACCAACCTCATCTTGGGCAAGCACCGTGAGGGCACCGGCATCTTTGTGCCTTCCCACGCCTAGTGCGACATCGGGACAAGGGCATGGAGGGTAGTAATTGAGCCTAATAAAACTGGTTTGGTTCTTGAAGAACCCATTTAAGCATGTTGCAGACAATCCTAAGCTCAATGAGATGAGTTCCAGGAGTTTGATAGCCAGCTTTTCAGTGGCTTTGGCATATTCCTCGCAAGCTTTTCTACATGTAAAGAATAAAGAAATAAATAGAGGCCGTTCAGAAATAAATAAATAGAGGATGATTGGATAATTGTTTTATTTAAATGCAATATCTTTCTGAAAGTTCAGTTGTAAAACAGGCTTAGAATTTGAAACACATCTTAAGCCATTCTAGATGTATTTCTAAATCAGAACTAGGATTTTGCATATCATAAAGTAGTGTAAATGATCTATGCAAAAGGAAAATAAATTGTGATGAATAATCTAAAACCAAAGTTTACCTCTGCCATTATTAACAACTACAAAGAGATCATTTATTTTAAATACAAAGAGGTTACAATTACTCTTGTCCATCATATTTCAAATCAGGTGGCTGTGAGTATATCGCTGATTAGATTCAAATTTCAAATAAAAACAATTATCAATCTTTGTGACATACCCCAAGCCATCCAATTTGACATTGGCTAATAGCTACTTGTGACCCCTTGCAACGAATATAAATAATCTCATAGTGCATAATCCCAATTGAATTGAGTTTTGGCGATTAAAGAATGGAGATTAGGCCTTGAGGCCTACACTCCTTCCTTTTTGATATTAGCTAGGCCCTCGAGACTGATGGACAATAGAATTGGAAGCATGCCCATGTTTCATCACGAGGGAGAAAATTTTGTAGAAACGGTCCCTACATAATTCCTAGAGGAAAATAATGTAGTGGCTCTTTTATGGACACTTTTCAAGATTTGTTTGTGTTTTTGAATCTACCCAAGAAGTTGGTCGCAGGAATGCATTGACCTAGAATTATATTCCATCAAGCTCAAAAGGACAACGCTGCAAGAGAGAACAGGGCAAGTTTGACAAATTAGTAGATGCACAAACAATGTTTTATTTATGATCAAGACCAATATTTTGGGCAAAACCACAAACCAATGAGAACATTAGAAAAGGAAACAAGAAAGGAAGAACACTATCATATTATGAAACCGCAAACACTTTGGGCATTGTGTGAATGGGGAAGAATAAGGAGAAGATCTCAAGTCTCGAGCAAATTTCCACTCCTCTCATGGTACTAGTTGGACTGGAGTTTTAAAGTGGAAGGAGTTGATGCCCCGTCACTAAAAGGGATTGTCTACACACGGAGATATTATGATATTATCTACAAAGAGATCATTTATCTTGTCGTTCAAAAAAAAAAAAAAAAAAAGACAATTTATCTTTTTTGGTACAAGAGCGCTAAATTCATGTTTGTCCCTTAAATTTCAAAATGGTTGATTGTAAGAGTATCAATGAATAGGCACAAAGTTCCAAAAAAAACTTATCGGACTTCATGACTCACGCCAACCCATCAAAATTTGATGTCTAATGAGTAAAAATAGTTGTGACCTTGTAATAAAGATAAGGACGTGGTTTCCATGAGTCCATATAGAAATGAGTCGCCTTTTAAAAATCTATTTTTGAGATGGATTTTTTGACCAATTTTTTAATGACATGTAATCTCTAACATGGAGATCATGAATATCAAAAAAAAAAAATTGAAAATTAAAAATAATAATTTTATTAAAAAAACATTTGGAATGTTAGTTTCAAGTGTTTTTAGATGGACCACCTATTTGCATCCATCTTTAAGATAGATGCTTTATACCTTGGGCACTGCAAATATAGAAATGTGATCCCTGTTGCATGAAACGATTTTTCTAAAGATAAATGGTCTCTTTGTAGACAATCCCTTCACTAAAAGGAGAGCAAATGGGGGTTTTATTTGAACACCCATAGAACAGTGACTCAAAATCGAATATTGGTATAATTATGTAACGATTAGTTTATTTTGTTGAGTTTAAAAAAAAAAAAAAATTTATGCCAAGGGCCTCCCTTTTTCTTTTTTTTAAGAAAAAAAAACAACAAATTTGCCCCAGTTGCTATTATTAATTGTTTTCTTACAAGTTCTGCCGCCTCGTATTGACTTGCCTAATGTGCAAATATCAATAGTTTGTAAATTACTTTGGAAAAAGTTTATATAAGGATGAGACTTTAAACAATCAAATTATACGCGCTTCAAAAATTCACTAGAAGAAGTGGTTTCGATGCCCAAAAATCCTAAAATTCTTCATCTCGACTTCAAGATGTATGAACATGAGGAAAAATGGATTTCAAATATTATAAATAATACATCTTGTAATGCGCTTTCTAGATCGTAGATTTTTAAGTTTTTTAAGTGTTCATAGATCTGCTCAATCTACACTATCTTTAGCAGCTTTAAATTTTATAATTAAAGATGAAAATAAATTTTTAGGCAATCACAAAGATTACCCGTACTTAATCAATGTCTTTCGATACTATTTGAAGGTGCACCTTACTTTGATTGTTTAGGGCCTCAGCCCTATATAAACCCACCCAATTACTTTTAAATGATTGAAAGTTTAAGGTTCTATTTAAATGGGTTCCGCCTCCAAAAGTCCATATTAGAGACGGACTCAATCTGAAAAGCATCTTTAATTTTGCGGCTCACAAGATTGTACATATCTGATCTTTTGCAAAGAATTAAAATGAAGGAAAAATATCTCGACACCCTTTAATTTCAGGTTTCATTTCACAATAGAACTAAGGTTTTAAAAGATATATTGGGATATAAAAATTGTAGATTTTATTTCTTCTAACCCCTAAGCAACTTTAAATATTTTTTTTAGGCCAAACAATTCTAAAAAGACATGCATTTTCTAAAAGTCGTCATCTCAAAGTTCTCTCTCTTTCTCTCTCCACAACCTTCTCTTTCTCTCTATCTTTGCCATCTCTAACCCCTCCATCTCTCTCCTTCCGCTCTCTCTTCACATTTGTCATCTCTCTCCTCCCAAATACACAGTAAGTATACGAAGAGAAAGAGAGGTGTTTGGATAAACACAGGAAGAGAGAGAGGTGTTTGGTAGTGAGTGGTTATCAGAAGGAGATAAGTGTTTGGATAAACACAAGAAGAGAGAAAAGTATTTGGGTCAACACGGGAGGAGAGAGATGCTTGGTGGTGAGAGGTTACCGGGAAGAGAGAAAGATGTTTGGATAAACACGGGAAGAGAGAGGTGTTTGGATAAACATGGGAGGAGAGAAGGAGTGAAACCCGCAGTAAGAGAGAGAAAGAGAGAAGTTTGAGGTATATAATGTTGGGTTTATGTGGCCTTTAAAAGCATTATGAGTGTGTAATGAAAACATTTATTATAGTGGAACATAAACTCAGCGGGAGTGTGGTCCCTCAAGGACCATACTAAACAAATGATGTTTGGTGATACCGGACTGTGCTTGACGATCTAAGCCAGTCGGTTGGAAAACCCAATGTACCTGAGCATAAAAAATAAAATCGAGAAGGGTTTACCCTTGATGAGGTCGGAGCTTATACCTAGATAAGTGAGTCGAGGGACTGTGTGACCTTTGTACGTGAAGGTAGGCCTGTAGAGACGAGGGTCAAAACCTCATTTATGATCCATCACACGGCATGCATATAGATAGATCGTTCGAAAAAGCCAGATATCCACATTTGGGTGAAGCGTATGCATATGCGAAAGATACCCCTATGCGTTATAGAGCTGTGGTGGCATCAGGTCGTAGTGACCTTGACTTGTCTCTAAGGGAGGACCTGTAATCCACAGACTGGGATTGCGACTCCTTGGCTCATTGACCAGATTTTGTTGACCCGCTAATGAGCCCCTGCTTGGACTGTGGGTCATGAAAAACACTAGGTCGGTTCGATAAAGCAAGTGTGGTCTGTAGTCCACAGTTGAAGGTGAAGTACCCCGTGATCATTGATGGAATTCTTGAACCATATGGATCAACTTCCCATCATATTATTTAATTGTGTTCATTTTATTATAGAAATTATTTTAGATTTATTATTTGAATTTTTATGAATCTTTCAATATTTTATTTATGATTTTTGAAATAATAAATATGAAGTTGTTGATTTTACAAATTATATAAAATTCAACTAATGTTTAAATAAAATTTAAAAATATTTATAAAATTTTTATGGGGGCTCATAGTGCACATGGGCCCACCATGTGGCAAATGGGTGGGGCCCCACTTATGCTACATATGGGTGGCACGCCCCACTCATTGCTCCCTTTGTTATTACTTTAATATCAAGTTTTGTAATTTTTTGGAAAGTCCATCTTATAAGCATATGGTTAAATATTGTTTGGGAAATATTGACCATATCTTATCTTGATTATTGAAGGAATATCTTGACTTGAGATGGATTATGCAAATATGAGATGGATTATGCAATCTTATGGAATGCATGATATTTTAATAGATTTAACTTATTTAAATATATTGATGGGAAAAACAGTTTAAGGAAAGGGGGATAATGGTTCATGCACCTTCCATAATATTGATGGCACATCAATGGAATGGATGGCTCAGATCTCTCACCCCACAAGTCAATTTGATCAACAGTTCATATTCAATCTCAAGAAAGAGGCAAACAATAGGAAACCCTAATGAAACCTTAGACCTAATTTCACTATAAATATGGGCGCTCTCCTCCCATCTCTACACACCTCTCTCTCTCTCTCCCTACTCTCTCTCTCCTCTACTACTACTACTCTT
>NW_006499855.1:6837939-6860876 GCF_000471905.2 Amborella trichopoda
TAGATCTGCTCTATCTACATTATTTTTGAAGTTTTAAATTTGCTCATTAGAGATGAAAATAAGTTTTAAGATCATCACAAAGATTTTTAGTAGTGAAACATCTTTTGGCTCTATTTAAAGGTGCGCCTTACTTTGATTGTCTAGAGCCTCGGCCTTATACAAACCACACCCTTATTTTGAAAGAGCAAGGTTGTGTTGGATGCCCCCACGCACCTTGTGAGTCCACCTTCCAAAATCTACGTTAAAGATGAATTATGGATCCAGCACATCACAGGTCTATCATCTCGACCACCATCATCATAATTTTTGGGGAAATAAGAAAAAGAAAAAAAAAATTGAGCCTAAAAAATAAGTGATTTATACTTTCTTTATGAGGTGAAAGAAATTGGTGTAGTAGCCAAATGACGGCATCTTCATAAGATGAGCGTTTGAAAATGGGCATAGTGTGTTCAAAAAATAGAATTAAACTCCTCTGGTATTCTAGCCAAACGCACCCTTCAAGTGAAAGCTCATACCTCATTTCAGGAAGATTTTCCGGCCACCGATTCCCCATCGTAATCGTACGTGTCACCTGCTCGCCATCGTACTCCGCCGGGATCTCGCTCGGGTTTACGACCAGAAAATCAAACACCTCCTTCCAATCCCTCACATTCCTTGTGTTCTCCGCATCAAAATATCCCATCGCATTATCCTCATCCCTTCGAATCTTCCTCTTCTCCTCCACCGACTGGCTGAAAAACTTGGCTGCAACTTTTTTTACCTCGTTTCGAAGCTCAATGGGCATCCCATGGTTTATGACTTGAAAGAATCCCCACTCTTTGCACCCCTTCCCAATTTGATCAACTATTTTTGAGAGTGCAGTTGAGTCATCCGAGTTCGATGAAAACAGGGGGCCGAGATCGATAATCGGGACTCCCTCAGCTGAGAGATTGGCTGTATTAGAAGGTCTATCTTCTTGGACCTGTGCAAAAGCTGGATCCATATCCCAAGCCATGATCGAAAGATCAAGCTACCAATACAGCAACAAGTGGTGTATTGGATTCTTTCAAAACTACGGAGTTTGGAGATTGGATTCTATTCAAGCTCTGAAGTTGAGCTTTGATGGGGGGGATATGCTGGATCACATCATGCTTCTAGGAAAAGTCATGACTTCTAGGAAAAGTCACGACTTTAGTGATTAACAAATCATAAATTTATTGTTTTCCTTGGCTCACAAAATTATTTTAATGTTTTATGTTTATATGTTTCAAAGTAGCAGGGGAGTGGTTTTAAGTTGCTTTCCACGAAAAAAAAGTTTATATCCTCAAAAATTTCACTAGAAGGGGTTGTTTTAATGTTTGAAATATCTTCAAATTGATCATCTCGACATCAAAATGCACGGACATGAGAAAAAATGAATTTTAAATTTTGAAAATATTACCTCTTGTAACATATTTTTGGCTTTAAATTTTATAATTAAAAATAAAAAATATATTTTAAGGCTATCACAAACCTCACCCTAAATTTATTGTTTGCCTTGCCTCACAAAATTAATTTAATGTTTTACGTTTATATGTTTCAATGTCGTAGTGGAGTAGTTTTAAGTTGCACCCCACGAATTGGTTTTCAAGTGAAGAAAAGACTTCACATTTCTTTAATTTTCTTGACTAGTTCATTTTTTAGGGGCCCCAAGCTTGTTGGCAAATTCCATTGGAACCATATGTCAACGTTGCCGTGTTCACGTCTTTTTGTAAGTGCGATCTAATGCTAAAAATCAAAAGAAATGTTATGAAAACTGAAAATAAAGCAAAATAAAGAACTTGTCAAAGCCTTCCGGCCCAACATCTGAAGTAGAGCCTTGATCAGAGCATAATTTGAGTGATTGAACCACAAAATGAGTTACTTATTTAGGATCTTGAGTGAGTTGGATTGAAAAGGTCCCTAAATGTCTAGAGTTTAGGTCATTATGTGATTGAGGGATGAATAGGTTTATCTGAGAAATAGGTGATTATAGTTGCTGAAAAAATTAGGGTTTGAGGCTCCTAGAAATGAACCCAGGTTTAGGGTTTTGAGAATTAGGGTTAGGTTTTAGGTCAAACTAGGATTAGGGTTTCAATTAAGTGCCAACCCTTGGAACGTCAAAATGGGGATATTTATAGACAACAATCTAAAATTTAGAAGGTAGTTTATCTGGGCCAATTTGGAGCTAACAGCTGGAAGCGCCGCACTTTGTGGCGCAGAGTCTATCTCTTTTGCACTGCAAATTGTGGCCCGTTCTGCTTATGGACTCTGAATGACAGATTTTTTTGGGATCTTGATTTTGAGGGTTTTCATTTACTATTTTCAATAAAAAAACATGCAGTCTGTCATTTCTTGAAATATTCCATTTCTTTCTAACTACAAAACTTGCCTTTTTTTTTCTAAGTATGTGCTTTCTAAGGCCGAATTCCATGGGATTTGGGATGATTTTGGATTATTTTTGGGCTGGCTTTTGGGTTTAGGATGACTACAGTTTAATATGGTCCTTAGGGCATTAGGCTAGTGTGATCACTGGGGGTTGAATGGCTATTCTAACACTTCTTTATCATTTTAGGGGTTCATTTCTACAACTTAAGATCTAGAAATTCAGAGAAAATGGCAATTCCAAATTGAGTGTGTAAACCATGAGAACCATTTTGATCTCTTATTTCATCATTGTCATCACGTCGTATATGTACCTGGTAGCGAGCTTTGTGCCATCATCAACAAATCAAAGCACTTTCACTATAGGGCGAGAAACATCCAATTCATGGTATACTTGGCTCCAAAAAGATATATTAATGACAATTTACTCATATTTTCTCCCATCTAGATGCTTAGAGGACTTCAATTCCATTTTTCTGAAGTGAATGTGGTCCTTAGGGCACCTTTTTCTTGTATGGCTTTAAAGAAGGAAAAATGTTGTGGCAAATCTAGTACCTTGTAGTCTTATTAATATCTTTTTTCTTTGTAAACTCCCTCATCATGTTAAGACTAGATAGATAAAACTAATGACACTTAGCTTTTGAAATCGCCCAATTAACTTTTGAAGTCTGACCTATGTCCATAAGCATGAGATCAAAGCAGTGAGTTGCGCAAGGAGTCCAAGACACATGTCTCCTCTTCAAAGTCAAAAGATGTCCAGCTGCAGAATAAGTGCAACATTGCCGGTGATAATTTGTGCTACATGCTCCTCCCAAATAAGGTCCACAATATCATCCATGAACTCATACAAGTATGTAGCATCATTGACTTGTCTAATACATCAATAGACTTCTCAAAAAGAAAAGTTATAGACCAAAACTAGGATCTTCCATCAGATAAGAGGGTCACCTCATACTTCTCCAACACTTCTTTTTAGGAACTCAAAATTTTCTTAACTTCAATCATAGCATCTTTCGTAAAAGGCTCCCTAAGATCATATAACGAAATGGGCTTGAGTCGTGGGCCAAATTTCCAAATTGTCTCAACTATAAGCTCAAAACTGTCGAGGTTTAGAGTATTGAAAGAGACATCGACCTGATAAAACCACTTAACAATGCACCGTTATACCATATTCCTCTCTTCTTTCTTGTACCTATTTTCAAGTGTGATTTGTTTCTTTTTCTCTCTCTCTCTTCCTTTTCTTAACCACATCCTTTAGGTTAGGAGTGCAAAGTGCATTCATTGCTTTTTCTTTTTTTAACATTACCACCACTATTTATAAGCCTCCCCCTTGTAAGTCTACTTCCAACTTTTGATGCATCCTCATCATCATCAAATACTTGAATTCTTCTAGCATTTCTTTTTGTATTTCATTCGTCTTCTTTTTTGGTTATCTCTATATTCCCTAATCTCTCTTATAATCTCATCGGTTTCTTGTGGGCATTGCTATAACATTCCCTAACTTCCTTAATGGATTCTTGTGGGCATTGCTATAACATTCCCTAACTTCCTTAATGGAGAGCCATCCATTGGGGGAATGAACCCATATTGAAAGATCACTCTAAGGGTATAGAGGAGCTGTAAAAGCTTTAGCCTCCTAGATTCTGATCAAGGGAACAAATGTAGGAGATGGAAGCTTCCAAGTCTGAGATGAGCCCGACAAATAATTTGCAACCTTAGGTTTAGCAAAGACTCCTAGATCCATATGGAAATGGACACCATAACACTCCAAATGGATTTCTCTGATAACCATAGATCTGCCAAAAATTATACAGCTCTTATAATCTTATTCCTCCCATCTCTTTTCTTTCAAAAGGCTCTCACAAAGTGAAGGGTTTTTCCCATTCAAGCTTTTATGCTAGAAATTACAGTAAATTCTCCTTAGAATAAGAAAAAAATGTGAACCAATTTCTTGAATGAAGCAAAAAAGGAGTTCCCTTATCTCTTTCCTCATTTCTTACATAAATTTATGCCATAAGTTCACATACCCATGTCAATTTCAAAACTTGAACTTTTGAACATGACCAATATATCTGTTCCAAAGTTTGAGGTGAGGCCTGTAAGTAATCAGCAACCTTAGGTTTAGCAAAGACTCCAAGATCCATACAGACATGGATACCATAAGGCTCTCAAATGGATTTCTTTGATAACCACGAATCCGCCAAAAAATCCATAACTCTTATTGTCTTATTCCTCCCATCTATCTTCTTTCAAAAGCACTCACAAAGTTAAGAGTTTTTCCCATTCGATCTTTTATGCTAAAAATTACAGTAAATTCTCTTTAGAACAGAGGTAAATGGGAACCAATTTCTTGAATGAAGCAAAAAAGGAGTTACCTAATCTCTTTCCTCATGTCTTTCATAAATTTACGCCACAAGTTCACATCCCTTTGTCTATTTCAAAACTTGAACTTTTGAACAAGACGTATATATCCGATTATAAGTCTTCTTGAAGCTCATTTTTTAGGGAATCCAGATATTGTAATTCAAATGCAACAAACCCCAAAAGAGCAAAGAGGCACTCTCAATTTTCACCCGTGAAGACAATGGAACCCAAATCCAAGTGTCCCACAATGGAAATAACCAAAAACCCCATCTTCCTTCCTCTCTCTAGATTCAAAAGCCCCTAAAAACCAATGGAAAATTGTTCATGCATGCTAGACTGCATTTCTACAATATGAGGTCCCAAGGTATAAAGTATCCATTTTAAAGATGGATGTATATAGGTGGTCCATCTAAAATCAATCGAAACTATAGTTAGCAAGTTGGGGAATCTCAATTTATTGACTCACCATAAAATCGGAAATAAATCTTTTTTATTTCAAAAAGTAGGATAAAAAAATTGGGTAAAAAAATACAGATCGGCAAAAATACTTTTTGTAAAAATGTCGTGAATAGATCAAATTAAGCTAAAAAAATCAGGCTGAAAAAAAAATAGATAAGTTAAAACAATTTAGTTGTAAATTTAATGGTCCAAATTATAAAAAAGCATAATTTTCAATTGATAATCTAGTTTTAGTTGAAAGAGATTACTATTGAAAGAGATTTTGGATTGCCAAATTACTTTTAATTAAAAGAGACTCTGGATTGGAACTCACTTCAAAGAAAATTTGGACAATATTTTACAATCCAAAATTAGATTAATGTTTTTTGGAGAATCCAAAATTAGATTGTCAAAAATAATTTGGATTGTCAAATAGCATTAATCTAATTTTGGATTGTCAACTAAAAGGAGATTTTGGATTGTAAAAAAAATATTGGGACCATTAATATTTTCAAATTAAAACTAATTTTAGTTGAACGAGATTTGACAATCTCGTGACAATTTCTCAAATCTCGTGACAATTTTGCCTCACAAATTATATATATAAAAAAACATAATAACTATTATATCAAAATCCCCAAAAAACTCATCCAAATTAGGACTCAATGAAATCTCAAATTAGGTCTCAAATACCATCCAAATTATTACGATTTATACAATATCTCGATTCCCTAAAACAAAAGCATAAAAACAACTCAGATTAGGGCTGAATCCCCAAACCTAAAAACTCGATTTGGGGTTTCATGGCCACCGTATTTTTTGTCTTATCTAGGGTTTTACGTCTTCTATTTATGCTCTTCTGCGTTTGCTTCTTTGCCCACCCTCTCTCTCTCTTTGTTGTTCTCTGTGTTTCTATCTCTTTGCTCTGCATTTTCTTCTCTGTGTTTAATGCGGTAATTAATATCTAAAATTAGATTAATGATTTTATTAATGCTTTTTGCTATTTGAAAATTTAAAATTAGATTAATACTTTTTGAAAATCCAAAATATTAAGGGTGTGGTTTCTATAAGGTTGCAACTTTAAACAATCCAATTAAGACGCACCTCCAAATTTTATCATAAAATATAATTTTGGTGAAGAAACACTTAGGATGGTCTCAAAATCTGTGTTCATATCTAATTGTAAAATTTTAAACTCAAAAAATGGTTAGAATCAAACAAATCTATAAACATATGAAAATCTTGAAAATAGACGGTCTAGATAGTGTATTGCAAGATTCGTTATTTATGGGACTCAAAATCTTTTTTTCTTTCATATTCATACATCTTGATGTCGAGATGATCAATTAAAGGTTTTTTCAACATTAAAACAACCTTTTTCGATGGATTTTTGAGGTGCATCTGTAATTGTACATTTTAATATTGCAATCTTATATAATTTTTTTCCAAATATTTGTCAAATCACTCTAGTTAAAAAATATAATGGTCCAAATATTTTTTTTTAAAATATTATTTTATTTTTTAATATTTATTATTATTATTATTTTTAATATCCATGATCTTCATGTTAAAAATTACATGTCTTTAAAAATTGGGTAAAAAATCCACCAGTAATTCTTAAGAGTCGACTCATTTCTACATAGACTCATACGAGCCGTGTCCAAAACCCATAAAGCGTCTCTCTATGTGCCCTGAAAACCGACTAAGCCCCTTTTCCTCTAGTACGAAATAAACCAACCTCTTATTTTTCTTTTCATCTCTCTAACCATTACCCACTCAAAACCCTAGCAATCCAGCCATCCATTGCCAAGCTCAACCCTCCTGCAACTGTTGTCCTCCTCGCCTCAGGTCTATTCCCCTCATTGCCCCCATTGCTGCATGCTAAGAGCTCGTTCTCCTCGCCTCTATTCCCCTCATTGCCCCCATTGCTACAAGCTAAGAGCTCAGAGAAAGCTACAGTGAGTCCTTAATAATTTTTATTTTTTTTAGAGCTCAAAAAAGAGAAACCCAGATCTAAATGAGATTTTATTTCTGAGATTTTTAGGGTTTTTTTTTTTCTGAGTAAGCTCAAACAAGATTAACCCCAAGTCTACAGAAAGATTTTTTATTTTTCCTGCTTATGAGCAAAGAAGAAAATCCCTGTATTCACAGAATTTAATTTTTATTTATGTTTTATTTTTCTAGTTTGTCACATAATTTTTTATGTGGTTTTCTGTTTATTGAGAAGTACTATTTGCGGATCGAGAGTTTGATTAATTTGATTTTGTGTCTATTATGTAAAATTTATTGGGCTTTAGTTGTATGATTAATTGATCAGTGTTGCTATGGTTGATGATGTTGCTTTTGTGGTGTGTCATTGAAGTAATTTTCATTTGGTTTTATGAGCTAATAATACAAGTATTCTTCTATGTTTTTTATTTTTATTTATTGATGAAAGCTTATTTAGGAGGTTGTATTATGCAGTAGGATTTGATAACTATAAAACTGGGTTCTGTCTATTGTTATTTGCAGAAGCTCAATGTTCAACCCAATGAATACAAAAACCAAATAACAGAAACCCCCATAAATTATGTAAGAATTTTGGATTCCCAAGTATTGAGATTCAATAAGTAAATTGAATGGGTGTTGACAATATGTGTGTTTGCTGGACCAAATTTGGACACACAAATTGAACAATCAGTACACAGACTGAAGCTTATTGTAGCTCAAGCTATTATCTTAAAGAGAGTTTGCTACCAAATGGTGGGTGATATGTGGGAAGGAAGATGTCTTAACTATTGAACATGTACAGAGCCAAAAATTCTGTATAAAGTGGTATTCTTGACTCTATTTATAAAATATCTAGGCTTGTGCGGAAATAGTTGTGCCTTATCAGGAGCAACGTGAATTTCTGCAATATGGATCATCATCATATTCCGTTGGGAAAGTTTTACAGATGAGTGTTTTTCAATGCAACACTAACTGCTCCATAGGATTGCTACCATTGGCAAAGGTTGAATACATGGTGAAATCATAAGTCATGCCACCAAAAATGGGACTCTATTAACAGTTCCTTAAATGAGTACATCATAGGCTATATTGTTCATAGAATTTACACAATTCTATTGTGGCGTGCTGATTTCTCACGTTCTGGTTTTGAAACTTGCTCTTTATTAATACATATTATGCGGTGCACACAATGTTGTGTTATGCTTGTTATTTTTCTTTCTTTGTAATATTCATAGGCAATTTAGTTCTTTTAGGTTCGATATTCTTTTTTCACATCTCTTGCTTGTTGATTTCTCATAACATACGAATTGCAGAAGTATCGTGATTGGGAACTTACTTTTAGTGTCACTTGGCTTAAGAATTCTGCTGGTTCCGATAATGTTGGAATAAATTACCAATGGACAACACCACAAGATGAATCACTTCTAGAAATTACCAATGAACAACACCGCTCTGGAATCCCTGTCATATTACGGAGGGACTTTAAAATCTATTTCATAACTTTTATGTGTAAGATGGTTGGTTTATATTTTCCTCTTGACTTGGTTGATTATATGGATGACTGTAACTGTTCCTTTTATTTATGTGGATGGTGGTTAATGTGGATGTTTATGTGATTGATTTTTGGTGGGTAATGTGGATGTCTATTTGTTTGATTTTTGGTGGTTATGTGGATGTCTATGTGATTGATTTTTGGTGGTTAATGTAGATGTTTACGTGATTGATTTTTGGTGGTTAATGTGGATGTTTATGTGATTGATTTTTTGTGGCTAATGTGGATGTTTATGTGATTGAATTGTTAAAACAGACAATTTCGTGCTTTCCTAGCATCAAGATTACCAAACAAGAGAAAGTAGCAGAATTACAGTTTATCAAACAGGGTTCCCAGCTTTCAGGCTACCAATTTTCACGTTCTCCCAAATTCTAGGAAAGTCAACAGCGGGATAATCCCAGGGAAACTGCACAGAAAGTTATTGAACGCACCCTAGGCCCTCCCACCCACCCTACCCATGGGCACGCCGGAGAACTCTCGAGAGCCCTGCCCCGACCGCATCCTGGATGACATCGGGGGCGCCTTTGCCATGGGAGCAGTGGGTGGCTCCGCCGTGCACTTCTTCAAGGGATTCATTAACTCCCCCAAAGCTCATCGCCTCTCTGGTGCATCTCAGGCCGCCCGCATGAATGCCCCCCGTATTGGCGGCAGCTTTGCTGTTTGGGGTGCCCTCTTTTCCTCCTTTGACTGCTCCTTTGTCTACCTCCGACAGAAGGAAGATCCATGGAACTCCATTTTAGCAGGTGCTGCCACTGGTGGCTTCTTACAACTCCGTCACGGGGCTAAATCGAGTGCCAGATCAGCTATGTTTGGAGGGGTATTGTTGGCTATGATTGAGGGGGCAGGGATTTTGCTCACTAAGGTCATGAGCCCACCAACATCTATGCCTATGCCTATGGAGGGGCAGATGCCGCCAGGGATGGCACCGGGCATGAATTTCCCCCAGCCGCCTTATGGGGGGCACCCTGAAGCCCTGAATTATCAGAGTCCTCCAACTTCGAATCCATCAGCATCAAGTTCGGGCTCTTCTTGGTTTGAGGGTTTGTTTAGGGGGAGGAAGGACGATGCTAAAATTGGGGGTGAGGAGAAGGGGGACAACGTGTTGGAGAGCTTTGATAAGCCTAGCACACCGATTCCTTCGTTTGAGTACAAGTGAGGGCTTGGTATGTGATTTTTTTCCTTCGGTAATGCTTGGTTTTGGGGTTTTATGGTGTCATATGTTTCCATATGAGATGTTAATGGGAGATTGATTTCTTTATTACAAAACCCAAATAGCATAGGATGAGTTTTTAGGATTTTAGCTTTGGTTTCTGACATTACTGTCACTAAAAATCCATTTTTTTCCTATATTACAATATATTATAGTGCATTTCTCTGCCAACACAAATCATAACAAGATTATTGTTTCTTATACATAGAATCATCGTACGTCTTATAATTTTTTATTAGGACTATAAACCTGAAATGCATATTGGTTTATGCGACTTATTGTTGATGTGAGTCGAAAGGTGGAAAGATTATGTTTAGCATTATTCTTAAGTTTTTATATGATATATGAATGATTAAAATGCATGACTTGGTGCTAGATTGGATGTGCCCAAATCTAGCAGAATTTTGAATGACGCGTTAAAAAACCTGCAAAATTGCTCGGATGAGTTTGGATGTGCACTAGCTTTTTGGATGGCAGGTTAAAAACCTTTTGAATTGCTACAAAAAGTGGCTTCCAAAAAATCTCAAGGTGGACTCCAATTTTTTCAATTGTTTGGTTTTTTAACTTTCTTTTGGCCTTCTCACCCAAAGCGCTCCTCGCCCCAACACAATGCCTCTCGCTCTCTCTCTTGCTAACCTTCATCTACATCCACCATAAAGACACCTTAGCCTAGTGGTCTAATCCTAATCAAGCCTTTCAGGGATCCAGAGCCATAGACTCATTCCTCTTTCGTCATGTCGACTAAGCCCTCTCAAGAAGAGAAAACATGAGGTTGGGTGAAATTGCAAGGTCATAGGTCATCGAGAAAATGAATTAATGAAGTGATTCCATCCAATTTCTTTGCTTGAATGATGAAAGAAGTGTCTTAAGGTGAAAAAAGAGCGAATTGGTTGTAGAATTTGTTTTGTTTAGGGTAGATCAACATGTTGCAGCCTCTTTGGGCCATGGAGATTTGGCAGAGCGAAGCCCTGCTAAGTATTTTAAGTTTCTACTGTTGCATGGCTGCCACTGTGTTGCCTTCTCTTCATCAAGATTTCTTGGTCTTCTTCGCCTTCCAATTTGGTCAATTGGGTTTCAAGGAGATGGTGCCCTCTTCTTGGGAAGCCATGGTGTTACACCTCTATCTATTTTGGGCATACGTCCAATAGGTTTTAAGATTGGGTTGCTGGGGGGGAGGGATCAATGTCTTCTTGGGTTATCTTAGGTTAGGAACGTTTCCCCTTTTTAAGAAAACTGGTGTGAGGGAGGGAGGGATCTATGTCTTTTTGGGTTGTCTTAAGTTAGGAATGTTACCCCTTTTAAGAAAATTGGTGTGATTGGTTGATGGGGTTTTATGTTTTAGATTATAAATGAAAAGTATCTAATTAGGTTAGGAATGTTTCCCCTTTTTAAGAAAATCGATGTGAGCGATTGATGGGGTTTTACGTTTTAGATTATAAAAGAAAAGTATCGAATTTCAATTGGGTTAATGAAAACCATATTTTATTGAGCAAAAGCTTTGAGAGGCCCGTCCATCTTGAGTCCGACCCTTGCGCTGTTTTTTGTGGCAAATTTTTCCTACTTCGACTATGTGGATCGTGTCCGTTTTAATCAAAGCTTATGGATCTTGGATATGGTGGAAGGTACACGATGCAGGAGCTATCCAAAAGGATCAATGGAGAGTTGAAGCTTATCAAGGATAGCGTGCGAACATAATTGGAGAACCGTGACAAACGTCTGCAAGAAAATGCTCAGGCGATTCAAGATATTTGATTGATGATCTCTACAATGGATCCAAAGTTCGAACATATGTTGGCATCACAAAATCAGGAAAAGAATATTTCATTTAATGCTCCAGTAGAATAATCAGGTCGCCATCACGATGCTAGTTTTCCACGTGAGACATAGGAAAGGGTCTTCCTAACTAGTATGTACAGCTGGATTTTCCTCCATTCGATGGCGATGATACGTATGGGATTGGTGTACTGGGCTGAGCAATTTTCCAAATTTAATCAAATGCCTGACTCATAGAAAGTGATTTTGGCATTGTTTCACGTAAGAGAGATGCATTGCAATGGTATCAATAGGTAAAGAAGTTGAAGGGGGGAGCTTTCATGAGCAGAGTTTGTGGATGCCCCTTGTATTGGATTTGGTCTATCTAAAGTGCGTTAGACTACTATAGTTTGGGAGTACCAAATGCAGTTTGAACATTTGGCAAACTGAACAAAAGGGTGGGCAGAGGTGTTGGTCGGGTGCTGTGTGCGTGGGCTGAAAGATGAAATCAGGATGGATGTATAGATATCTAGACGCACCACGATGTCAGCAACTATTCGGTTGCCTAGGTTACAAGAGGAGAAATTGGCACACCAACAAAGGCAAAATAAAGCCATCATCAACTGACCTACAAATTCAAACTCGCTTGCAGCACCTAAGTCTAAAACCCCACCCATTAGGTGTCTTTGTCCAACAAAAATGAAAGAACATCGTGACAAGGGATTGTGGTACAATTATGATGAGAAATTCAGCCCAGAGCATCATTGCAAAACCCAACAATTATTCTTGATGGAGGGAAATTGGCTGGATGTGGGGGAAAGTTTCGAGGAGATAGTCGAGGAGGTAGAGGACTCACCAAAAATCTTAGTGCATGCACTCTCAGGCTTGATTGTTCTTACCATGGGAGTGAAAGGTTAAAAGACATTCGGCTACTATTCTTGTCGATTCTGGGAGTACTCATAATTCCTTTGACCCATCATTTGCCAAGAGATTTGGGTGTTGTATTATGCCTAGAGAGTATTTTGAAGTAATGATAGCAAACGGTGAAAAGATAACAAGTTAAGGTAATTGCCCTAATCTTACAGTTATGATGCTGAATTTTTGTTTTAAGTCAGATTTTTCTTGTTGCTGCTTGGGGGTTGTGATATGGTTTTAGGAGCGCATTGGTTACAATTTTGGGTCAATTCTTTATGCTTTTGCAGAGTTTTGGATGCGCTTCACAGTTGATGGAATGCCATATAAAATCAAGGGAACCAAGCTTGGGTCATCAAAATCATTGGTGCTAATAGCATGGAAATCTTGGTTCGTAAGGATCACTCAGAGATGGTAGCTTATTTGATGTGAATGCAGAGGGTTCAACTATTAGTGAACCCCCAATTCTTCTACAACATATCTTGGCACAATTGGAGGATGTGTTTGTGGAGCTGACGGGGTTACCTCGGATCACTCGCAAGATCATTGGATTTGTTTCGTCCTTGGTAGTCAATCCACCAAAATTAGACCGTAACGGTGCCCATATTTTCAGAAGAATGAAATTGAACCGTCGTTATGAGATGTTATAGGATGGAATTGTTCCGCACAAATGTAAGCCCTTATCTGTCTCCAGTTTTTCTATTGAGTAAAAAAGATGGCAGGTAGCACCTGTGTGGATTAGAGGGCTCTAAACAAGATAATGGTCAAGGATAAGTTCCTTATACCTGTCTTCTATGAGCTCCTCGATGAGATTCATGGGGCTAAATTTGTTTCCAAGCTCGACCTTCATTTGGGCTATCATCAAATTCGTGTACATGAGCAAGATGCACAGAAAACTTCTTCTTGAACACATGAAGGGCACTATGAATTCTTGGTAATGCCATTTGACCTCACTAACGCGCTAGACCTTATTTGTGTAAATTTATTGTAGTTTTCTTTGATGATATTCGTATTTGTTGCAAATCTTGGAAAGAACATGAAGAACGCGTGCTTGATTCTCAAAACAAGAAAAAAACATGAAGAACATGTGCTGCTTACACTAGCGCAATTTCCAAAATCGGCTTAATGTCAAACTTTCCAAGTGTTTGTTTGGACTAGGCGAAGTAGAGTACTTGGGGCGTATTATTTCACAAAATGGTGTTTCGACTGACCCCAAAAGGATACAAAGTATTGTTGAGCGGCCCATGCCTCAGTCCCTTAAGGCGCTTATAGGGTTTTGGCCTCATTGGTTACTTTCAAAAGTTTGTTAAGGATTATGGGAAAATCAGTACTTCACTTACAGGCCTCCTCAAGGAGGACACTTCTATTCTAAAGTAGATCAAGAATTTGAGCTCTCAAAGCATCCATGACTACTGCTTGCATTACCTGATTTCACTCAGACTTTAGAGTGTGATGCTTCATGGGCATCCCATAACCTTTATTCGTAAGGCTCTATCGAGCAAGCAGTTGGCCTTATCAATGTATGAAAGGGAGATTATGGCCCATGCTATTAGAGAGTGGTGGCCTTATTTGTTGGGACAGCACTTCAAAATCTACACTGACCACCGAAGTTTGAAGTATTTCATGTAATATAGAATAATTCATTAGAACAACAAAAGTGGGTATCACTATTAGGGTATGATTGAGGAGCCGAGAATCAAGCTACTGATGCATTTTTTAGAAGTCCTGAAGAGGGTTGTCTGATGGTCATCTCATTCCTTGGATTTACGTGGATGGAATTGGTAAGGAAAGAGTGAACTGCAGATGCTGAGTTATTAGAATTAATCCAAAGGCTTCAACAAGAAACACATGCCATCCTCTGTTATTCCTACAAGGGAGGAGAGCTTCGACACAAGGGGAGGATTGTGATTGGGTCTCACTCTCTATGCGCTTGGCTATTCATAAGGAACTCCACTCTTCGCGTAGTGCTGGTCATTCAGGGTATTCAAAGACATAAAAAGGATATCCCGATCCTATTTTTGGAAGGGAATGAAGTAGGAAATCAGCAAGTTTATTGCAGAATCTGATGTTTGTCAAAGGAGCAAAGACAAAAAGGTCACTTATCTGGGGTCACGGAACAAAGACAAAAAGGCCACTTATCTGGGGTTACTACAGCCACTCCCAATACCTGATTATATTTGGATAGACATCTCCATGAATTTCACAGAAGGTGCCAAGTTTACATGGCAAAAATGTGATCATGATAGTGGTTGACAAGTTATTAAAATATGCGCATCTTTGCCTGTTGTCTCACCCACACACTTGCCTCCACTGTTGTTCAAATTATTATGGATCAGATTTTTAAGTTGCAATGGCATGCCACCAACTATTGTTTGTGACACGGCTGCTGTTTTATGGTATTTTTTGGCATGAGTTATTTCAACAGGAAGGTGCGCAATCTAAGATGACTACGACTTATTATCCAGGGATTGACAGAAACAAAAATGGTAAACAGCTATCTGGAGACTTATTTACGTTGTTTTGCTAGTGAGAGGCCAAAAAGTTGGGTAAGATGGTTATCATTGGTAGCATGGTGGTGTAATACCATGTTTCGCTCTGCAACAAAGATGATACCTTTTGAAGTAGTTTTTATGGTGTTAACTGGTTATATTTTAGGTTCTACCAAGGCAGATCAAGTTCATAAAGAGGTATGGGACAGTGATCAGATTTTAAAGGTCTTGAAGGGAAATCCTCATGTTGCTCAACATTGCATGAAGCAACATGTGGATCGTGACAGGTCGGAAAGGGAGTTTCATTGTGAATGATTTTGTCTATTTGCGTCATCATCCCTATTAGTAGGCTTATGTGCAGCGTATAAGCTCTCTTGCAAGCTTATGGGCCTTATAGGATTGTTCAGGTTATAGGTCTGGTGGCTTACAAGTAAGCATCAAGTTAGCATTACCAGAGGGAACGAGGATTGATCCTTTTTTCCATGTTTCTTGTCTCAAGAAAAGCATTGGATCACATCATACAATTCAAACCGTACTTCATATTCTAAATGAGGATGGTGTCATGAAGATTGAGCCACATGCGATTTTGGCATGGAGAATAGTTAAGGACAATAATCGGGTAGTCATGGAAGTGCTGGTTCTGTGGACCATTATGGCCCCTGAGTATGCCACTTGGGAGTCCCTCTACATGCTGCTACAACAATTTGTACACTTCCAAACTTGAGGACAAGGTCGATTTCAAGGGGGAGGGGATGTTATGTTTTTATTTATTTTGGGTTGCAGAGAGAGAGAGAGAGACGGAGGGAGGGAGGGAGGGAGAGTTATCTATTTCTTTTTGGGTTAGGTTAGGCTATGAAGGTTTCCCATTTTTTAGGAAATGTGCCATGAGTGGTTGAACCTTGGGGGTTGAACAGTAGGTTATAAAAGAAATGTAATTTCAAATGGGTTCCTGAAATAACCATATTTTACAGGGAAAAGCTCTAGGAGGCCTGTAGAACTCGAATCGGCACTATTCCTTTTTTGAGATTTTTTTTTTTTTTTTAGTGAGGAGGGGGGGGGGGGGGACAAATTATTCCTTGTTCGCCTGTGTGGATCGTATCACATTGAAACAACTAGGGTTCCAATTCTTGTCACGTCACTTCATCTTTGCAAGGCCCATGAAGGGCCATGATCTCTCTTTTTCTAACTTCAGGTTTTGAACTCTCTCCTCTTCCCACCCTCCCCTCTCTCTCTCTCTATCTCTTCTTTCTCTCTCTTCCTCCCTCCTCTCCTCTCTCTCTCTATATCTCTTTCTCTAACTTCAGGCTTTGTCACGCTCTGTGGTTTGGGCCCCTCAAACCATCCCCATCTCTCTTCGTTAATCACTTTCTAATCTCCTCTCCGAAATTGGGTCCAATCCCTCCCTCTCTCTTTCTTCTCCCTACCCCTCTATCTTAGGTTTCAATCCCTCGATCTTCTCTCTCGTAACTCCCTTCTCTCACCTTTAATACTCTATGGGTCTCTCTCCCCCTCTCCCCCTTCTCACTCTCTTCCTCTAACGGTGACAATCGACAATGGCCTGGGTCCATGTTTTGGACCCGGCAGGCCAAGTCCGGGTCGGGGTTGACCCAACCCAACCCGGTATAATATATATATATGTATTACATAATATAAATTAAATTTTTATTTTTTAAAAAATTTCTAATCTTGTTGGGTCCCAATGACAATTTTTATTTTTTAAAAAATTTCTAATCTTGGGTCTGAGTTGGGTCCCAATGACTTGGACCCTACCTGAGTCCCCGAGTCCTGGTCCAGGTCCTGGTCCGGGTCCGGGTCCATGTAAAGCTTAACCAGGTCAGGTCTGGGTCCAGGACTATCCAGACCTGATCGGATCTAGACCTTACTCGACCCCTTGCCACCCCAATCTCTCTCTCGCTCCCTCTTTCCCTTCTCTCCCTCTCACAAAAATTCTGACATCCTCATTTTGCCCCCCTCTGTAATTTCCAGCCACCCCACACTGGTCAGGCAAACCCTCCTCTCTCTCCTCCTCCACCACCTCCTCTTCCCCTATTCCTTGGCGATGGAAAAACCCTACAAAATCATTGACACATGGCGATCGGAGTTTCTCTTAAGGCTGCCAAACAAACATAACACAGATAAAATAAGCTGCAACTAGCTTTTAAAACAACCAACCAGATTTTTAACTACAGAAAGAAAAACTTCAGAGCTTTCATATATATATATATCTGAAAAGCATGCAAGTTTTTTAATGATGACCTTTTTAAATTTGTCATCCAAACTAGGTGTTAACACTTCGCTATTAGTTGTGCTTTCTTTGCGCTCTAGATGATACAACAAATGGAGTTCTTTGTTTCCATGTTATTAGGTACAAGGAGAGGGGTCATGGGGATTTCTTTTGATACTCAGGAAATCTGGGAGTTGGCAAATAATCAAATCTATTTACTCTGAGTTGGTCATGGAAACCATATTTAAATGCAAGAAAAATGAAAGCCCTGAAGGATGGCTTGTTAATGGAATGAAAAATCTGAAATTGTGTCTTGACTAACAAAATCATGTGTTTCATGCCACATTAATGAGGGTATAGTGTTTTTATGCATTTTGATGTCAATATTTGCACTTCCACTGCAAGTGATTACACTATCACGTGTTACATGCTTTCTCCTTGCTAATTTTTATTTCCTATTGATTGTGTTTTACTTGCAATGGATACATTGGAGTTGTGACCAAAGTTTGCTTTGCTCTTGGTTATTGTGCTTATTGGGAAAACACCATCTAGCTTTTCTTTGATTGCTAGTTGTTCATTTGGCTGGTTTATAAATCAATGAACTAAATTTAGTAGGATCATCAACGTCGACTCTTTTTTTTTTGAGAGAGAGAATCATCAGGTCAGTTTATAAATGGATGCAGGAAAAATGGAAACATTGAAGGATGGCTTGTTAACGGAATGAAAATCCTGAAAATGTGCCTTGAATAACAAAATCAGCATTTCAAATTTTAGAATTTTAGATTGCTTGGCCTATGTTTTGAAATTTTAGAATCCTCATATTTCTCTTAGCTGCCCTTGTGCTATGACAAACACGTAACTTGAACAAATCTCATCAACTTTGAATTTGAATTTAGGGTTCACGTAGGTTGGATTCTAGAATATAAAGACATTATGGCAGAACGATCCATTGCACTCGATTTGTTTCTTTTCTCTATTATATGGGTTTGGATTATGCTCTGAGAGAATTCTAGGAGTTGACAATCACTGTTCTTTTCTCAGTTTCGCTCATATTCAAATTCTCAAGAAAATGCTATAATTGGATGAAACTTAAAAAAAAAAGAAAATGCATTACTTTAGTTCCTTTTATGAAAGCTTTATGTTTTATCACTAATGTTTTTGTAGTTCAATGCAATGTTCGCTTCACTAACTAGAAATGTGCAAGGTATACTCTTGTTTCGATTATTTTTTAATTTCTCTTTGGATCTATCCATGATGGTTTTGAAGGTTCTCAAATCAAGTTACTTGGAGTTATTTGGTCTCTGTGAGGATTGACGGGTGGTCTTCATTTGGTTGGAGAATAGAGTTTTCGTGAATTATATAATGGCAAATGGAGAAAGAAACTAGTTGGTACTGATAATATCTTCATTGCACTTTAGGGAAGTGCTTATCCATACCTTCTAAAGTTAATCTTTTTATCGCAGTAACTTCGGTTTAGGATTTCGTGTGTGTTCTTCATTTATATTGGACGCCTTATTGGGCTTTTGAATATCCATAAATTTTGTTAGTGACATCTACATTGTTTATCTATGGTATTGTGCTGGGGCACATCACTCTATTGCGCATGTAAATATAACTGATATGGTTGATATAGAAGTTAGATAAAATAACTTCCTTGATATTCTGATTCAGTGTTTTGAATCCTTGATCGTCGGGGTGGTTTGCAGTGTTGTGTCTACTATGTGTCCTCGCTGTTTTGGTATTCGGCCTGAAAACCTAGTACAACCCTAACACATCCATACAATCATCGATATATAAATTTAGCATATTTAAATACTCAAGGGTCTCTACTCAATTTAGGGACATTATGTTGTTTAGGAATGAGTAATGCAATTTGATTTCATCTAACCCTCCCAGCAACACCCTTTCTCTTTTTCTTATGAGGTTGATTGCTAAAGTTGAAATTGTTGTATCCCCTAAACTTGGGGTCCTCAAAACACTCCAACAGTGGGTTTTTTACTCAAGGTAGTTAATGGACATTATGCTCCCCCGGGAGCACAATATCCTTTGGCCTTTTTCTTTTTTTTTCCGATCCAAGTCCAAGTGTGATAATTGTTAAGCATTATGACATGGAAAAAGTGGGAGTGTAGTTAAGGCGTGAACCTTAATTCTAATTGTGATAGTGGTGAAACATTTTGATATGGAAAAAGTTAAAATGAGAAGTAGGGTGCACCTCAAAAATCTATCCAAAAGAGTTGGTTCGACGTTGAACCTCGATATGTAAAGCAAAATAGGTGGATCTTGCATCGTGTTTGAATATCAACACTTCTGATGTGCTTCCTAATGAAAGTTTTAAGGATAAAATGTATTAAAAAAAAAAAAAAAAAACGAACATACAGAAAAAAGAGAGAAGCTATAGCAAAGTACATTTATTGAACGGATGCTTAAATTGTACAAAGTTAAATAATAGCAAAGTCCTTCATTTCAGAAAGTTAAATAATAACAAAGTCGTTCATTTCAGAAAGTACAAGGCTGGTCTGTTATTTCCTTGTTGTATTATGTGGTCACTGTTAAGTGCATTCGCCTTATGCCGTTATGTATTTATTATTTTGGATGGGACGCGGTTAGCATGCATACACATGTAGAAATGCGGGCCTTTTAATAAATCTATTTTTTAGATGAATTTTTGGATTTAATTTTTAAAGGTATGTAATTTCTAACATGGAGATCATGAATATGAAAAAATAAATCAATTTTAAAAATTAGAAATAATAATTCTATTAAGAAAATAATTGAATTGCTAGTTTCAATTGTTTTTGGATATATCACATAATTGCACCTGCCTTTAAGATGGGTGCTTTATACTTCTGGTCTGCATATTTAGAAATGCGGTCTAGCCTGTATGAAACACTTTTCTTTTTATATATCAATTTAGAGGAAGACCTCTTTTATTTTTTTTAGTGATGAGTCAATTTTTTTGGTCTTACCCTGCTAATTCTTAATTTTTCCCCATTATACTGTTCTAATTTTTGAAATGGTCCAACTTTCCATATTAATGGCTATGTATTAATCTATCTCTCTACAATTACTTACGTATTTAGTATCCCCAAATTTGAAACTCTCAACATCATCTCATTTAGCACACTATTTATCTCTGTGTACGTGGTTTCTATCCCACATCCTCTCTCTACCCCACTTCTCTTTTACCCTTCTCTTTTTCTTCTATATTAATTGTCTAATATTATTTTTACACCAATTATATATTTTTGTTTAAATATTATAAGATATTCTGTTAATTATAAAGTACTACTTTGATGGCACATCTATTAATTATCTCACCCTTATCTATCCTATATTAAAAAAATATTTGCTTTTTCTCCTCTTTATGTACATGCCCTCTCTCGTTCTCTCAATACTCTTTTTTATCATAATTAAATAAGTATAATCATTAATTTATTATAAAGATGTTAATTATAGTTTTATTATGAATACAATGATCACTATGAAGCCCTATTTAAATTTTAACTTAATAGTGTTAATCTATTCTAATATCGCAGTGATAGTTATATAAATTTGTGTATAACTATTCTATTTTTGACAATGTAATTTATCAATAATTATCTAAATTCTTATAACTAATTACTTTATTATAATAATTAATTGTAATTGTTATAATGTTCAAAATTGTAATAAATATAGCTGGAATTAATTATACAAAAAATACAATTGAAATACATTACAAAAGGGAAAATTATATATATATGTATCCATTATATTTACTGGTATTATGAAAATACCTTCAAGTTTCCGTTATTACACTTATATTCGCTTTTTCACTATTGTAAATGATTTTTTTTAAAAAAGACAGATATGCTCATTTTCGGTTTTTCAAAAACTGAAATGGGCCTGAATTCGGTTTTTGAAAAACCAAATTTGTCTTTCTCTCTCTCTTTTACCTTGACATTCTCCATCTCGCTCTATCAACTCTATAGACATTGAAAGTCTTGACATGGATATTTCAGATACCAAACAAATGGAAATGCATATGAGACCATTTACTTTAAATGTAAGGAGGTCACAATCACCATTGATTGTTAGATTTAAAATTTTGACAATTGATGATATGTTATTGTTTGGACACAAAATCCAAAGTAAAATTTCTCGAATGTTGTGACACATTTTCATATATTAGATTTCACATCCAATGGCTCTATGTGATGATGACTTCCTTGTACAAAAAATAATCTGTCTCATAATATACAATCCCTAAACAAATCGATGAATACTTGGAAATTTTGAAAATAGATAGTCCAGATAATGGGTTAGGTTCACTATTTTTTAGAACTTGAAATCATTTTTTTGTTAAAATCTCCATATCTGTATAATTTGAGGTTGAAATGATCAATTGGAAGATTTTTCAACATTGAAATTTTCTTGTGGATGTTGTAGTGCGCCTTAATTTTATAGTATGATATTCAAGCCTTGTATAAACTTTTTTCTTGATTCAGTATTGAATCATTGACCTTTCAAGTTTTGTAAATTTGGATCAAGTATTTGAAAAGCGCATTGGTGGACTTGGCATCCAATTGCGCTTTTCTGGTAGCATTCATCTCTAACGGCTATTAAAGCTCTCAAACGGAAAAATGAGGGCAAATCTTGAACCAAAAATGGCAAAATTCTAATCTTGGTTGTTGCTCTTCAAAATTTTCTAGCAACTTTTTGAAAATTTCATTTGCAAGCCACTGCAAATGTTAGGAGTGCCTAAGTATGTTACCATTTACACGATCATACAAAAGATATGATCATGAGCGTTATCACCAGCTAACCAATTGATGGACGGTCAGGATAAACTGGGGGTTCTAAAATTTCCAAATTGATCTCTACCTTTAATTTTCTATTCAAAGTTTTATGAACTTAAATAATAGAAAATAAAAATAGAAAAGAAAATAAATAATATAAGGGATTATATACTATGAGACTATTTTAGGGTAGTGATTTCATTCAACAGTTGTATCATAGTATAAATATAACGACATTTCTAAAAAACCATGTTTATTCGTACAACCTAAAATATTGCAAACACATTCTCTTCATCTCAATAATCAATCTCAAAAAAAAATAAGTTCAATTTGATCGCCAGATGTGGTCAAATGAGTCCCCTCCAAATATGAATATAAGACCATTCATTTGGTGAATTTCAAGATCTTAGTCTTTATAAATTCAAAATCATTTTTTTTTTTTTTTTTAACATTGTTCATCTAATGATAATAAAGCCATCCAAAAATATTGGAAATGAAAAAATCATTCTAAAGCCTAGATCTAAGTATCTCAGCAAAATGAATGGCCTATGTTAATTGGGCTAAAAAAATACTTTCTAGGTTATGTTTTCAAATTTTTCTTTTTTGTGATTGTTTATTAGAATGAAAAGAGTGTATATGTCAAAAGGAAAAAATTTATATAAGGATGCAACCTTATAATATAGAACTAAGGATGCACCTCAAAAATCCATCGGAAAGGTCGTTTTAATGTTGAAAAACCCTTTGATTGATCATCTCGACATCGAGATGTATGACCATGAAAAATAAAAAGACTTTAAGTATCAGAAATAGTGCATTTTACAACATATTATCTACACCATCCATTTTC
>NW_006499853.1:0-27015 GCF_000471905.2 Amborella trichopoda
CCACATAGATACTTAATAAAGATTCTATACTATCAATCTTAGATAACCGAAATAGAGACTCAATACTATGATAATAATGAGAGATACAGGAGTAATATCAATAGTAATCCATGTATTATAAGTAGTTTGATATATCTTTATGCTACATACAATACGTATTATCATAACAACTGTAAACTGTTACAAACTTGAAGCAAACTGAAGCAAATTTGTTACAGACTGAAGTAAACTTAAAAATAACAAACTACTACAGACTCAAACTCATCAGCTATAAATATCAAAGCGACTCATAAAACAAAACTTACAGAGTGCAGATACAGTAACTGCATAATAATTTCCACTCATCTGGGTAATAATCTGGTAAGGCTTTTACGTTACAGTCACACATAGATGGTTTAAAAAGAGAAGAGAAATGAGGAGAGATGAAAAGCGAGGTTATTCTCTGAGAGGAGAGGTGTGTTCCAATGTTTCTCTTCCTCCCCTTTTTATAGAGAAGTAAAAGATGTAGGTGGGTGCTACGTGGTTGGCCATGGTTGTAGAGGATCATTCATCCTTATCTTCGGGAATCTTGCTTTGGTTGTAAAAGACCTGTTGATGAGATGGTTGGAGCATCTTTGGGTGAATGTGGAGACAGGTGGAAATGTTGGTGGCTCGAGCATCTTTATTTGAATCATATCTGGGTCCCATCTATTTTGCTTTTGCTTTAGGTCACATCACCTTTGCTTTGGGTCACATCAGCTTTGATTTAGGTCACATCAGCTTTGCTTTGAGTCACATCAGCTTTGCTTTGGGTCACATCAACTTTGCTTTGGGTCACATCTTTGCTTTTAGGTCACATCAGCTTTGTCTGTCTTGCTTTATGTCATATCATAATACATATGGTTTCCATATTTGTCTGACTTGCTTTATGTCATATCATATGGTTTCCATATTGGGTTAATACAAGGTATGTTTCTGGGACATTCCATGTCCTGATGGGTCTGGTATATCAAGTGGTATTTCTATTTCGGGAGTACTTGGTGTGCTGGCAGTTTCTGCCTCTTCTTCAAATATTTTCAGTAGTTGTTTTTCTAGCTCTTCTTTGGTGGCTCTGGGATTTTGCTTTTTCATTATGGTAATATATTCTTCTAGACTATTTGGGTTGGAGTATGAATGTGTGCCATATGCTAATGGGATTCTTTTGAGCTGTATATTGTCTGATTCAATATTATGGTAGACAAAGACGTCCCACCATTTTATGGCAATTTGTTTGCCTAAACATGACATATATTCAAAATTATTTGTATTATTTGGGGATATCACAAAATTCCATTTAACGATCCATGGTACTTGATACATAGCAATAAAATATAAGTGGTAATCTATATTGGGATCACTCCCATTGAATTCAATAAAATGGTTTTGAGAGAGTTGTAGAGGTTCAGGAAGTATTTGGGTTAAAGACCCCCATGTTGCAAACCAGTTACGAAACCAATTTGAAAATGGAGTGTTTATAGGCATTTCAAACTGTAAGAACCAAGTGTGAGAATTGTATGGAGTGTCAGTATCTTATGCCAAGCATCTATGTAATCAGCATGTCTGTAGTATTTATTTGGGAAATCTGGGGAATATATTCTCTTGGCTTTGGAAGGGTCTGATCCCCAATCTTCAAAAGATAATACTTTCCTTATTTGTAATTTTGAATATGCTACTATTTTCGAATTCTTTTGATTATAATGTACCAAGGAAATAGACTCTGTTTCTAGTAGAATCATTTCGTACCATTCTCTTGTTTTGGTACCTACAGATGGACAAAGGCTGTTGCATAAGTAATACTTAGCAACACTATTTGGGTTGTCATTCACATGTCTGGATTCTATGATTGCATCAGCTACAAAATAGGTTTCAAGATATAGAGTTTTGCTGGGAAAAGTAGGTTTCCTTAGTGTAGAGGTTTGGAAAACTGGAGCTGGAGGAGAAGCTGAAGGTTGGCTTGAATAAGCTGGATAATTGATATTTGGGGAATAGGAAATAAGACTATTACTGGGTGATAAAACAGATTATATTCTTGTTGGTGACCGGGTAATATTTACTGGGATGATATCCAATGAAGTTTCCATAGGGGCTTTTCCCTTTTCCTCAGGAGTGAAAGTATTATTATTTTTATTCATATTTCCATAAAACAAAGTTAGTGGAAAAGATAAAGCTGGTGGATCAAAATGATCAGTGTTGCCCTCCCTGCAAAAATTCACGAGTAAGAAAATCAAGAAGATGGTTAGTAGTACCTTTTAAGTGTTCGATAGAAAAATCAAAGGATGATAATATCGCCTGCCATCGAGCAAAGATTTTCTTAGAGACAAGGTTTTGCACATCTTTAGTAAGAATATCAGTGGCGGCTTCGCAATCTGTTGTAATAAGAAAATGTGTATTAAGTATATCACTTTGAAATTTAGTAACACAATGAACTATGGAAAGTATTTCTTTTTTCACGGTAGAATAATTTTGTTGAGTAGAATTCCAAGCTTTCGAAGTATAGCGGACTAATTGCTCATTAGATTTTATTCGTTGTTTTAAAATACCTCCTAATCCTAATTCAGGAGCTTCACATTCTATTATTTTGAAAGCATTAGGATTAGCTAGAGTTAAACAAGGTAATTCTTTAGCTTTAATTTTTATTTTCTTTATAGCTTGAGTATGTTCCTCTGTCCATTTAGGACGATTCTTTTTAAGCCGTTCATATAATGGTTTAGCATCTATAGCCAAATTTTCATAAAAGTCTACTATATAATTTAAACATTCTAAAAATCTTTGCAATTCGGTTTTGTCTAAAATGATATCAGGAAATTTATCAGCAAATTGAATAGATCTTTCGATTGGTATAATTGTTCCATAATGTATATGATGGCCTAAAAATCTTATTTTGTTTTGGAAAAGATTTATCTTTTTAACAGATACTACTAAACCTGCATGTTTGATTGCTTGTACAAATGTATGAATATGTTTAAAATGTTGTTCTATAGTATCTGAGAAGACTAAAACATCATCAATATATACTATCATAAATTTATAATATGGGTTAAATACTTCATTCATTATTTTTTGAAATTCTGATGGAGCATTTTTTAATCCGAATGGCATTACGTTCCATTCATATTGTCCAAATGGAACATTGAATGCAGTTTTATATTTATCTTCTTCTTTTATTTGTATTTGCCAATAACCAGATTTTAAATCAAATTTTGAAAAGATTGTAGCAATAGCAAGTCTATCTAGTAAGTCTTTTTTATTCGGTATTGGGTACCTCATCCATTGTAAAACTTTATTTAAAGGTCTATAATTTATTACTAATCTTAGTACGCCTCTTTCTCTTTCCGCATTTTTATTGGCATAAAAAGCAGCACAGTTCCAAGGAGATGCACTTATTCTTATTAGATTTTTGCTTTGTAATTCATCATTTTCTTTTTTACAAAATTTTAATAAGGTTGTATTCATTTGTACTGGTCTAGCCTCGGTAGGAATTTTTGATTCGTCAAACCCCTTTTCGTAAAGTAATCCTACTATATGTTTCTTTCTTGTCCAAAAGGTATCAGGAAGGTTACTACAAATTTCTGTTTCTATTTGAGTTCGAAGATTATTAATTTTTGTTATTATCTCAGGGTTTTCTAAGTCTTCTTCTATTTGTTTATATTTTAATTCTCTTTTAAGGGAACATCGGAACTTTTCTTTGTTATCCATTTTGTCTTTGACTCTATTGATTTCTTTAAGTTTTGGTTTTTCTAAAAATCCAAACTTAATTGTTTGTCCTACTCTAGATGTTTCTATTCCTGTATTATTAATTGTTATGGGATAGAGTAAGGTTAGGAATGGAATTCCATGTATGACTGCCTGACTTAAGTTTTTCACCATAATAAAAGGTGTTGGAAAACATTGTCCATTATTACATACCATGGCATTTGATAATTTGTATTTAATAAATAATCTACTACCATCGGCAGTATTAAGTATTTGAGTAGTTTTATCAAAATATTTTGATGAAGCTAAACCTTCATTAATACAATTTAAATCTGCACCTGAATCTACTAAAGCTAATGTTTGAAAATTATATTCTTCTGCGATGACAATTTTTACTAATGTAAACCATTTTTGTGAAATAATTTTATTTACTAAGTTTACCGATATATTGTCTTCAACTTCTTTGGTTCTAAAGGTTTCTGGTTCTTTATCACTAGGATCTGCTAGTTGATCGAATTCGATTTCGTCTGTATCAGTTACAGTTCCTGATATGTCATTCTGTAATTCTAATATTTTGATTCTAGTTTTTAATTGTCCTATTTCTATTTTTATTTCATTTACTTCTTTTTTTAATTCAGATATTGTTGGTTCTCTTTGAAGTATATCTTTTTTATTAATTCGTTTGAGTATTTCAGCAAAATTGTAATCCTCTGGTGGTTTGAGTTATGGAATTGGTTTATTTTTTGCTTTTGTTAATGTGATAAATTAGGTAATAATTTCTCTTTTTTCCTCTGAATCATTTATTTTTTCTATAAGGTCTAATATTAATGTATCTTCTTTGGGTAGCATATTACAGGAACATTCTTCTATATACTGTTCGGATCCAGATTGTTCTGTTGAGGACATAAAATAATCTTCATCTTCTATGTGTCCTACCATTGTAGTATCAGTGGAAGATTCAGAAGAATCATCATCATATATTTGTATTATATCATATAGTTTATTTCTAATGGATTCTTCTAAGATTATAGTATCTATTTTCTTTTTTATTTTACATTGGCTTTTATAATGGCCAACTTTTCCGCATTTATAACATACAGGTAATTTCCTTTTACTCATATGGTACTTGTATTTTGGACAGAATCTTTTTATGAATTTTTCTGTCTTATGTTTTTTATAAGATTTCTTTTCTTTTCTTTCTGTCTTATATCTTTTCTTTTTATGAAATTTATCTCTAGATTTTTCTATATGATATCCAAATTGTTTACAGAAGTCTCCTAATTCTTTTTTACCAGTCATTTTTTGTTTATCTAGTTGTTTCTTTAATTTCATGTCGGTACATAGGGCTAATCCTTCTGCACATATTTCTGCAGATAATTCTCCTAATGTATAAACAGAATATGGTATTATTCCTCCATTTTTTTTTTTTAATCTAGTTTTTACCTTTTCTGCAAATATATATGGTAATCCAGCAATAAATTTTTCTTTCCAATGATCCTGCTGGCTATCTTCTCTGCTTAATAGTCTGGAAAAGAAAACATCTTTGTACCGTTTGTAATGGAATAGGGTTGGACATCTTAAATTAGATAACAAATCTTCAAATCGGGCTTCAAGTAAGGCTGTACTCCCCACAAAATGAAGTGTGATGGTGTAAATGAGAGTATTAACAACGTCACTTCGGAATATAAGACGTCTTGATTATTTTCATTTTTAACAGTCCATTGGCGAGTATTATTCAAAATTTGTGGTTTTGTATTTTCAGGTAAGTGGAAATCCCACCAACCTCGAAGCCATCCTGTGAAACCACAAACAATGGCTTTGGCGACCTCTTGATCATGGTTGCCTACCATTTTGCACGCAGAGGCATACATGGTCATACGTTTCATAGTGTCTAATATTTGTTGTTCAGATAATCCATCTATATTCCAATTTACTATTGATCTTCCTGAATAGGAAATATTCTGGGCTACCAAATCTTCTTCGAATTGTATATCAACAGGGGTAGGTCTATGACTATTGGGCCTAGCTGTTAAACGTTTCCATGATTTTCCATATACTATTCTTTGAATATTATTATTATCTTGTTCATGACTATTTCCGTAAAGGCTTCTTCCATATTTTCTATTGTGTTATTAATTATGGGTGTCACTTCTTGTAGGGTTAATGTAAATGATTCAGGGATTTCTGTAGAAATTTTCTCTTTTTCTTTGTTCTGAATTTTTAAAGTTTTCTCTTTAATTTCTAATTTGGATAATTGTGATATTAATTGATCCATTAGGGTTTTATTATCTTCTCCAAAATTAAATTTTTCTTTATCAAGTGATGGAGGTGGTTTGAATAAAACATTTGTGGTTTCTTTTATAGGTACAGATCTTAACATATTTTCAATTCTGGATGCTTGCCTTCTTAAAGATTGCATATATAAATTTGTATAGTTATTTTGTTCTATTACATGTGGGATTAATTCAGCTTTATGTATTATTTCTCTTGTGGTCATTTTATATGGTGTAGCCTTTGTTTCTAACTTTAATTCTGGTTTTGATCCTTTTATAATAATACTTTTGTCAGGAGGGTGAATACTTGTCATTGTATTTCCGTCACTTGTTTCATATGAAGCATATTGACTTTGTATTGTATTTATTTCAAAATTTGAAATATGTATTTTGCTTTCTTTACATATTTCTTTTAACCAGACAAAAAATCCTTTGTTATATCGTTCTCTTTTTCGTGCCTTTTTGTACTTTATATGAAATAATTCTACTAATCTAGGTTGAAAATGTTTTTTATACCAAGTTCTTATTGCCTTGTTTTCTTTAGATAAGTAATCCTGTTCTATAAATTGTTTGCTAAGTCTTTTTTCGTCTGTAAGAGTTAAGACTTGAATATCCATTTCTGAGTCAGTTATTTCCGGTTCAGATTTTTGTATGGACCTATATTGTGGGATGATAATATTTTCTCTTGTTTTATATAGACTTTCTAAGTTTGGATTTATAGAAGAGGTAGAACTTCTTGGTAATTCTATTCTAGGTTTTGTAGATGATTTTATTTCATAATCATCTTTACTGTTATTTCTTCTATTGTTGGTAAATTGGATTTCTATTTTACCATTAGGATTTTCTAATATTCTTTCTGGACTATTATTTATTCTTGGGGCTTGGTACTGATGATTTTCATTGTAGATTGACCATGATTCTGGTAGAGTAATTTCTGACCATTCTATGGTTTTTGGTATAATAGTATTAGATTTTTCAATATTGATTTGGAAAAGTACTGTTATTCCTCTTTTATCATGTTGTAAAACATTAGGGCATAATGTGGTCATAACTTTGTAATATATTCTATATATTATGGCTAAATTCTGAAAATTGGTATCAGAGCCACACTATAGTTTTCTTTAAATAGTATCCAAAAAATATTACTACTAAGAGTAATACTTTAGGAGAGAGAAACCTAATTAAATTCCTGTATTAGAGAAAGTTGGTCCGAGAGTTGAGGTTAGAAAGCATCCAATCAAAAGACCGTTAAGGCCAAGAAAGCCGCTGAGGTCAAAAAGACGTAAGAGATAGCTAAGAACACTCATCCGTAACCTAATAATGGAGAATTTCATTTGGAATCTATCAAATAATGTATTACCCCAAACTAGTAATATTCTAAGGATAAAAAATAAAGAAGAGATAGTAATAGATAGTATTGAAAACCAAATACAGAACTGGAATATACCTAAAGTCCTTATAAGTGATACATATAAGAAAGGATCTTTTAACTTCAAAGTAGGTTATGCTATAAAAACCGTAGAATAAACTTTATCAGTAACAAGTACCTAGAAAGATTTTCAGTTATTAAATAATAAAATAATACAATCTCATAATGACAAAAGTTACAATTACCTTCATATAGGTTTAATACAAGTAGCCATTAAACCATTAACCAGGTTAGGACTTAATAATTCAATATTAGTATGTTTAAGAGATACTAGACATAATAAGTTTAATGATTCTCTATTAGGTATGGTAAAATCTAGTTTATGTAGTGGTCCAGTATACTTTAATTGCTTCCCAAATTATTCTATATCATTAAAAGATCCAAATGTCCTTAAGGTATTAACCCTAAACCTGAAAACCCAAGGGTTCGATATGATCCCAGGATCTCAGAATTTAGCCATAGTATATAGAATACATTACAAGTTATGACCACATTATGCCCTAATGTTTTACAATATGATACAAGAGGAAAAACAATACTTTTCCAAACCAATATTGAAAAATCTAATACTATTATACCAAAAACCATAGAATGGTCAGAAATTACTCTACCAGAATCATGGTCAATCTACAATGAAAATCATCAGCACCAAATCCCAAGAATAAATAATATTCTAAAAAGAATATTAGAAAATCCTAATGGTAAAATAGAAATCCAATTTACCAACAATAGAAGAAATAACAGTAAAGATGATTCTGAAATAAAATCATCTACAAAACCTAGAATAGAATTACCAAGAAGTTCTACCTCTTCTATAAATCCAAACTTAGAAATTCTATATAGAATAAGAGAAAATATTATCATCCACAATATAGGTCCATACAAAAATCTGAACCGGAAATAACTGACTCAGAAATGGATTTTCAAGTCTTAACTCTTACAGAAGAAAAAAGACTTAGCAAACAATTTATAGAACAGGATTACTTATCTGAAGAAAACAAGGAAATAAGAACTTGGTATAAAAACCATTTTTAACCGAGATTAGTAGCATTATTTCATATAAAGTACAATAAGGCACGAAAAAGAGAACGATATAACAAAGGATTTTTTGTCTGGTTAAAAGAAATATGTAGAGAAAGAAAATTACATATTCCTAATTTTGAAATAAATACAATACAAAGTCAATATGCTTTATATGAAACAACTGAAGCAAATACAACGACCAGTATTCACCCTCTTGAAAAAAGTATTATTATAAAAGGATCAAAACCAGAATTAAAATTAGAAACAAAGGCTACACCATATAAAATGACCACAGGAGAAATAATACATAAAGCTGAATTAATTCCACATGTAATAGAACAAAATAACTATACAAATTTATATATGCAATCTTTAGGAAGGCAAGCATCCAGAATTGAAAATATGTTAAGATCTGTACCTATAAAAGAAACCACAAATGTTTTCTTTAAACCACCTCCATCACTTGATAAAGAAAAATTTAATTTTGGAGAAGATAATAAAACCCTAATGGATCAATTAATATCAAAATTATCCAAATTAGAAATTAAAGAGAAAACTTTAAAAATTCAGGACAAAAGAAAAAAAAAAATTTCTCCAGAAATCCCTGAATCATCTACATTAACCTTACAAGAAGAGACACCCATAATTCCTAACACAATAGAAAATATGGAAGAAGCCTTTACGGAAAATAGTCATGAACAAGATAATAATAATATTCAAAGAATAGTATATGGAAAATCATGGAAACCTTTAACAACTAGGCCCTATCATCATAGACCTACCCCTGTTGATATACAATTCGAAGAAGATTTGGTAGCCCAGAATATTTCCTATTCAGGAAGATCGATAGTAAATTGGAATATAGATGGATTATCTGAACAACAAATATTAGACACTATGAAACATATGACCATGTATGCCTCTGCGTGCAAAATGATAGGCAACCATGATCAAGAGGTCGCCAAAGCCATTGTTTGTGGTTTCACAAGATGGCTTCGAGGTTGGTGGGATTTCCACTTACCTGAAAATACAAAAAAACAAATTTTGAATAATACTCGCCAATGGACTGTTAAAAATGAAAATAATCCAGACGTTCTATATTTCGAAAGTGATGCTGTTAATACTCTCATTTACACCATCACACTTCATTTTGGGGGGAGTACAGCCTTACTTGAAGCCCGATCTGAAGATTTGTTATCTAATTTAAGAAGTCCAACCCTATCCCATTATAAATGGTACAAAGATGCTTTCTTTTCCAGACTATTAAGCAGAGAAGATAGCCAACAGGATCATTGGAAAGAAAAATTTATTGCTGGATTACTATATTTATTTGCAGAAAAGGAAAAAGTAGATTAAAAAATAAAAATGGAGGAATAATACCATATTCTGTTTATACATTAGGAGAATTATCTGCAGAAATATGTGCCGAAGGATTAATCCTATGTACCGACATAAAATTAAAGAAACAATTAGATAAACAAAAAATGACTGGTAAAAAAGAATTAGGAGATTTCTGTGAACAATTTGGATATCATATAGAAAAATCTAGAGATAAATTTCATAAAAAGAAAAGATATAAGACAGAAAGAAAAGAAAAGAAATCTTATAAAAAACATAAGAAGGAAAAATTCATAAAAAGATTCTCTCCAAAATACAAGTATCATAAGGGTAAAAGGAAATTACCTGTAGGTTATAAATGCAGAAAAGTTGGCCCTTATAAAAGCCAATGTAAAATAAAAAAGAAAATAGATACTATAATCTTAAAAGAATCCATTAGAAATAAACTATATGATATAATACAAATATATGATGATGATTCTTCTGTATCTTCCACTGATACTACAATGGTAGGACAAATAAAAGATGAAGATTATTTTATATCCTCAACAGAACAATCTGGATCTGAACATAATATAGAAGAATGTTCCTGTAATATGCTATCCAAAGAAGATACCTTAATATTAGACCTTATAGAAAAAATAAATGATCCAGAGGAAAAAAGAGAAATTATTACCCAATTTATCACATTAACAAAAGCAAAAAATAAACCAATTCCATTACTCAAACCACCAGAGGATTACAATTTTGCTGAGATACTCAAACGAATTAATAAAAAAGATATACTTCAAAGAGAACCCACAATATCTGAATTAAAAAAAGAAGTAAATGAAATAAAAATAGAAATAAGACAATTAAAAACTAGAATCAAAATATTAGAATTACAGAATGACATATCAGGAACTATAACTGATACAGACGAAATCGAATTCGATCAACTAGCTGATCCTAGTGATAAAGAACCACAAACCTTCAGAACCAAAGAAGTTGAAGAAAATATATCGGTAAACTTAGTAAATAAAATTATTTCTCAAAAATGGTTTATATTAGTAAAAATTGTCATCGAAGAAGAATATAATTTTCAAACATTAGCTTTAGTAGATTCAGGTGCAGCTTTAAATTGTATTAATTAAGGTTTAATTCCATCAAAATATTTTGATAAAACTACTCAAATACTTGATACTGTTGATGGTAGTAGATTATTTATTAAATACAAATTATCAAATGCCATGGTATGTAATAATGGACACCGTTTTCCAACACCTTTTATTATGGTAAAAAACTTAAGTCAGGCAGTCATACTTGGAATTCCATTCCTAACCTTACTCTATCCCATAACAATTAATAATACAGGAATAGAAACATCTAGAGTAGGACAAACAATTAAGTTTGAATTTTTAGAAAAACCAAAACTTAAAGAAATCAATAGAGTCAAAGACAAAATGGATAACAAAGAAAAGTTCCTATATTCCCTTAAAATAGAAATAAAATATAAACAAATAGAAGAAGACTTAGAAAACCCTGAGATAATAACAAAAATTAATAATCTTCGGACTCAAATAGAAACAGAAATTTGTAGTAACCTTTCTGATGCCTTTTGGACAAGAAAGAAACATATAGTAGGATTACTTTACGAAAAGGGGTTTGATGAATCAAAAATTCCTACCAAGGCTAGACCAGTACAAATGAATACAACCTTATTAGAATTTTGTAAAAAAGAAATTGATGAATTACAAAGCAAAAATCTAATAAGAATAAGTGCATCTCCTTGGAGCTGTGCTGCTTTTATGTCAATAAAAATGCGGAAAAAGAAAGAGGCGTACCAAGATTAGTAATAAATTATAAACCTTTAAATAAAGTTTTACAATGGATTAGGTACCCAATACCGAATAAAAAAGACTTACTAGATAGACTTGCTACTGCTACAATCTTTTCAAAATTTGATTTAAAATCTGTTTATTGGCAAATACAAATAAAAGAAGAAGATAAATATAAAACTGCATTCAATGTTCCATTTGGACAATATGAATGAAACGTAATGCCATTCGGATTAAAAAATGCTCCATCAGAATTTCAAAAAATAATGAATGAAGTATTTAACCCATATTATAAATTTATGATAGTATATATTGATGATGTTTTAGTCTTCTCAGATACTATAGAACAACATTTTAAACATATTCATACATTTGTACAAGCAATCAAACATGCAGGTTTAGTAGTATCTGCTAAAAAGATAAATCTTTTTCAAACAAAAATAAGATTTTTAGGCCATCATATTCATTATCGAACAATTATACCAATCGAAAGATCTATTCAATTTGTTGATAAATTTCCTGATATCATTTTAGACAAAACCGAATTACAAAGATTTTTAGGATGTTTAAATTATATAGTAGACTTTTATGAAAATTTGGCTATAGATGCTAAACCATTATATGAACGACTTAAAAAGAATCGTTCTAAATGGACAGAGGAACATACTCAAGCTATAAAGAAAATAAAAATTAAAGCTAAAGAATTACTTTGCTTAAATCTAGCTAATCCTACTGCTTTCAAAATAATAGAATGTGATGCTTCTGAATTAGGATTAGGAGGTATTTTAAAACAACGAATAAACTCTAATGAACAATTAGTCCGCTATACTTCGAAAGCTTGGAATTCTACTCAACAAAATTATTCTACCGTGAAAAAAGAAATGCTTTCCATAGTTCATTGTGTTACTAAATTTCAAAGTGATATACTTAATACACATTTTCTTATAAGAACAGATTGCAAAGCCGCCACTGATATTCTTACTAAAGATGTGCAAAACCTTGTCTCTAAGCAAAACTTTGCTCGATGGCAGGTGATATTATCATCCTTTGATTTTTCTATCGAACACTTTAAAGGTACTACTAACCATCTTCCTGATTTTCTTACTCGTGAATTTTTGCAGGGACGGCAACACTGATCATTTTGATCCACCAGCTTTATCTTTTCCACTAACTTTGTTTTATGCAAATATGAATAAAAATAATAATACTTCCACTCTTGAGCTAAAGGGAAAAGCCCCTATGGAAATTTCACTGGATATCATCCCAGTAAATATTACCTAGTCACCAATAAGAATAGAACCTGCTTTATCACCCAGTAATGGTCCTATTTCCAATACCCCAAATATCAATTATCAAGCTTATTCAAGCCAACCTTCAGCTTCTCCTCCAGCTTCAGTTTTCCAAACCTCTACACCAAAGAAACCAACTTTACCCAGCAAAACTCCAAATCTTGAAACCTATTTTGTAGCTGATGCAATCATTCGAAAATAGTAGCATATTCAAAATTACAAATAAGGAAAGTATTATCTTTTGAAGATTGGGGATCAGACCCTTCCAAAGTCAAGAGAATATATTCCCCAGATTTTCCAAATAAATACTACAGACATGCTGATTACATAGATGCTTGGCATAGATACTGACACTTCAAAACCCATCTAATTCTCACCCTTGGTTCTTACAGTTTAAAATGCCTATAAACACTCCATTTCCAAATTGGTTTCGTAACTGGTTTGCAACATGGGGGTCTTTAACCCAACTACTTCCTGAACCTCTGCAACTCTCTCAAAACCGTTTTATTGAATTCAATGGGAGTGATCCCAATATAGATTACCACTTATATTTTATTGCTATGTATCAAGTATCATGGATCGTTAAATGGAATTTTGTGATATCCCCAAATAATACAAATAATTTTGAATATATGCCATGTTTAGGCAAACAAATTGCCATAAAATGGTGGGACGTCTTTGTCTACCATAATATTGAACCAGACAATATACAGCTCAAAAGAATCCCATTAGCATATGGCTCTCATTCATACTCTAACCCAAATAGTCTAGCAGAATATATTACCATAATGAAAAAGCAAAATCCCGGAGCCACCAAAGAAGAGCTAGAAAAACAACTACTGAAAATATTTGTAGAAGAGGCAGAAACTGCCAACACACCAAGTACTCCTGAAATAGAAATACCACTTGATATACCAGACCCATCAGGACATGAAATGTCTCAGAAACATACCTTGTATTAACCCAATATGGAAACCATATGTATTATGATATGACATAAAGCAAGAAACGAAGCTGATGTGACCCAAAAGCAAAGATGTGACCCAAAGCAAAGCTGATGTAACCCAAAGCAAAGCTGATGTGATTCAAAGCAAAGCTGATGTGACCTAAAGCAAAGCTGATGTGACCCAAAGCAAAGCTGATGTAACCTAAAGCAAAAGCAAAATAGATGTGACTCAGATATGACCCAAATAAAGATGCTCGAGCCACCGACATTTCCACCTGTCTCCACAATCACTCAAAAGATGCTCCAACCATCTCATCAACCGGTCTTTTACAACCAAAGCAAGATTCTCGAAGATAAGGATGAATGTTCCTCTACAACCATGGCCAACCACGTGGCACCCACCTACATCTCTTACTTCTCTATAAAAACGGGAGGAAGAGAAACATTGGGACACACCTCTCTACTCAGAGAATAGCCTCGCTTCTCATCTCTCCCCATTTCTCTTCTCCTTTTAAACCATCTATGTGTGACTGTAACGTAAAGGCCTTACCAGATTATTACCCAGACGAGTGGAAACTATTATGCAGTTACTGTATCTGCACTCTATAAGTTTTGTTTTATGAGTCGCTTTGATATTTATAGCTGATGAGTTTGAGTCTGTAATAGTTTGTTATTTTCAAGTTTACTTCAGTCTGTAACAAGTTTGTTTCAGTTTGCTTCAAGTTTGTAGCAGTTTACAGTTGTTATGATAATACGTATTGTATGTAGCATAAAGATATATCAAACTATTTATAATACATGGATTACTATTGATATTACTCCTGTATCTCTCATTATTATCATAGTATTAAGTCTCTATTTCGGTTATCTAAGACTGATAATATAGAATCTTTATTAAGTATCTGTGGTTAGAATTATTGGTAGATCTTATTGATAGATCTTATTGGTAGATCTTTTTGGTAGATTTTATTGGTAGATCTTGGTTAGAATTGGTATCAGAGCCACACCATAGTCTTCTTTAAAAAGTATCCAAAAAATATTACTACTAAGAGTAATACTTTAGGAGAGAGAAACCTAATTAAATTCCTTCATTAGAGAAAGTTGGTCCGAGAGTTGAGGTTAGAAAGCATCCAGTCAAAAGACCGTTAAGGCCAGGAGAGCCACTGAGGTCAAAAAGACGTAAGAGATAGCTAAGAACACTCATCCGCAACCTAATAATGGAGAATTTCATTAGGTATCTATCAAATAAAGCATTACCCCAAACTAGTAATATTCTAAGGATAAAAAATAAAGAAGAGATAGTAATAGATTGTAATGAAAACCAAATACAGAACTGGAATATACCTAAAGTCCCTATAAGTGATATATATAAGAAAGGATCTTTTAACTTCAAAGTAGGTATGATATAAAAACCGTAGAACAAACTTTATCAGTAACAAGTACCCAGGAAGATTTTCAGTTATTAAGTAATAAAATAATACAATCTCATAATGACAAAAGTTACAATTACCTTCATATAGGTTTAATACAAGTAGCCATTAAACCATTAACCAGGTTAGGACTTAATAATTCAATATTAGTATGTTTAAGAGATACTAGACATAATAAGTTTAATGATTCCCTATTAGGTATGGTAGAATCTAGTTTATGTAATGGTCCAATATACTTTAATTGCTTCCCAAATTATTCTATATCATTAAAAGATCCAAATATCCTTAAGGTATTAACCCTAAACCTGAAAACCCAAGGGTTCGATATGATCCCACGATCTCAAAATTTAGCCATATTATATAGAATATATTACAAAGTTATGACCACATTATGCCCTAATGTTTTGATACCAATTCTAACCAAGATCTACCAATGAAATCTACCAATAAGATCTACCAATAAGATCAACCAATAATTTTAACCACATAAATACTTAATAAAGATTCTATACTATCAGTCTTAGATAACCGAAATAGAGACTTAATACTATGATAATAATGAGAGATACATTATTTATAAGTAGTTTGATATATCTTTATGCTACATACAATACGTATTATCATAACAACAGTAAACTGTTACAAACTTGAAGCAAACTGAAGCAAACTTGTTACAGACTGAAGTAAACTCGAAAATAACAAGCTATTACAGACTCAAACTTAACTTAAGCAAACTTGAAAATAACAAACTATTACAGACTCAAACTCATCAGCTATAAATATCAAAGCGACTCATAAAACAAAACTTACAGAGTGCAGATACAGTAACTGCATAATAATTTCCACTCGTCTAGGTAATAATTCGGTAAGGCTTTTACGTTACAGTCACACATAGATGGTTTAAAAGGAGAAGAGAAATGGGGAGAGATGAGAAGCGAGGCTATTCTCTGAGAGGAGAGGTGTGTTCCAATGTTTCTCTTCCTCCCCTTTTTATAAAGAAGTAAGAGATGTAGGTGGGTGCCTCGTGGTTGGCCATGGTTGTAGAGGATCATTCATCCTTATCTTCGAGAATTTTGCTTTGGTTGTAAAAGACCGGTTGATGAGACGGTTGGAGTATCTTTTGGGTGATTGTGGAGACAGGTGGAAATGTCGGTGGCTCGAGCATCTTTATTTGGGTCATATCTGGATCACATCCATTTTGCTTTTGCTTAGGTCACATCAGCTTTGCTTTGAGTCACATCAGCTTCGCTTTAGATCACATCAGCTTTGCTTTGGGTCACATCAGCTTTGCTTTAGGTCACATCAACTTTGCTTTGGGTCACATCTTTGCTTTTGGGTCACATCAGCTTTGTCTATCTTGCTTTATGTCATATCATAATACATATGGTTTCCATATTTGTCTGACTTGCTTTATGTCATATTATAATACACATGGTTTCCATATTGGGTTAATACAAGGTATGTTTCTGAGACATTCCATGTCCTGATGGGTCTGGTATATCAAGTGGTATTTCCATTTCGAGAGTACTTGGTGTGCTGGCAGTTTCTGCCTCTTCTTCAAATATTTTCAATAGTTGTTTTTTTAGCTCTTCTTTGGTGGCTCTGGGATTTTGCTTTTTCATTATGGTAATATATTCTGCTAGACTATTTGGGTTGGAGTATGAATGAGAGCCATATGCTAATGGGATTCTTTTTAGCTGTATATTGTCTGGTTCAATATTATGGTAGACAAAGACGTCCCACCATTTTATGGCAAATTTGTTTGCCTAAACATGGCATATATTCAAAATTATTTGTATTATTTGGGGATATCACAAAATTCCATTTAACGATCCATGGTACTTGATACATAGCAATAAAATATAAGTGGTAATCTATATTGGGATCGCTCCCATTGAATTCAATAAAACGGTTTTGAGAGAGTCGCAGAGGTTAAGGAAGTATTTGGGTTAAAGACCCCCATATTGCAAACCGGTTACGAAACCAATTTGGAAATGGAGTGTTTATAGGCATTTTAAACTGTAAGAACCAAGTGTGAGAATTATATGGGTTTTGAAGTGTCAGTATCTTATGCCAAGCATCTATGTAATCAGCATGTCTGTAGTATTTATTTGGGAAATCTGTGGAATATAATCTCTTGGCTTTGGAAGGGTCGGATCCCCAATCTTTAAAAGATAATACTTTCCTTATTTGTAATTTTGAATATGCTACTATTTTCAAATTCTTTTGATTATAATGTACCAAGGAAATAGACTCTGTTTCTAGCATAATCATTTCGTATCATTCTCTTGTTTTGGTACCTACAGATGGACAAAGGTTATTGCATAAGTAATACTTAGCAACACTATTTGGGTTGTCATTCACATGTCTGGATTCTATGATTGCATCAGCTACAAAATAGGTTTCAAGATATGGAGTTTTGCTGGGCAAAGTTGGTTTCTTTGGTGTAGAGGTTTGGAAAACTGGAGCTGGAGGAGAAGCTGAAGGTTGGCTTGAATAAGCTGGATAATTGATATTTGGGGAATAGGAAATAAGACTATTACTGGGTGATAAAGCATGTTCTATTCTTATTAGTGACTGGGTAATATTTACTGGGATGATATCCAGTGAAGTTTCCATCGGGGCTTTTCCGTTTTGCTCAGGAGTGGAAGTATTATTATTTTTATTCATATTTTCATAAAACAAAGTTAGTGGAAAAGATAAAGCTGGTGGATCAAAATGATCAGTGTTGCCCTCTCAGCAAAAATTCACGAGTAAGAAAATCAAGAAGATGGTTAGTAGTACCTTTTAAGTGTTCGATAGAAAAATCAAAGGTTGATAATATCGCCTGCCATCGAGCAAAGATTTTCTTAGAGACAAGGTTTTGCACATCTTTAGTAAGAATATCAGTGGCGGCTTTGCAATCTGTTCTTATAAGAAAATGTGTATTAAGTATATCACTTTGAAATTTAGTAACACAATGAACTATAGAAAGTATTTCTTTTTTCATGGTAGAAATAATTTTGTTGAGTAGAATTCCAAGCTTTCGAAGTATAGCGGACTAATTGTTCATTAGAGTTTATTCGTTGTTTTAAAATACCTCCTAATCCTAATTCAGAAGCATCACATTCTATTGTTTTGAAAGCATTAGGATTAGCTAGATTTAAACAAGGTAATTCTTTAGCTTTAATTTTTATTTTTTTTATAGCTTGAGTATGTTCCTCTATCCATTTAGAAGGATTCCTTTTAAGCCGTTCATATAATGGTTTAGCATCTATAGCCAAATTTTCATAAAAGTCTACTATATAATTTAAACATCCTAATAATCTTTGTAATTCGGTTTTATCTAAAATGATATTAGGAAATTTATCAGCAAATTGAATAGATCTTTCGATTGGTACAATTGTACCATAATGAATATGATAGCCTAAAAGTCTTATTTTTTTTTTGGAAAAGATTTATCTTTTTAGCAGATACTACTAAACCTGCATGTTTGATTGCTTGTACAAATGTATGAATATGTTTAAAATGTTGTTCTATAGTATCTGAGAAGACTAAAACATCATCAATATATACTATCATAAATTTATAATATGGGTTAAATACTTCATTCATTATTTTTTGAAATTCTGATAGAGCATTTTTTAATCCGAATGGCATTACGTTCCATTCATATTGTCCGAATGGAACATTGAATGCAGTTATATATTTATCTTCTTCTTTTATTCGTATTTGCCAATAACCAGATTTTAAATCAAATTTAGAAAAGATTGTAGCAGTAGCAAGTCTATCCAGTAAGTATTTTTTATTCGGTATTGGGTACCTAATCCATTGTAAAACTTTATTTAAAGTTTTATAATTTATTACTAATCTTGGTGCGCCTCTTTTTTTTTCGGCATTTTTATTGGCATAAAAAGCAGCACAGCTCCAAGGAGATGCACTTATTCTTATTAGATTTTTGCTTTGTAATTCATTAATTTCTTTTTTACAAAATTCTAATAAGGTTGTATTCATTTGTACTGGTTTAGCCTTGGTAGGAATTTTTGATTCATCAAACCCCTTTTCGTAAGGTAATCCTACTATATGTTTCTTTCTTGTCCAAAAGACATTAGGAAGGTTACTATAAATTTCTGTTTCTATTTAAATCTGAAGATTATTAATTTTTGTTATTATCTCAGAGTTTTCTATATCTTCTTCTATTTGTTTATAGTTTATTTCTATTTTAAGGGAACATAGAAACTTTTCTTTATTATCCATTTTGTCTTTGACTCTATTGATTTCTTTAAAAAATTCAAACTTAATTGTTTGTCCTACTCTTGATGTTTCTATTCCTGTACTATTAATGGTTATGGGATATAGTAAGGTTAGGAATGGAATTCCAAGTATGACTGCCTGACTTAAGTTTTTTACCATAATAAAAGGTGTTGGAAAACAGTGTCCATTATTACATACCATGGCATTTGATAATTTGTATTTAATAAATAATCTACTACCATCAGCAGTATTAAGTATTTAAGTAGTTTTATCAAAATATTTTAATGGAACTAAACCTTCATTAATACAATTCAAATCTGCACCTGAATCTACTAAAGCTAATGTTTGAAAATTATATTCCTCTTCGATGACCATTTTTACTAATATAAACCATTTTTGAGAAATAATTTTATTTACTAAGTTTACTGATATATTTTCTTCAACTTCTTTGGTTCTGAATGATTCTGGTTCTTTATCACTAGGATCTGCTAGTTGGTTGAATTCGATCTCGTTTGTATCAGTTACAGTTCCTGATATGCCATTCTGTAATTCCAATATTTTGATTCTAGTTTTTAATTGTCCTATTTCTGTTTTTATTTCATTTACTACTTTTTTTAATTCAGATATTGTGGGTTCTCTTTGAAGTATATCTTTTTTATTAATTCGTTTGAGTATTTCAGCAAAATTGTAATCCTCTGGTGGTTTTAGTAATAGAATTGGCTTATTTTTTGCTTTTGTTAATGTGATAAATTGGGTAATAATTTCTCTCTTTTCCTCTAAATCATTTATTTTTTCTATAAGGTCTAATATTAATGTATCTTCCTTAGATAACATATTACAGGAACATTCTTCTATATTCTGTTCAAATCCAGATTGTTCTGTTGAGGACATGAAATAATCTTCATCTTCTATTTGTCCTACCATTGTAGTATAAGTGGAAGATTCAAAAGAATCATCATCGTATGTTTGTATTATATCATATAGTTTATTTCTAATGGATTCTTCTAAGATTATATTTTCTATTTTCTTTTTTATTTTGCATTGACTTTTATAATTGCCAACTTTTCCGCATTTATAACATACAGGTAATTTCCTTTTACCCTTATGGTACTTGTATTTTGGAGAGAATCTTTTTATGAATTTATCTTTCTTGTGTTTTTTATAAGATTTCTTTTATTTTCTTTCAGTCTTCTATCTTTTCTTTTTATGAGATTTATCTCTAGATTTTTCTATATGATATCCGAATTGTTCACCGAAGTCTCCTAATTCTTTTTTACCAGTCATTTTTTGTTTATCTAATTGTTTCTTTAATTTCAAGTCGGTACATACGGCTAATCCTTCTACACATATTTCTATAGTTAATTCTCCTAATGTATAAATAGAATATGGTATTATTCTTCCATTTTTATTTTTTAATCTAATTTTTACCTTTTCTGCAAATAAATATGGTAATCCAGCAATAACTTTTTCTTTCCAATGATTCTGCTGGCTATCTTCTCTGCTTAGTAGTCTGGAAAATAAAACATCTTTGTACCATTTATAATGGGATAAGGTTGGACATCTTAAATTAGATAACAAATCTTCAGATCGGGCTTCAAGTAAGGCTGTACTCCCCACAAAATGAAGTGTGATGGTGTAAATGAGAGTATTAACAGCATCACTTTCGAAATATAGAACGTCTTGATTATTTTCATTTTTAACAATCCATTAGCGAGTATTATTCAAAATTTGTGGTTTTGTATTTTCAGGTAAGTGGAAATCCCACCAACCTCGAAGCCATCCTGTGAAACCACAAACAATGGCTTTGGCGACCTCTCGATCATGGTTGCCTACCATTTTGCACGCAGAGGCATACATGGTCATATGTTTCATAGTGTCTAATCTTTGTTGTTTAGATAATCCATTTATATTCCAATTTACGATTGATCTTCCTGAATAAGAAATATTATGGGCTACCAAATCTTCTTCGAATTGTATATCAACAGGGGTAGGTCTATGATAATAGGGTCTGGCTGTTAAAGATTTCCATGATTTTCCATATACTATTCTTTGAATACTATTATTATCTTGTTCATGACTATTTTCCGTAAAGGCTTCTTCCATATTTTCTATTGTGTTAACAATTATTGGTGTCTCTTCTTGTAAGGTTAATGTAGATGATTCAGGGATTTCTGTAGAAATTTTCTCTTTTCCTTTGTCCTGAATGTTTAAAGTTTTTTTTTTAATTTCTAATTTAGATAATTTTGATATTAATTGATCCATTAGGGTTTTATTATCTTCTCCAAAATTAAAATTTTCTTTATCAAGTGATGGAGGTGGTTTAAATAAAACATTTGTGGTTTCTTTTATAGGTATAGGTCTTAACATATTTTCAATTCTGGATGCTTGCCTTCCTATATTTTCAATTCTGGATGCTTGCCTTCCTAAAGATTGCATATATAAATTTGTATAATTATTTTATTCTATTACATGCGGAATTAATTCAGCTTTATGTATTATTTCTCCTGTAGTTATTTTATATGGTGTAGCCTTTGTTTCTAATTTTAATTCTGGTTTTGATCCTTTTATAATAATGCTTTTTTCAGGAGGGTGAATAATTGTCATTATATTTCCTTCAGTTGTTTCATATGAAGCATATTGACTTTGTATTGTATTTATTTCAAAATTAGGAATATGTATTTTTCTTTCTCTACATATTTCTTTTAACCAAATAAAAAATCCTTTGTTATATCGTTCTCTTTTTCGTGCCTTATTGTACTTTATATGAAATAATTCTACTAATCTAGGTTGAAAATATTTTTTATACCAAGTTCTTATCTCGTTGTTTTTTTCAGATAAGTAATCATGTTCTATAAATTGTTTGCTAAGTCTTTTTTCTTTTGTAAGAGTTAAGACTTAAAAATCCATTTCTGAGTCAGTGATTTCCGGTTCAGATTTTTGTATGGACCTATATTGTGGAATGATAATATTTTCTCTTGTTCTATATAGACTTTCTAAGTTTGGATTTATAGAAGAGGTAGAACTTCTTGGTAATTCTATTCTAGGTTTTGTAGATGATTTTATTTCAGAATCATCTTTACTGTTATTTCTTCTATTGTTGGTAAATTGGATTTCTATTTTACCATTAGGATTTTCTAATATTCTTTCTGGAATATTATTTATTCTTGGGGCTTGGTACTGATGATTTTTCATTGTAGATTGACCATGATTCTGGTAGAGTAATTTCTGACCATTCTATAGTTTTTGGTATAATAGTATTAGATTTTTCAATATTGGTTTGGAAAAGTACTGTTATTCCTCTTGTATCATGTTGTAAAACATTAGGGCATAATGTGGTCATAACTTTGTAATATATTCTATATACTATGGCTAAATTCTGAGATCCTGGGATCATATCGAACCGTTGGGTTTTCAGGTTTAGGGTTAATACCTTAAGGATATTTGGATCTTTTAATGATATAGAATAATTTAGGAAGCAATTAAAGTATACTGGACCATTACATAAACTAGATTCTACCATGCCTAATAAGGAATCATTAAACTTATTATGTCTAGTATCTCTTAAACATACCAATATTGAATTATTAAGTCCTAACCTGGTTAATGGTTTAATGACTACTTGTATTAAACCTATATGAAGGTAATTGTAACTTTTATCATTATGAGATTGTATTATTTTATTACTTAATAACTGAAAATCTTCCTGGGTACTTGTTACTGATAAAGTTTGTTCTACGGTTTTTATAGCATAACCTACTTTGAAGTTAAAAGATCCTTTCTTATTATATCACTTATAGGGACTTTAGGTATATTCCAGTTCTGTATTTGGTTTTCAATACTATCTATTACTATCTCTTCTTTATTTTTTATCCTTAGAATATTACTAGTTTGGGGTAATGATTTATTTGATAGATTCCAAATGAAATTCTTCATTATTAGGTTGCGGATGAGTGTTCTTAGCTATCTCTTACGTCTTTTTGACCTCAGCGGCTCTCCTGGCCTTAACAGTCTTTTGACTGGATGCTTTCTAACCTCAACTCTCGGACTAACTTTCTCTAATGAAGGAATTTAATTAGGTTTCTCTCTCCTAAAGTATTACTCTTAGTAGTAATATTTTTTGGATACTATTTAAAGAAGTCTATGGTGTGGCTCTGATACCAATTCTATCCAAGATCTAACCATAAAATAAGTCAACAGATTTAATAAAGATTCTATACTAACAATTCTATCCAAGGTCTAACCATAAAACAATTCTAACAGATTTAATAAAGATTCTATACTATCAGTCTTAGATAACCAAAATAGAGACTTAATACTATGATAATAATGAGAGATACAGGAGTAATATCAATAGTAATCCATTTAATAAAGATTCTATACTAACAATTCTATCCAAGATCTAACCATAAAACAATTCTAACAGATTTAATAAACATTATTTACTATCTGTCTTAGATAACCGAAATAGAGACTTAATACTATGATAATAATGAGAGATACAGGAGTAATATCAATAGTAATCCATGTATTATAAGTAGTTTGATATATCTTTATGCTACATACAACACGTATTATCATAACAATTGTAAACTGTTACAAACTTGAAGCAAACTGAAGCAAACTTGTTACAGACTATAACAAATAGTTACAGATTCAAACTTAACTAAGCAAACTTGAAAATAAACAAACTGTTACAGACTCAAATTCATCAGCTATCAAAGCGACTTATAAAACGAAACTTACAGAGTGCAGATACAGTAACTGCATAATAGTTTCCACTCGTCTGGGTAATACACATAGATGGTTTAAAAGAGAGAAATGATAAGAGATAAGAAGCGAGGCTCTTCTCTGAGAGGAGAGGTGTGTCCCAATGTTTCTCTTCCTCCCCTTTTTATAGAGAAGTAAGAGATGTAGGTGGGTGCCATGTGGTTGGCCATGGTTGTAGAGGATCATTCATCCTTATCTTCGGGAATCTTGCTTTGGTTGTAAAAGACCTGTTAATGAGATGGTTGAAGCATCTTTTGGGTGATTGTGGAGACAGGTGGAAATGTCGGTGGCTAGAGCATCTTTATTTGGGTCATATCTGGGTCACATCTATTTTGCTTTTGCTTTAGATCACATCAGCTTTGCTTTGGGTCACATCTTTGCTTTTGGGTCACATCAGCTTTGTCTGTCTTGCTTTATGTCATATCATAATACATATGGTTTCCATATTGGGTTAATACAAAGTATGTTTTTGGGACATTCCATGTCCTGATGGGTCTGGTATATCAAGTGGTATTTCTATTTCGGGAGTACTTGGTGTGCTGGCAGTTTCTGCCTCTTATTCAAATATTTTTAGTAGATGTTTTTCTAGCTCTTCTTTGGTGGCTCTGGGATTTTACTTTTTCATTATGGTAATATATTCTGCTAGACTATTTGGGTTGGAGTATGAATGAGAGCCATATGCTAATGGGATTCTTTTGAGCTGTATATTTTCTGGTTCAATATTATGGTAGACAAAGACGTCCCACCATTTTATGGCAATTTGTTTGCCTAAACATGGCATATATTCAAAATTATTTGTATTATTTGGGGATATCACAAACTTCCATTTAACGATCCATGGTACTTGATAAATAGCAATAAAATATAAGTTGTAATCTAGATTGAGATCACTCCCATTGAATTCAATACAACGGTTTTGAGAGAGTCGCAGAGGTTAAGGAAGTATTTGGGTTAAAGACCCCCATATTGCAAACCGGTTACGAAACCAATTTGGAAATGGAGTGTTTATAGGCATTTTAAACTGTAAGAACCAAGTGTGATCATTATATGGGTTTTGAAGTGTCAGTATCTTATGCCAAGCATCTATGTAATCCGCATGTCTGTAGTATTTATTTGAGAAATCTGGGGAATATATTCTCTTGGCTTTGGAAGGGTTTGATCCCCAATCTTCAAAAGATAATACTTTCTTTATTTGTAATTTTGAATATGCTACTATTTTCGAATTCTTTTGATTATAATGTACCAAGGAAATAGACTCTGTTTTTAGCAGAATGATTTCGTACCATTCTCTTGTTTGGTACCTACAGATGAACAAAGGTTATTGCATAAGTAATGCTTAACAACACTATTTGGGTTGTCATTCACATGTCTGGATTCTATGAATGCATCAGCTACAAAATAAGTTTCAAGATATGGAGTTTTGCTGGGTAAAGTTGGTTTCTTTTGTGTGGAGGTTTGGAAAACTGGAGCTGAAGGAGAAGCTGAAGGTTGGCTTGAATAAGTTTGATAATTGATATTTGGGGAGTTGGAAATATAACTATTACTGGGTGATAAAGCAGGTTCTATTCTTATTGGTGACTGGGTAATATCTACTGGGATGATATCCAGTGAAGTTTCCATAGGGGCTTTTCCCTTTTGCTCATGAGTGGAAGCATTATTATTTTTATTCATATTTGCATAAAACAAAGTTAGTGGAAAAGATAAAGCTGGTGGATCAAAATGATCAGTGTTGCCCTCCCTGCAAAAATTCACTAGTAAAAAAATCAGGAAGATGGTTAGTAGTACCTTTTAAGTGTTCAATAGAAAAATCAAAGGATGATAATATCGCATGCCATCGAGCAAAGATTTGCTTAGAGAAAAGGTTTTGCACATCTTTAATAAGAATATCAGTGGTAGCTTTGCAATCTGTTCTAATAAGAAAATGTGTATTAAGTATATTACTTTGAAATTTAGTAACACAATGAACTATGGAAAGTATTTCTTTTTTCACGGTAGAATAATTTTGTTGAGTAGAATTCCAAGCTTTCGAAGTATAGCGGACTAATTGTTCATTAGAGTTTATTCGTTGTTTTAAAATACCTCTTAATCGTAATTCAGAAGCATCACATTCTATTATTTTGAAAGCATTAGGATTAGCTAGATTTAAACAAGGTAATTCTCTAGCTTTAATTTTTATTTTCTTTATAGCTTGAGTATGTTCCTCTGTCCATTTAGGAGGATTCTTTTTAAGCCGTCTATAGCCAAATTTTCATAAAAGTCTACTATATAATTTAAACATCCTAAAAATCTTTGTAATTCGGTTTTATCTAAAATGATATTAGGAAATTTATCAGCAAATTGAATAGATCTTTCGATTGGTATAATTGTTCGATAATGAATGTGATGGCCTAAAAATCTTATTTTTGTTTGGAAAAGATTTATCTTTTTAGCAGATACTACTAAACCTGCATGTTTGATTGCTTGTACAAACGTATGAATATGTTTAAAATGTTGTTCTATAGTATCTAATAAGACAAAAACCTCATCAATATATACTATCATAAATTTATAATATGGGTTAAAAACTTCATTCATTATTTTTTGAAAATCTGATGGAGCATTTTTTAATCCGAATGGCATTACGTTCCATTCATATTGTCCAAATGAAACATTGAATGCAGTTTTATATTTATCTTTTTCTTTTATTTGTATTTGCCAATAACCAGATTTTAAATTAAAATTTAGAAAAGATTGTAGCAGTAGCAAGTCTATCTAGTAAG
>NW_006499853.1:32639-43256 GCF_000471905.2 Amborella trichopoda
GGTGCATATATATATATATATATATATATATATATATATATGTAGAGAGAGAGAGAGAGAGAGCTGAGAGATAGATCGAGAAACTAAAATTCTAATTAAATCTGGTTTCTAATTGTTTCCTGGTTTATGCAAATCAATTTTTTTAGAAAAAGAAAGCATAAAATCAGTTCTAGAAAAACAGATGTTAGTTGAGAGAGAGATAGATAGTAAAGAGAGATTGGAGTGAGGGAGAGAGAGATGATGTTTTGATTTACATTCTTTATTGAGAAAGTGAGCTAATGGAGAGAGTGGGATATAATAAGTTCGGTACCTAGGTAGTAGAGAGAAATTCCAGAGAGAGAGAAAATTGTTTTTTGAATTTTGTTTCTTATTCATATTTTTGGGACATTCTTAACGTTTTCTCTCTCTCCGTCCGTATCTCGCTCCATTCTGGTTTATTTTATTTTTGTTTTTCAAAAATCAATATAATTAAGGGCCTATGCCTTCTTGAATATTCTCTATCAAGCAAATGATTTGCTGTGAAATTTAACACTAAAAATAAAATAAAGGAAAAGCAAAGAAAAATAATAAGCTTTTGCTTGCTCATTATCCTTCCTTTTAACTCTTAATTATGATGTAAAAAATGCCACTAAGATTTTGAACACCAGAGCTTGTCTAGACAAGTGTTTACAAACTGTTGTGCTCTGATACCAGTTGTTATGCGCAGAAGCTCGAAACCCGACGGGCTAATTTTTTACAAATAAATTATGAGAAATAAATCATGAAACATATACAACAAGAATACAAAGATTTAGGTGGTCCATCCCAAAAGGGCTATATCCACTATACCAATGAAGGTTACATCAAATATTTTGGAACAAACCTCGAAAAAGTATAGTCGAGCAAACCCTATTAAACTACTTTCACTTCTTTTTCTTTACTTCTCACAACTATTACCGACAACACTAGATAGAGAAGCGAGAGCAATGAAAAATTGACTTTCTCTCTAACTAAAAGAGAAAACAATTCAAAATGTCTATGACAACGGATTCTCTACAAGAAACTAACCTCTCAATCTAAAAGAGTCTTCAGGAGGCACCATCAATGTTTCTTTTCATAGGAAATTATCTTCCCTAAGAGAAAATTGCATCTTATGCACAGAGCCTTTATATCTTTCTATCTAGAGAGACCACCATTCTCATATGTTGACCCAAATAGGGCATACAAAGTCTCTGCACTTTCATCCCATATATATAAGATTAAGAGTGCATACTAAATAGGAAACTTCCTATAGATCATACATATATCTCAAAAGACCAAGAGATATATCCATCCAAGAGTCCTAATCTTTTTGGATTCTTATTTCATTCAGTAAATTTGTCAAATATCAATCCCAATTCCACATAATATGGAAATATCTCAATCCCATATAATTTGGGAATATCTCAATCCTACTTGAGAATATTTTAATCCCACAAAGATTTCCTTATGTGAGTGATTTTGGATGGCACTAAATCCAACAATGTCCACCTTGGTATCAAAATCACCTACTCACCAGGCCAACATGTATTGGATAACGTCATAAATTCTTCATCTTTTGCCAAATAAATTTATTCATCATTATTACTGAAAAATAATATTTACATCAAATTTCTCTACCTCGAACGTTGCATTCGAAACATTTACCACTATACCAAAAACTCCAAACCAGGCTTTGATGAATGCATCCTTTACTGCCAAACCAAAAACCCCAAACCAGGCTCTGATACCATTTGTTGTGCTCTGATACCACTCGTTATACGAGGAAGATCGTAACTCGACGGGTTAATATTTATCAAATAAAGTATGAGAAATAAAGCATGAAACATATACAACAGGAGCACATAGATTTACGTGGTCCACCCAAAAGGGTTGCATCCACGAGCATGGCAAACTGAAATCCACTATACCAATAAAAGTTACATTAAAGATTTTGAACCAAGCCTCGACAAAAACACAATCGAGCAAATGCTTTTAGACTGTTTTCCTTTCTTTCTCTTACTTCTAGCAGCCATTACCGACAATACCAGATAGAGATGCGAGAGTAAAAGAAACTGGCTTTCTCTCTAACTAAAAGAGAAAATAACCCAAAATCTTTATGGGAATCGCTTCCTCTCATTCTGCATGAGTTTTCAAGAGGCACCATCAATGTTTCTCTTCTCTTCATACAAGAAACCAACATCTCAATCTGCAAGAGTCTTCCGGAGGCACCATCACTATTTCTCTTCATATGAAGCTCTCTTCTCTAAAATGAAACTGCATCTTATGGACAAGGGCCTCTATCTCCCTCTCTCACTAGAGCAACCATCATTATCATATGGTGACCCAAATAGGGTACGCAAATTCTCTATACTTTCATCCCATATACCGAAGCCTTTACCGCTATACCGAAAACCCCAAACTAGACTCTAATTAATTCATCCTTTACTGCCATACCGAAAACCCCAAACTAGACTCTTATTAATTCATCCTTTACTGCCATACCGAAAACCCCAAACTAGACTGATTAATTCATCCTTTACTGCCATACCGAAAACCCCAAACTATGCTTGGATACCATTTGTTGTGCTCTGATACTACTCGTTATACGTGGAAGCTCAAAACCCAACGGGTTAATTGTAAGCAAATAATGTATGAGAAATAACGCATGAAACACATACAGCAAGAACACAAAGATTTACATTGTTCACCCAAAAGGGCTACATCTACGAGCATGGCAAACTGAAATCCACTGTACCAATAAAAGGTACATTAAAGATTTTGGAACAAGCCTCGACAAAAATACAGTCGAGCAAACCGTTTTAGACTACAGTCCTGTCTTTCTCTTTACTTCTGTTTACCATTACCAACAACACTAGATAGAGACGCGAGAGCAGTGAGAAACTAACTTTCTCTCCAACTAAAAGGAAAAACAAATCAAAATATCTATGGGAACCATTTCTCTAAAAGAAACCAATCTCTCACTCTGTAGGAGTCTTCAAGAGACACCATCAATATTTCTCTTCATAGAAAACTCTATTCTCTAAGAGGAAATTATATCTTATACACAGGAGGCTTTATCTCCTCTCTCACTAGAGGAACCACCATTCTCATATAGTGACCCAAGTAGGGCACACAAATTGTCTGCCCTTTCATCATATATATATATATATATAAGATTAGGATTCTAAATAAATAGGAAACTCTTTATAGTTGTTACATATATCTCAAAATAACAAGAGATATATCCATCCAAGAGTCCTAATATTCTTGGATTTCTATTTGATTTAAGAAACTTATCAAATATCAATATTGAATATCTCAATCCTACATAATTTGGGAATATCTCAATCCCACTTGAGAATATCTTAATCCCATAAGGATTTCCCTATGTGGGTGATTTTGGATAGCACCAAATCCAACAATATCCACCATGGTATCAATATCACCTGCTCACCATATCAACATGTATTGGGTAACTTCATAAATTCTTTATCTTTTGCCAAATAAATTTCTTCATCGTTCTTGCTGAAAAATAATATTTGCATCAAATTTCTTCACCTCGAACGTTGCATTCGAAGCCTTTATCGCTATACCGAAAACCCCAAACTAGACTCTGATTAATTCAACCTTTCCGCCATATCGAAAACCCCAAACTATGCTTGGATTCCATTTGTTGTGCTTTGATACTACTCGATATACGTGGAAGCTCGAAACCCAACGGGTTAATTGTTAGCTAATAAAGTATGAGAAATAACGCATGAAACACATACAGCAAGAACACAAAGACTTACATTGTTCACCCAAAAGGGCTACATCTACGAGCATGGCAAACTGAAATCCACTGCACCAATAAAAGGTACATTAAAGATTTTGGAACAAGCCTCGACAAAAACACAGTCGAGCAAACCGTTTAAGACTACAATCCTTTCTTTCTCTTTAACCACTACCGACAACACCAGATAGAGACGCGAGAGCAATGAGAAACTGACTTTCTCTCTAACTAAAAGGAAAAAAAAATCAAAATCTCTATGGGAACCATTTCTCTACAAGAAACCAACCTCTCACTCTATAGGAGTCTTCAAGAGACACCATCAATATTTCTCTTCATAGAAAACTCTATTCTCATAGAGGAAATTGTATCTTATATACAGGAGGTTTATCTCCTCTCTCGCTAGAGGAACCACCATTCTCATATAGAGACCCACGTAAGGCATACAAATTCTCTACCTTTCATCATATATATATATATATATATATAAGATTAGAATTCTATATAAATAGGAAACTTTTTATAGTTGTTACATATATCTCAAAATAACAAGAGATATATCCATCTAAGAGTCTTAATCTTTTTGGAATTCTATTTGATTTAAGAAACTTATCAAATATCAATCTTGAATATCTCAATCCCACATAATTTGGGAATATCTCATTCCCACATAATTTGATAATATCTTAATCCCACCAGGATTTCTTTATGTGGGTGATTTTGGATAGCACCAAATCCAACACAAACTTGACCAATCCAACTTGAAACCGTATAGGTAAATTGGAAGCAAGCCCTAGTTGATCCAAAATTTGCCAGTTTTGATGGTTTGATTGTGTATTTTTTTTTAGAAAAAATAGAATAAATATTTAAAATTAAAAAAAATAACAGAATTGTTTGAAATGTGTTTATTTATTCATTATCATATTGGCAAAGATAAGAAAGGGCTTATTTTTACAATTTCCTATTGTTTTTATAAATTTTCAAAGATAACCCTAGGGCACAAGTCGTTTTCTAAAACTTCATTTTTTTTTGCAACCTTTCAATATCAAAAATTCATTTTTAATAATGGTTTAAAATACTTTTCATTGGTTTGGATTTGTTTGGTATTTTTTTATTTGTAACACTTTATGGACCGGTTGCAACGTGCCTAGATAAGCTATTTGAAATAGCAAGTTTAGCGATTACTCGAACCCTAGAGAGAGAGAGAGAGAAAATTGTACTTGAGTTGAACCACAGTTCTAATTGTTTCCAAGTAAGATAGAAGAGGTTTCCAATCGTTTCTTAGGAAATTATTGCAAATATAATTATACTTTTGTAAAATATGAAAAAGAACTCCAAACTTTTAAAAATTTTGTCTACACCCTTTTTCACTGTTTTCGGATTTTTTGGACAAAAATGCCCTTCACGGTAGTCTTTCTATCGTAATATATATGACAAGTATTACGGTAGTTAAAATACTGTAAAACTTTTAAGTAATATTACGGTATTTTAAGTACCGTAAAACTCTGGCCGTAACCGTGAAGCCAATTACGTTACTTTAAGCACAATAAAAACTAAAACTCATTCTACGGCATTTTAAGTACTATAAAAACTAAGTCATGTTATACGGCACTTAAAATGTCGTAAACCCTTTTCTACTTTATATTTATCTCTTTCATCTCTAATTTTATGTCTTCTTTACCTCTCTAATTCTTCTTAATATTTATCTATTCTTTTTTTCTCTAATTATTTTTAATGTTTATTTCTTCTTGCTCTCTACAATCTCATCATCGTTTCCTTAGATAATATTTATCATCATCGTCTCTTTAGATAATATTTATCTCTTTTATCACTCATTCTTTTTATGTTTATCTATTCATTCTCTCTGATTCTTTTTAATATTTATATCTTCTTTCTCTCTCTAATTTTTTTTATCTCTTCAATGTGAGAGAAAAACAAAAAAAACAAAAAATCATACCCCCCTCTCCACGCACTTTTATTTTACTTCTATCTATCTAAAGTCTCGATGGCCTAGCGTACTAATTTCATGTACTATTTTATGTCTCTCATACCTATCTATCTAAAGTCTCATTGAAGTTCCATCGCATTCCACATATTTATGCCTCACCTAAATTATCTTATAATAAATACATCGTGAATCTATCTCTTGGAGGCTTGGGACAATTGGAATGTAAGATGAAAAAGAAAACCTCGTCAACTTTATCCAAAGATTTGTAATTTTTATTGTACTTATCTCTAAACAAAAATTGAAAGATATTGAAGAGATAAAGTAAGAGGGACGAAGATTTTTTTTGAAAAACAAGGTAAAATATGGAAAAAAAAGACCGACTACTTGAAAAACTTATTGGATTTAGATGAAAAAAATTGGAGATTTGAAAAAATCGTGTTTTAAACAGAGAACTTGCTAACTATCCTGAGAGTTGTAATCCTTAAAGGGTTGGTTCTCATTTGCATTAAAAAACTCCTCAAATTCAAATACGGGGAAGGAAAACTCCTATATATATCACCTATAGCCTATGCTTTCTTTCAGAGTCCCTGTTTATCTGCATTGACCAAACTTAGTTTGTTCCTTAATTAGTAAGGATTTTGAGAGTAGTTTATTGTTCCTTAATTAGAGAGGATTTTGAGAGTAGTTTACTGAAGCAAGGCATGGATTCTCTATTGAAGGATTCCCAATCTAAAGATTCTCTCTCTTACATGCTAGAAAAATTGATGTTGAAGGATTCCCAATCTAAAGATTCTCTCTTTTACATGCCAGAACAATTGATGTTGAAGGTCTTCGAAGCTCTTCCATTAAAAGCATTATGCAGATTTACATCTGTTTGCAAATCTTGGAACCAACTTCTCTCGTTTCCCTCTTTCGTCCCCTGCTCTCTCTCATCCGCCAAAACTTTCTTTCTCTTTGAGACCTCCTCTCTCTCATCCCCTCCTAAAACTAAGAGAAACCGTAGAGAGGATAGGCTGTTTTATGCTGATGATATTGACTACACGAGGGCTTCAAAGAAACAACCTTTTAGAATGCAAGCATAGGTATATCATCTCGCAGTAATGGGATACTCTGTTTCCTCAGCAAGGGAGAAATATTTTCTCATAGGAAACCCACTAAAGCAAAAAGAATTCTTGTCCATCCCAACGCCAAACACCCAAGTCGATATGTACAACATCGCGTTTTCATTTGATCCTATCATCCGAAATATCATCATCATGGCAGTCGAGTGGGACTTTATCGGCCCCATCAGCGACAACAAGAAACAATGCTTGTGGATCTACGATTCGATGATTCAGAACTGGAGGTCACTCGATGTTGGGCTTCCTATTTATGACCCATCAAGCAGCCACCCCTTTTGTACCTCCCACTGCATTGTTGGTACCACTTGGTATGCCTTGCGTCTTCACAGTGTAGTATGTTACGACATGAAGAAAAAAGCTTGGGAGAAGATTGATAGCCCATTAAGTCTTGAGCATCAGCTTGAGGGTATTGATTTGAATCATACTTCGTGGTATTCCGAAATCTTAGAGTAGAATGGTCGACTTTCTTTTGTGATAACAAGGGGAAATAACATTGACGGAAGTCTCAAGGCAGGGGTTTGGGTCTTTTCATGGGAAGAGAAGAAGTGGGTGGAGGCTTTGCGAGCAGATCTCAAGGAATGGGGGCTCACTGGACAGTACCGTTATATTGGCTTCTATGATGATATGTTTTTTTCTTGTTGCATATAACAAGTGCATAACATATGACATGAAGAGTGGGCACTTGAAGAGATTTGAATCAGACTACGAAGCCGGTTGGTTCTTACCCAAGCCATTCCGACCCAGTCTATTCACTTGGAAACCAAAACCAAAACCAATGCAAGGTTAATTCATATTTTATTTTCAGGCAATTCTTTTAAATCAACATAATTGTCTTTCTATTATGTTTGTTTTTTGTACTTTTAATTCATATTTCTAATTCATATTTTTTATGTTTGTGTGTTTTACTTCTAATTCATATTTTTGGGCAATTCTTAACGTCCATTCTTCTCTCTCCATTCTATATATTAGTTTTTCGTTTTTTTAAATCAATTCTTCTTTCTCTCCATTCCATATATTAGTTCTTCTTTTATTAAATCAATTCTTCTCTCTCCATTCCATATATTAGTTCTTCGTTTTTTAAATCAATTCACCATGCCAACATCTATAGGATAGCATCGTAAATTCTTAATCTTTTACCTAATAAATTTATTCATCATTCTTGCTTAGTGATTTCTTGCTTAGAAAATCACTTGTTTGCCCATTGGATAGCAAATTCTTCCTCTTTTGCCTAATAAATTTATTCATCATTTCTGCGGAAAAACAGTGTTTGCCATCAAATTTCTCCACTTCGAACTTTGTATTTGAAACTTAGTGCCATACTCAAAACTCCAAACTAGGCTCTAATAACACTTGTTGTGCGGAAGCCGTAAACCGGTTGATTTTTTGGCAAATAAAATACGTGTTTTTGGAAAAATCGGTTGATTTTTTTGACAAATAAAGTACGAAAAAAAAAAGAATGCCACAAGAATAGAAAGACTTATATCATTCACTCCAACAGGGTTACATCCACAAGCACTGCAAACTGAAATCGATTATATTAATGAAACATCGAATATTTTAGAACAAACCTCGACAAAAATACAGTCGAGCAAACCCTTTTAAACCACCCTCCCTTCCTTCTCTTTACTTCTGGCAACCATTACCGATAACACGAACCACTCTCCCTTCTTTCTCTCTCTATACATCTAGTAACCAATGAAAGTTACATCAAAGATTTTGGAACAAACCTCAACAAAAACACATTCCTTCTCTCTTTATACATCTGGTAACCAATGAAAGTTACATCAAAGATTTTGGACAAACCTCAACAAAAACCCTCCCTTTTTTCTCTTTACTTCTGGCAACCATTACCAACAACACCAACCACTTTGCCTTCCTTCCTTCTCTCTATATTTGGTAACCAATGAAAGTTACATCAAAGATTTTGGAACAATCCTTGACAAAAGTATAGTCGAGTAAACCTTTTTAAATCATTTTCCCTTCATTATCTTTACTTATGGAAACCATTATTGACAACACCAACCACTCTCCCTTTCTTCTCTCTACATCTGACAACTAATACCGACCACATAGAGATGCAAGAGGAATCACTCTCCCTTACTTCTCTCTATATCTGGTAACTAATACCGACAACTTTCTCTCTAACTAAAAGGGGAAATAACCCAGAATCTCTATGGTAACTGCCTATCTATAAGACTCTCAATCTTCAGAGCGGTACCATCACAATGTTTCTCTGACTCTCTCAATCTTCACGGTCTACAAGAGGCACCATCACAATGTTTCTCTCCGTCCATAGGAAGCTACCTCCGCTCTAAGAAGAAACATTGCATCTTATGCACAAGAAGCCCTGCTCCCCCCTTCTCTCTAGAGGAAACCACCTTACCCATATGATAACACAAATAGCGCACGTAAATTCTTTCACTTTCATTCATATAAATGACATTAGGAATCGACACTAAACAAGAAACTTTGTATAGATGTTACATATATATCAAAAGAGATATGTTCAGTAGTCGTAATCCTTTTAGATTTCTCTTTCCCTTAAGAAACTTATAACTATGAATCTCAATCCCATATAATAAAAAAATATCTCAATCCCATAGAAATATCTCAATCCCACAGGAATATCTCAATCCCAATGATCTCTACCAAAAAAACAACATGATTCTTAGAAAAGGACTGCAATATTTGCTTTAGATGATTGATCGTCATTACTGTAGGATTGCAATTAACTTAAACATAAAAAACCCAAAATATAAAATAATGTTCCATCCAAATTGTTATGTTGTATGCCGTTAAAAAATTCTTAAGTCAACTATTAAGAGCTCACCCTGACAGCTACCTAAATCTTTAATTGCTAGTAAATCTCTTTGTTGCTCTTTATAATGACGATCTATGTTTCATTGGGTTACTCTTCTTCTTCCTCAAACTCTAACAATTATTTATGTGATTTATAGTCGTCTCAATGGATTGCTTTTTGGAAAACATATTTGTACCTTTTTTAAAGAGAACGTATTGGTGAAAATTTTGATGAAAATTTTTGCTGAATCAAGATCTGTTTTAATGTACTTATCTCTATATCAAAATTTAAGGTATTAAATCAATGAAGACATAAAGTTGTAGGACAAGTTTTTTTTTTTTTCAGTCTTTTTGAAAAAGGTCAAATACACACTTATATTAGCTCTACTAAAAAAAACACGATTTTTTAAAAAACTTGAGATCTTATTGGATTTCAAAAGATTTGAAATTTTAATCTAGAATATAAGTGGGTCCTCATCTAATTCTAATCATTTCAGGATTTTAGAAATAACTAAGCATTAGGAAAGAGTTCCTCAAATACGGGGTTTACTTCAAGGGATGGAAAACTCTCATATGCATAAAGCATATCACGTATATTCAATCTGCCATCTGCCTTATACCTATTTTATTAGAGTTCCTGTTTGCCTGGCAAGACCAAACTTTATTCTATCAGATATCAGATTTCATATTGGATATTCGATGGTTGTGAATATATCATTAATTAGACTCCAAGTTAAAAATAAAATTTATCGAACTTTATGACATAAACTAAGCCATCCACCATGACATCTAATGGACCAATTGTGACCTCATTAAATTAAAAATATATGGTCTCATAGTATTCAATCCCTTCTTATTATGTGGATGTCTTTGTAATGGGGAAATCTGGCAAGGATATGAAGTTCGTTATTTTTAGGCAATTATGGAGGTATTTTGATCAATTTATATTTTTACGAATTATTTGTTTCATATTTTTATTA
>NW_006499851.1:0-19294 GCF_000471905.2 Amborella trichopoda
GCACCCGATATAAATATGTTTATTATTTAAAAATATATAGAGAGAGTTTTATGTTTACTATTTAAAAATGGGTGCAGTTTGTATAGAGCCTAGGCTCTAAACAATCAAGCTATAGCCTACCTTCAAATAATGTCGAAAAATGATCTATGAAACTTGAAAATTTTGAAAATTGATAGTCCAAAAATGCGTTACAAAATATACTATTTTCATAATGTGAAATCCATTTTTTTCTTATGTCCATGCATCTTGATGTTGAGATGATCAATTTGAAGATATTTGAGCATCAAAACAACCTCTTCTAATGAAATTTTTTAGGTAGGCTTGAAGTTGATTGTTTAGAACCTCGGCTCTATATAAACTTTTTTCCTTTAAAAATATATATCTAAGAAGTTCAAGTTCTTTAATAAGGAATCCCAGTTTTGGTTTTGAGCATGTATAGTATGCTCCCTCAAGAGCATAGTTTACTTAACTGCCTAGGCTAGAAATCCTACTTTAGGGTAGATTTTTTTCAATCTAAAACATTTGAAATTTGATTATTTTTAAACAAAAAAAATTAAATTTGAGTTTTCTAACGCTTAGATCTCACAATCTAAAAATTGGATGGTCTCTATTCAATCTCGAGACACTATTTTTTCAGGTGCATAGATAGTACAATTCAGGGTTTTTTAATTAGGATTAATCTAAGGATCCCCAAAATTTGGAGTTCTAAATTAATTCTAGTTGGGATTTTACCCGAGAGATTAAATGAACATTCTACTCCTGAGGGAGTAAAATATCTTTTTGGATTTAGTTTTATTAAGCAAAAAGATATTGGAGAAGGATAATTAACGAAAGGAAAAAGTTTATATAAGGTTGCAGCCTTATAATGTAGAGCTATGGATGCACCTCAAAAATCCATTGAAAAAGGTAGTTTTAATGTTGAAAAACCCTTTGATTGATCATCTCAACATCGAGATGTATGACCATAAAAAATTAAAAAGATTTTAAGTTTCAGAAATAGTGCATTTTACAACATATTATCTACATCGTCCATTTTCAAGATTTTCATCTGTTTATAGATCTACTTTCTTTTGACCATTTTTTAAATTGAAAATTTTAAAATTATTTACCATGGTAAAATTTAAAGGCGCATATGCATCCGTATGCCAAATACAACCTTAACGATAACCAAGGAGGTACAGTCCCGATAACTGTATACAAGCTTTCCGGACTCCTGAACGCACCATAAATTGTTCACGGATAAAATTTTATTTTTGTTTTTATTTTCTTTTTTTAACAAGTTAACATTCAAAAGAATTGTTTTTCTTTTCTCTATCTCAAAAAAGAGTTAACACTCCGAAATATTTCTTTTCCTCTGCTCACGAAGAATTTTTTTTTTTTTGTGCCCATAAGTAGACGACTGCTGATGATAACGATGATGTTGATGTTGATGTTATGGCTAACATTGGCCTTCGTCATGATTTATTTTTGGATGAAGTTTGTACAGGGCCTGAGCTTTGTGAAAATAAAATAAATCCGCACCACAAATCCTCAATCGGAAAATACTTTTGGTGGAAATCGTGACTCTAAAATTAATTTTCAACATCAACAATAAAATATGAAAGCAAAAAAATGATAATAATCATGCGGATCTGTTAGCACTTGTGTTTAAGGCGAAATGGATGGTCTAGATTATTTGTTGCAATATACACTATTTTTAGAATATGAAATTCTGAATTTTTTGCACAACCGAAATGTTTAAGCTGAGATGATCGATTTCAAGCTTTTTCAACACTTGAATTGCAACTTTTGATGAGTTATGAATTGCTACTTTTGATGAGTTATGAGGTGGCTTTAGTTATTTTGATAAGGCTGCCCTATCAAATCATTTTCCTTATTTTTTTTAGAGGGATCTTGAACGTTTTAGGAATCTATAATATCTAATATAGCGATCAATATTATGTAAAAATAAATAAATTTTAAAACTAAAAATAATTGTTTTTGAGAAAAACTGAGTGATTTTATTTTGAGGGGCCACCAACCTACATCCATCTTTTATGAAATTTGTGTGAGTCTTCGAGGACAGAAGACTTTTCCATCTCTTTATGCTTAGGGTAAGATTTCCATGCTTCTCCTACAACATAAAACTTATATACTTCCCCTTATCCTACCGTCCATTATGAATGGAGGGTTATAATTGCCCCAACCACAATGTCACGTATCTACACTTTTTTATTTTTAATTATTTTTTTACCGACTATTTTAACACCAAATTTTGTACGTCCAATCCTCTAGTATCTATCTCCTCTGATTGAAAAAAACTCATCATCAAGTTTTAATATAGGCTAAGACGATTTTTTTGTTAGGCCCACAACCTTCTTTTATTGAACATTATGCTTCAAATTCTGGGATCTATACATCATGGCCCAATCAAAACACAATGATTTGTGTATTGAAAATAATATTTGCAATCAGTAACTATATTTATAAACGCTTCTAAGAGGAAACGGTTTATTATATGTTGATGGAATTAACTGTGACATTATGCTCGATTCAGAATGTAAACAATTTAAATTGCTATAGCACAGCCATATACCTGCTGAAATTGCCTTATTTCAGACCTAGAACATACTATGGTGATGAGTATTGAATTTGATAGTCGAACTAACAAGTTCACTCATTGATTATTCTTGGATCACTTCATCGTTCGCTTTTTTTTTTTAATCAAAGATTGGATCTGCTACAAGATCATTTTTTTCATTTGTACATATATTACAGATTGATAGCGATTCCCAATCTACTACATGTAATGGAAAAGACCTGCGTTAAAATTAGGAATGCCTACATTTAAATTGAAAACCCTAGAATCCCTTATGTCTAGGTCTTTTATTACTTTCCTCTTCACTTGAGTCCTCTCACGGAGCACGGTAGTGAAATGAGTTGTATTTCACATTTAATTGGGGAGAAAGATCAGCATCTTACCTGCAAGTGATGCCCCCAAGTTTTTGTGCAAGCTACTTGACTTGAGAACTTCAATTTCTTCGTCTCTGGCATCAAGGGATAGATCTATGAGATTTTCCATTGTGCGACTCCTTTCCACTGCTATAGGTTCGTTGAAACACAAACCCTAAGTAGGGAATCAAGAAAACCTAGTTGAAATCAGCAATAACTAGGTTGAATTTGGCAAACATTGGGCTCAAATCAACAAAATTTAGGTTGAGATAAGCAAACCTTGCCCCAAAATCAGCATACCTTAGATTTGATTGAAAATTCCTACTCCTTGAATGAATACGTGGCTCCAATAGCTATTAATGCAAAAAGAAGTCCTCAAGAAAAAACATCTAATAGTCTATTGATCTATTGATTGGAAAATTATATAGGAAACCTACGAGTCATGCTTCAATAGCTATTCACTGGTTAAAACAGAAAATGATCCCAAAACTCAGCTCTTTAATCTAATATCTAAAGACCCCTATTCGTAATAAAAGACCTTTCTTAGGTCCTAAGAAATCCGGGCTCTATTATAAATAGCAGTCCTAATTAAAATACGTGGTGTAATAACATTTTTTAATATTTCATAAGTACTTTAACTACTTTTCTAACAACTTCTAAAATCTTAGAAATATAAAAAAAATAAGAATGCCTAAGCAAAATTTAAAACTATAAAAAATAACCTTAAAATTACAAAAACGCAACTCTAAAATTTAATAAGAAATCTTAAAAAATAAAAGGTATATGTCCTCTATCAATTTACTTTCAACATGAATCTCACATTTGATTTCCCTTCTGTTCTGTAATACAATATAATAAACTCTAGCTAAGGGGAGAACACTTGGCTCTTCAACAAATGCTAAATGAATTGCTTCAAAAAAATTTTCAAGAGTCAACGGAGAGCATCTTTGAAGAAGTTTGCACTTCATGCAAATATCCATAATAACCGTTATTGGGTAGCAAAAATCACTCATTTATAATGGATTTTCTAGCAAAAATCACTCATTTATAATAATATTTTTGTAACCGCTAGTAACAATGTTAGCTCAGCAATTACAATACAGAGCTAAGATTGTAGTTAGTGGTTACAAATTATTATTGGGTACTAGAAGTACCAAACATTGTCTTGGTTTAATAAATGTGAAAATATCTCCTTATCCTCTATTTTTAACTTTCATATATCACGACACCTAAGAATTAAAAATATTACTTGAAAGGAAAATGTCTCTAGCTTTTCTATCTTACATCCCCATGGACCCCTTTGACCATAAATTTTTAACCCAAACAAACACTAAATGACACCCAATTCAAACTACATCTCTCTCTCTCTAAAACTCAATCTCTCTCTCTCTTCGCTTCTAGGTGAGTTTACCAGCCAAGGGGTTTAGCTTGAGCTCGAACAGGAGCACACTTCTTACATGTGTGAGAGAGATGGAGTTTAAAGAGAGAGATATGGAGTTTGGGTTTTAGAGAGAGATGTAGTTTGAGTTTTAGGGAGAGAGATAGACGATGATGTGAGAGAGAGATCGAATTTGGGTTTTAGAGAGAAATGGAGTTTGAGAGAGAGAGACGAATGTGAGAGAGAGATTGAGTTTTAGAGAGAGAAAGAGATAGAGTCATTTCGAAAGTTGTTGAAGTCAATAATACTTGGTCAAAAGAGTTTAGGGGGTTGGAAGACAGAAAAGATGGAGTCATTTCGCTTACAAGTAATATTTTCAATTCTTGGGTTTGATGAAATATAAAAGTTAAAAATAAGGGATAATAGGATATTTTCCCTTAATATATTGTCGGGTACTCCTATACTGAAAAAACTCTTCTCTTTTTCAACAGAAACCATTTTGGTACTATCAATATACAATATATTCTTGTCTTTTTTCTTATAAAATCAACTTTGGCAGTCCCAATACCGAATTAGTTTAAGTTACAAAAAGAAAAAAAAAAAAAGGATTTTGTTTGGCACTAATATAACCAAATTTGATTCTACAAGAAAAAATATAAGTTTTTTGACAAAAAAAATAAAAGATTTTATTTGGTACAGAGAATACTAAAGAAGACATGAAACGAAGACAGTGTTTGGCACTCACTATACCTAACATTAGTTATGCAATGGCAAGGTTATAACATTAGTTTGAGACTCCCAATATCAATCTTACGGGTATTTTTGGGAAAACAATAATAAAGTAGGAAATAAGGAACATCATAGTAAAATTCAAAAGTAATGATCCTATGAGACCCTCCCACACTCATGTGTGTAGGACCTCAAAGGATTACCATTAAATTTGACACAGATCTCTAGAAAAGTCAAGTCCCACACCTACCCATGTGACAACTTTTTTAGAGATTTATACCAAATTTAATAGTGATCCTTTGGGGTCCTACACATATGGGTGTGGGAAGGTCTTATAGGATCATTACTCATTTTTAAAATAGGAAAAATATACAAAAAGACCATTACTTTTTGTACAAGGAGGTCACAATCATTCTTGTCCCTTAAATTCCAATTTGGGTGATTCGAAAAACGTTATTGAAGAGACTCAAGTTCAAAAAACAAAAAATCATAGGACTTAACGACTAGCCCAAGCCATCGAATTAGAAATCTAAAAACTAGATGTGACCTCCTTGTAGTAAAGATAAATGGTTTCACTGTATATAAGGGTGCGGTTTGTATGGAGCCTAGGCTCTAAATAATCAAATTAGAGCCTACCTTCAAATAGTGTCGAGAAATGTGGATTCAATACTGAAAATCTTTGTGATAGCCTTAAAATATATTTCCATCTTTATTTATAAAGTTTAAAGCTTCAAAAATAATGTAGATCAACAAATCTATGAAAACTTGAAACTCTTGAAAATTGACCATCAAAAAATGCATTACAAAATGCACTATTTTCTAAACTTGAAACCCATTTTTTTTCTCATGTCCATGCATCTTGATGTCGAGATGATCAATTTGAGGATATTTAGACATCAAAACAATCTCTTCTAGTGAAATTTTTGCTGTAGGCTCTAATTTGATTGTTTAGAGCCCCGACGCCTCTATATAAACTTTTCCCTTGTATATAAACCCTTTTAAATATCCCTAAAAATAAAAAAAAAGTACATTAATTTTGCTTCTTACATGGGTTTTTATGGGGTCCTTTTGTTTTGGATACATTGGCTTGATTTGTTAAAAGAAGGCTCGCCGCTTGTACTTCCTCTTGCAAGCCGGGTGTCTCACCAATTGACTAAGGTCTCGGCAGTCCTACAAATAAATGGATTCATTTTGTCCCATTAATCTAAAAAGGGTAATGAGATTGTATACCGTAAGACAATTTATCTTCGTTAAAAAGAGGCTATAATTTCTCGTGGCCATTAGATGTCAAATTAAATAGCTTGGAACGTATCGCGAAGTTAGATAATTTTTTTTATGTTTATTTTTCAAAAAAACTTTAAGCCTTGTCATTGACATTCCTATGACCACTTGATTTCAAAGGTGACTGACAAGAGTATGTTGAGGATTGATATCTTGTATTATGAGGAAATAGATTTGTCAAGGTGGAGTCAAGGGGACAACTCCGGAGGGCCGTTAAAAGCCCGAAGGGCTTGAAACCCAGAGGAGTGTCCGGCCAGGTAGACTCGATGGACTCGGCCCATGCGGGAAAAATTTTTATATCCGTATAAGGGGCATTTTGAGAATTTGTACCATCTGTCTGGGACTAAATATATTGTTTCATGAATTACTTTTCGTTTCCTACATAGTGTGTGTGATTTTTTTTTACCAGAAGCAGTACGGGATAGATTAATCAAATTTCAAAGCTATTTAGATGCAGAAACTAAATTAAATTTGAGATCACGTGATAGAAAAGGCACTCCAAACTTTATTTTTGGGCATCCCACAAAATATGTGATTTTTCAAGGCGGTGATAAGACCATGAATTTTATTGATCCGGCTGGACACCAATTATTTTGCAAAGGTGACAAATACTTAGAACGTTACTACATCATGTGCAAAATGCACAGCTGATGTTATAGCATTCCATCATCATTATCTCATTATAATTGGCTCTTTGAATTTTTCAATATTTCAAAGTCAAGAGAGAGACACAGAGGAAGATCATTACTAATATTTAATGAGCAACGGCTGGACCGTATGTCTACACTATATAATCCAAAGATATATTGCATTCATTTTAAAAATGATGCAAAATAAGTAGTCTATCTAAAAATAATTGTAATTAACGGTCTAAATATTTTTTTAATATAATTGTTATTTTTAATTTTTAAAATTTATTTATTTTTATATTCATGATCTTCATGTTAAATATTATATGTACTCTAAAAATTAGAATTAAAATTTATTTTAAATAAAATGTATTTATTTCAAGTCTTGTAGGCTTGGCTGCATGCTAACCGTGTACATACTTAATACTAGTTTACCAATTATTGAATTGACCCGTACTTTCCAATCTCATATTTTTTGTTGGGACAGCTCTTTATGTTCTCCTTACAACATAGAAGTTCTATCCTTCTCCTTATGCAACAGTCCATTTTTTAATGGAGAGCTAAGATTGCCCCAATCATAATGTCACATTTCTACACTATTTTATTTTTAATTTTTTTTTATAAACCATTTTAACACCAAATTTTGGATGTTCATTCCTCTATTAAACTTAAACTATCAAAAAATATAAAAAAAATTATTTTCAATAAAATAAAATGACCAAAATACCTTTGAAATTTTTAAGGGGTATTTTGGTATTTATTTTTATTGAAAAATTAGTGTTAATATTTTTTATAAGACCCTCAATAAGAAGATGGCACGTACCAAAATTTCATATTCAGAAAAAATGTATTAAAAAAACTAAAAATAAAATACTTTGAGATGTTGGATCTAAGATCAAACGGTGAGTAGCTCTCTTGATAAAAAAATAGATGGGTGGATGGTAGGGAGAAGATAGAAATTCTATATTATAGGGGAGCAAAGCTTTTCTTTTATTCTTTAACCCGTGAGACCTGTACATTCTAATCTCGTATTTTGTACAGACCCATACTTTCCAATCTCTTCTTTTTTTTTTGCTTAACCCGTGAGTGCAACTACTTTTCCTATCCAAATCTCCATATCTCCATCAACTTTAATTGCGTATGAGTGTGTTCTCTTTCTCTTTTTCTTTTTTTTTTTTTTTTTTTGGTATAATTCAATGGGGGTTGATAGGCTTCTACCCAAATTTTCAGAGTTAGTTTTGTTAATGTGTGACTAGGGTGGTCTCAGCAGGAATTTAAACCACAATGCAATAACTAGAGTGTAAGTGTGCTACCACCACGACCCAACCTCTTTTCCCTACTACTTATATGTTTCGTGTGATAAAGTTTTGCTATCTCAAATAATTTCATTTGGTATCTGAGCCAAAAGGATTCATAATCAAGTAATTTAAAATTATTTAACATTTATATAAGGGCCCGTTTGGATAGGAGGAAATTATGAATCGTAGATATTTGAAATCCAAGAAAATCTATGGATTGTCAATATCGATGATTTTTGTCATGGATTCCCTAAATCTCTTGTTTGGATAAATTATACAAAATTCATGGATACCTTGCAATCACTTCCATGTTCATTGTTTGGTAACAAAAATTGATACAATTTCTCTCTCTAAAATTTTTATATATTTTCTCTCACTAAAACTCAAATTTGGGATAGTGTATCTATAAAAATTTTGAGACAATTTTTCTCTCTCTAAAATTTGATATGGTTTGTCTTTTTAAAATTTCAAATATTTTCTATCCAAAGTTTAAAATTTGAAATTGTCTATCTAAAAATTTTGAGATAATTTTTCTCTTGAAAATTTTTAGGTGCTTTACTCTCTCTAAAATTTAATATAGTTTCTTTTTTTAAAATTTTAAGATACTCACTCTCTAAAACTTAAAACTTGAGATAGTTCCCCTCTTCAATAATTTTTAGATAGTTTTTCTCTCTACACATTTTTAAGCAGATTCTCTCTCTAAAATATGGTATAGTTTTTCTCTCAAATTTTAAGATACTTTCTCTTTCAAAAAGCTAGCATTTGAGATAATTTCTCTCTAAAACTTTTGCGATAGTTTTTTTTTCTAAAAAAAATTATGTATTTTCTCTCTCCAAATTTTGATAGAGTTACTCTTTTAAATTTTAAGAATCTTTCTCTCTCTAAAACTTGATGTTTGATATAGTTTCTCTCTCTAAAATTTTAAAATAGTTTCTCTCTTTAAAATTTGATATAGTGTGTCTCTAAATTTTGATATACTTTTTCTCTCTATAGTTTAAAATTTGAGATACTTTCTCGCTCTAAAACTTAAATTTTGACATAGTTTATCTCTCTAAATTTTTTTGAGATAGTTTCTTACTCTAAAAATTTCATGTACTTTCGCTGTTTAAAATTTGATATAGTTTATCTCTCTAAAATTTTAATATACTTTCTCTCTCTAAAACATAAATTTTGCAATAGTTTCTCTCTCCAGAATTTTGAGATAGTTTCTATCTTTAAAATTTTTAGGTAGTTTCTCACTCTAAAATTTGATATAATTCTGTTTTTAAAATTTTAATATATTTTATCTTTCTAAAATTCAAAATTCGAGATATTTCTCTCTAATTTTTTTTTTTGGCCATTTCTCTTTCTAAAATTTATAATAGTTTCTCTCTCTACAATTTTAAGGATATCTTCTCTCTCTACAAATTAAGAATACTTTCTCTCTCTAAAACTTAAGATTTGATATAGTTTCCGTCTCTAAAATTTTTTGAGATAGTTTCTATTTCTAAAACTTTTTAAGTACTCTCTCTAAATTTTGATATAGTTTCTCTCTCTAGAAATTAAAATATGATACTTTTTATGTCTCTAAAAATTTTGAAATGATTTCTCTCTCTAAAAAATTAAGATTGTTTGTTTCTCTAAAAATTTACATGTACTTTCTCTCTCTAAAATATGATCGTTTCTATCTAAAACTTAAACTTTGAGATGGTTTATCTCTCTAAAATTTTGACATAGTTTATCTCTCTTAAAAATATTGGTACTTTCTCTCTCTAAAATTTTAACATATTTTCTCTTTAAAAGTTAAAATTTGAGATAGTTTTTCTCTCTAACATTTTGAGATATTTCATCTCTCTAAAAAAATTTTGGTATTTTTTCTCCCTCAAATTTTAACATACATTCTTGCTTTAAAATTTTAACGTACTCTCTCTCTAAAAATTAAAATTTGAGATAGTTTTTCTCTATAAAATTTTTGAGATAGTTTCTCTCTTTAAAAAATTTAAGTATTTTCTCTCTCTAAAATTTTCGAAGCTCCCAAATGCTCCCTATGTTTCCGGTCGAGGGAGCCAATGAGTGAAATCCATGGGCCTTGGAAATATAAAAAAACAAGTTTTGGTGTGGAAATGAAATCATGGAAAAGTAGGTCTTATTTCAATGATTTTGATTGTCCTGATTTTAACTATTGAAGTCATTAAACAATCCAAACGGTGAATTTTAACAATATCCAAGATATTAGAAAGCCATGCCTTAAAATCATTGCAATCAAATAGGCCCGAAAGGTATTTTAAATTTAAAGTCAGGTGATTCTAAAGGCACTCGTAAAAAAAAAAAATTTGTCACCCCACAAAAAATGTGATTTTCTTAAGGTGATCTGAATAGGGCAAATTTTAGTGAGGTCTAGCGGAACACCATATCCATTTTTATACAGGCCCAAATACCTTGAACGGTAAGACATCATGTACGTGCACTATTATTGTGTCCTTATAATTCGGTCCTTAAATATTTCAATATTTCGAAATCTTAGAGAGAGACAGAGAGATCATTAATATTCAATCGGTTGGTATGTCGTCTACAGCATGTGCGAAAAGGTGCACAGGAACCTTTTAATGGTTCAGATTGAACCATGCCCATCCAAGGCCAAATAATAAATCCTGTTTTTTTATCTTCAATTTTTTATTAAAAATAATATTTAAAGTTCATTTTTATAAGTAAGATTGAATAAAATTAACAAAATGTTTTGAATAAAAAATATTGACCAAAATAAATTTAAAGATATTTGAGTAAATATTATTTAAAATATTTTTTAATCATTTTTATTTACTTGCCTTTATAAAAATACACCTACGTATGTTACACAAATAAAAATAAAACATAAAAAATAAAATAAGAGACTACTTTTATGCCGTTGGATATGAGTGCTTTTCCATATTTAATACCAACTCGCGGACAATAGGTTGACCTGTACGTTTTATTCTCATATTTTTATTTATTAACTCGTGAGTAGTAAGACCTTGTAACTTCTTTTACTATCCAAATCTCCATACTTTTTGCACCATGAACATAGCATTTGTTATGAGTTTCACGCATGGTTAGCAAAACTGGATTATTTTTGAAAAAGTAGAGAAAATGAGGTCGCTTAAATTATGGGCTCAAAAAAATCCCAGATCTATGCAGATTCGTTCTTTTTCTGAGTCCACTGGCAGCGCCAGCTCGAAATTCGTATTTTGCCATAAAAAAACACTTCTAAATGTAATTAAGTATAATAATAAAGTAATTTTTAAAATAAATAAAATAAAGCAGATAATTAAATGAGTAAAAACAAACTAAATTAAGCAAAGAAATCGATACTTACCTCTAGGGACCTGAAACCTATAGTTTGGCTTTAGATCAAGTCGCTCTTCTGATTTGCACTACCATCTCTCTTTTTTTATGTTTTTGCTTGCCGGAATTGATAGATCTAACTTTCATTGATCTAAATCTATGTTTATAAAGCAGCGAAAAAAATTGAGAATTTTAAGTAGGGACTACTTAGGCTTTTCTTAAGATTAGAGGAGAATTTTCTTAGTTGTCCAAAGTTTTAGGATCTCCTAAGGTTGAATATGAATTCTGAGATTTTCTGTGATTTTTTCGAAATTCTTGGTATTTGTTTTAGTGTTTAGGAATTCGTTGGGGTTTTTTCTATTTTTTGATATTTTTGGGCTATTTTCCTAATTTTGGGAATTTTTAAGGGTTTTCTTGATATCTTTTTTCTGGTTTCCTTTTGGGTTTTAGAGGGGGAGTATTTATAGGATTCGAATGATGATTTTTCTTGTTTTTTTTTGTGGAAATTTTGGCGTTATCTAATTAAAGAAAGCATGTTCGCTACATCATCGGGCCACATCTGGGCCTTTCGAGTCGTGTCGTGGCCTAGCCCGCAACTCGACACTTGGGTCTCATAGGGATTAAATTATCATTTGTATGATTGTTTTATATGTAGATCCGATTCAGGCGATTCTTAGACCGTTGGAAAGCTTTCGGGATATAAGTCAAGTTGGAATAGGTTTTGGGTAGTTTTGAGAAAATTATATTGGGTCTAGGTTGCCGATGGTATACTAGAGTTTTTGTGGTCCTTCAGACTCAGAATCGAGGTTTTTAGGAGTTCCATTAGCCATAATTTTGATAGGGTGTCTACAAATGAGCTGTGAAATACATCTTCCTGGGGGATTAAATCCCAAATATACAAAAATACAGTTTTTTCAAGTGGCATCAGAGCATAGTTTTCTATATGCTATCTGTTCATGTCTGTGAGGGGTTCCTTCTTTCTTGATCGACCACACTATGGCGGTAGATATCGATCTCTATATTGTATTGGTTCGTCAGATCCAATTAATCTTGCTTGCTCTTTCTACAGAAATATTTTTTAGGGAGAAACTTTTCATGTTTCTCATATTTGAGTCTTCTTATTAATCATTGGTTTTGCACCGTTTTGGTATAGGCCCTAGTAACCATTGCTACACATCCGAACTTTCTCTTAAAAGTCAGTTTGGTATGTCTTCTAGTGGGAAAAAATCATCAAAGTCTTGGTCACCGTTTTACCCTTGCTTGCTAATTGATCTCTCTCACAGTACATTAAAAGTTTATCGATCCATTGTCTCCGTGTTTGTAGATCTTGTTACAAAAAAACAAATTCTCGCATCTAAGTTTTGATATCAGATCCAGGTTCTTGATCACGTCTAAGGGTGCTCATATAATTTGTATATGGCTTTTGAAAAATGAGATGTCTTGGCAATAAAAGTTGATGGAAAAATTTTGATCTTTATGATCTGTAAGCCATCTGCCATTGCCCATTGCTTTAGGTAAACCATTGTTGTTGTGCTCTCCTCTGATGCTGGACCCATGGTGAGCCGGATTTGAAACCCACCTCTAAATCCACCTCTAAAAAAGGCCTTTGAAAACGACTGATTTAACCATTTGTAAAATAGCCACCGAGTCGTGTTGCGACTTTCTGATATGTCTCTCTGTCAAGTTGTGTTTCGACTCTCTGATCTGTTTTGGAACTTACTGTTCTCAACTTTGAATCTAAGGTTCAACTGTGCTTGTTGATCCACCACTGATTTCTATCGGCTCTTCCAAGTGCCTCCTGTTTGATGTTCGAATTTCTCGATCCTGGTTCATGATCAAGTTTCCTGTTAATCGAACACGTTTAACGATTGAGTTTTCCATTACTCAATCATATTGGATGATGGAGCTTCTTACTACTCCATTCTGTAGGATGATCGAGTTTTTTTTTTTTCGTTACTCGATCTTATCTGCTTCAGAGGCCTATTGAATTGTTGTTATCTGACACTGTTTTATTCGAGGCGTCAGTTTTTTAGGATCACTAATTTGCAGTTGCTGAAGCTTCTTCTTTTCCTGCTTTGTTTTTAAGGCATGCGTTCAATTGTCCAAACTCAAGTTGCTTTCTTTTGACGTATCTTGAGTTTGAGGGGGAGTGTGAAAATGATAGAAACCTATGCTTATGTTTTGGTACAATACTTTCTTCCTTTTATGTGTACTCATATTAAGAAGGTTATGTACCAATATTAAGAAGGTGCTTTATTGCATATGCTACTTTCTTTAATAATGCACAACTTTGTAACCCTATAAAATGGGGTTCTTGTTCACATCTTTGATGGGCTCTAAAATATCTTCTATAGGAACTTAAGGCTCAAATACACAGAAGTACAAATTTTTACATATCCCATGGAGATTCATCCTAACAATCAACGAAATTTGAGACATATTGAGTGGGATCCAACCTCATCGTGTTACCAGGAGTGCCATTCAATGGTAGATACCCTTAGTAAGGTACCACCTTGATAGCTTTGGAGGTACACAAATTCTGATGTATGTACTTATTCTTTTATTAGATTGTAAAGATAAACAATGAATGAAATAGAAATAAATTAGCATTTCAATGAAAAATAAAAATAAAAAATCAAGTTTCATTAGGGAACATTTGATAATTGGAGCATCCAAGCCCACAAGCTAGAAGTTCCAGTGTATTGTAGCACTTCTTGTTTTGTTAATAAGAAGTGTTATAAGAAACTAATTTTTAAAAATTCTAGGTTCTCAATAAATGAAAACCATAGCTTCCATCCGCCATTAAAGTTTTCTCCTTCAGGAAGCATACCCCTCATCTTTTTTTTTCTTTTTTTTCCCTACCGAGTCCTTTCCCCCTCTCTATCTCTCTTTATTTCATTTAATCTATTTCTGTATCTAAATCCTCTCTCTGACCATGTCATTGGTCTCTAACTCCTCTCTCTAACTATCATGTTTCTTAACTCTTTTTGTCATTCTAAATTTGCCCAGTCCCTCTAATGCCTTCTCTCTCAAACTCTTGTGTCTCTCTTCTCTGTCTTTTCTAATGCAGCTCACCCAGGCAATAGTCGGGGCAATAATATAATAAGAAAATTTATAGGGATTTTATTTTTTTATTTTAATTGTTATTTTTTTATTTCAATGGAGACAAGTTTAGTCTTCTATTTTTAAGCTAATAATGAGTGACTATGATTGAATAGGATGGATGATCTACATGTTGTGGAAAATTTTTAGATTTATGAGTTATAAAAGTACTTGTTATTGAAGGGTTTAAGGAGTTGAATTATTATTTTCTACAGATAAACTCGGCACTACCCCTAAAGCTTCAGGCACTGCTTTACTAATGAAAAAACCAAAAAAAACAAAAAACTGTAAATGAAGTCGGAGGATTGAATCCTCGGATTTAGGGCTAATTTTCGAAAAAAAAAGAAAATGTGGGTTGACCGAGGTCCCTATCGGTTGACCGCACTTTATTTTTTTTATTTTTTTATTTTTTGAGAAAAACAAGGGGTCGTCGCTCTACTAGGGTTTTGCTGTGCGCACAGGACGATATGAGGATTCTAACCTTAGATCGCTTGGGTACTACCCCTAAAGCATGCGACATTACCTTACGGGAAAAAAAACTAAAAGTATAAATAAATTAAAATACAGTTCGAGGATGAATTTTTTGGGTTGAGGGTCAATTTTGTAAAAAATAAAAAATGCGGGTCGATCGAATTTCCTTTTAATTTCTGCAGATAATCTGATAATTTTATATTTTAAGTAAGAGTAAGTAATTATTTCAAGTCCTTCTGTAATTTACTCTCAATATTTTTTGAAAACGTACTTTATTTAAATAGAAATTTAAAAATAAAGACCTAAATATAATCGGTTATAGTATAACTGATTTAATGATTTTGTAAGAAATTTCTACCCCTTGATTGATATTTTCCCTCAATAAGTTTGACGCCAGAGAGATAGAGATGGAGATGGAGATGGAGATGTGGATGGGGAAGTCCTACGAACATAGAAACAGAGACCTACATATTTGAAGATACATAACTCAAAACGTATTTTCTTACCACGAGAAAGAGAGGAAAGAGAGAAAGCAACGCAGATATTGTAGAGAGAGAGAGAGCGAGAGAACGCCTACAATCTACCACCTTAGAGAGAGAAAGGGAGTAGCATCTAGAGATAAAGAAACCACTTTCTTGAGCATCAAGCTTTACTGCGCACAAATTCCACTTTCTTGGGCATCAAGAAAAAAAGAGAGAGAGAGAGAGATGAGAAATCTCCTGTCACAGAGAGAGGGAGAGAGTAGGATAAGCGTGGGCATGGCGACCCTTTCGACAAGAAGCAACAACGCAACATGTGGAAGGAGATGCTTCGAACGGCGTTAAGACCTCTTTCGCCCCACCAAGTTAACGTCGTCAAAGCGGACGGTGATAATACCTCTGGCGGAGATTTGTTCTTTAGCTGTGAATCGTCGCCGAGTCTGAGCTCAAGGACGACTCGATTAACATAGAACAAAGGAGAGACTTGTTTTAAAGATTTTGAGTTTTCAGGTTGCCATTTCTTTTCTTTTCTTTTCTTTTTTTTTTGTTTTTTTTTTTTGAGTGGTTTTTTTTTTCTTTTCTAAGTATAGGTTTTTGAGGTTATTTTTGTGTGTTCTTTTTTTTTTTTTTTTTTAATTCTTTTCATTTTTTCTTTTCTATGTATAGGGTTTTGTGGTTATTTTTGTATGCATATTTCTTGCGTTTGTTGTCCTATATTTATTCATTTAATGTTTGCCTCCTAGGGTTGAACCCACAAAACTCAAGGTTGTTGCTATAAATTAGAGTTTTGTCCATTGATGTAAATATTTATCCAAAAATAAGTGAAGTAACCCATTGGGGCTTTGGATCCGTAGACGTAAGACTTCGGCCTGAACCACGTAAATGTTGTGTTCTCTCTTCTTACCTCCGCATTCAATGTCTGTGCATGTATGCTCTCACCAAATCTTCAACATTGTCTACGATTTTTTATGTGAATTATTGGAATTTTTTTTCTTTTTTCTTGAAGAAAATTGAGATTTCAAATTTTCCTATATTACGCCTAATTTTGTGAAGTATTTACGTACAATGAAATATTGCTCTATTCTAAAAATTAAACATAAATTTATAAAATCATATTGAATTGTGTGTGTATTTTTTAATGCGGCTGCCTTGATTTTTATGAGATTTATAAGCAATTCTAAAATAATATAAATTAGACGATTCATTTTCAAGATTAAGGACCGAAAACGCACCCCTGGGAATCCATTTATGCTTCAATCCATGCATTTGGAGCTCAAATTACGTGATCTTTGTTGTCGATAACAAAAAAAAATACAAAACATTTTTAAGGCTCGATCATTTTCTTTTATGGTTCATGGTAAACTTGTTTCTTTTTTTTATTCAAATTCCATGTCTAAGTTGAATTTTGGAATGGCGGACTCACTTTAATAGCTGCATGCCAAGACGCACCTAAACCTACCCTTTTTATCAATTCCTTGTTTCTTATTCTAAAAGTAATAATAAAAATAAATATTCATTAACTTATTTCCATGAATTTGGAATTTTCAAATTTTAATAACAAAAATTTCAAATTTGCAACCTTAAAATGTAGAATTAAGGGGCACCTCATAAATCCATCGTAAAAGGTCGTTTTGAAAAACCCTCTAATTGATTATCTCGACATTGAGATGAATGAATATAAAAAGCAAAAAGATTTCGTGTCCTAAGAATAGTTTATCTCGCAACACATTATCTGGAATGTCTATTTTAAATTTTTTCAAGTGTTTATGGATCTACTTGATTTGAACTATTTTTGGAGTTTAAAATTTTATTATTATAGATGAATATAGATTTTTAAGCTATCCTAAAAACTTTTGATGCCAAAATTATATTTATGATAAAATATGAAGGTGCGTCTTAATTTGGTTGTTTAAGATTGCGGCCTTACACAAACCACATCCAATAAATATTCATTAAATTAGCTTTATTAAAGTTTAGTATTTTTCAATAGGGATTGTCTAAAAACAAACCATTTATCTTTTGTACAAAGAGGTCGCAATCATTATTGTTTCTTAGATTTCAAAATAGGTGGTTGTAAGAGTATCATTGATTAGACATAAATTTCCCCGAAGAAAAACCTCGGACTTCGTGACTCACCCCAAACCTTCTAACTTGACACCGAATGAGTGAGAATAGTTGTGACCTCCTTATTCAAAAGATAAACGGTCTTTTTATAGACAATTGAAGATTGCAATTCAAGAATATACGTTATGGGTATATCGGATGCATCAAATAAAAGTATTTCACTAGTGTTAATTATTTCAATAATGTTAACAAGAAATATTAAAGTTTATTTGATGCGATATGATATGGTACAATCCTTGTCCAACTAAAAGCGTATTAGTGTGGCTTAACTACCTCAATAATAATAAGGGAAAGGTTTCTGTGCTTCCGCTACATCATAGAAGTTCTATCCTCCCCCTACCATCCAGCTGTCTAATTTTGATCAAGAGAGCCACTCATCGTTTAATCTTAGATCCGATGTCTCAAAGTATTTTATTTTTAGCTTTTTTTACACAAATTATATAAATATGAAATTTGGTATGTTCTATCTTCTCATTGGGGTGCACCTAAAAAATAATTTTTCGATAAAATATAATAAACAAAATACGTCTTGAATCTTTTAGGGGTATTTTGGAAATTTTATTTTATTGAAAATATTTTTTTATATTTTTCATTAGTTTGAGTTTAATAGATAATGAACGTCCAAAATTTGGTGTCAAAATAATTTATTGAAAAAAGTTAAAAATAAAATAGAGTAGAGATGTGACATTATGATTTGGACAATCTTAGCCTTCCATTCAAAATGGACGGTTGGATAAGAAGGAAGATAGAACTTTTATGCTGTAGAAAAAGCATAGAAAGCTTGCCCTAATAATAATTAGGGTTCCTTTCAATGAGGTATACATTTATAATAGAACACTATGGCTTGTGATTCATTCAAATCTCACCTACAAATCGACGCCGTTAACTTGATGGGGTTAAAGATGCCTTAGCTCCGTTGGATGCAACTCCTTCCACGTGGCGTGCTCCTCTCGATCGACTAAAAGAACTCCATCAGGCGATGATGCCCACTCGTAGTCAGAGCCCGTTGAATCTTGGCCGGAATCGTCAACGGAAAATTGGGTTTGGTCGGGAATGTTGCCGGAAAATTGGTTCTTGCCAGAGCCATGGGTGGGGTGGGCGGAAGAGATGGATTTCCGTCGAGGCAGGCAGCATCCACAATGGAGTTTACTGAAAAGAGAGAGAAAAAGATTTGGAGTTGTTTGATCTTCTTTTCTTGTGGCAAGAAAAAGAAGAGACTTGTTTCTGCTGGATTTTGAGGCAACGAATGCGTTGGGTGAGGCAATAGGGACATATTCTCTGTAGAGGGTGAGAAGGGCTCTTTAGGTACCGGTGGGTGCTGCACTTTTCGGCCATGGCCATGGCCACGCTCATGCGACTCTCTCTCTGAGAGGAGATTTCTCTCTCTCTCTTCCTCTCTCTGTGACACAAGATTCTAAAGAAAGCTTGATGCCCAAGATAGTAGTCTCTCTCTCTAGATGGTGCTCTCTTTCTCTCTCTAAGGTGGTCGATTGTAGGCTCTCTCTCTCTACAATATCTGCGTTGGTTCTCTCTCCTCTCTTTCTCGTGGTAAGAAAATGCGTTATGAGTTAC
>NW_006499848.1:19968-37554 GCF_000471905.2 Amborella trichopoda
TAATAATATTGGCTATAAGAAATGCAAGCTAAGATCACCCAGCATTGCTTCTTCCACATCACCATTGGGCAATAATTTGACCATTACTAGTTTTTTCTTCTTGTTGTTAAACTTCCATAAATTAAGATAAACCAAGTAAGGGTGTGGTTTGTAATGGCTGAAACACTAAACAATCAACGTAATACCATTAATTATTTAAATAGAACGAGACCATTTAGATCAAAATTTGATAGCTTGAAAACTTCTTAATAGGCACTAACCTCTGTACAAAATGACATATAAAAAAAAGATCAACTGGCACTAATGGCCTATTTACATCCTTTTATATACTCGATTTGCATATCTTTCAGTTATCGCTCACAATCCCGCATCGACTACACTTAAGAGGCCTAATCTCTTTGTACTATGTTTGCTTGCGACATTTCTTTGGCCGACATACATTTCGCCTTGCAGCTGGAGGCATTACAGTTGTATAGATAATCTCTGGCAACTGTAGTACATCAGGTATTAGGTTGAAGGGAAGGGAATATGTCCTACAGTACATTTGAACTGTGAAATAAACGTCGCAATAATTTGTAACATCTTCATGCCTTTGATCTATAGCGGTGATTGCATGACTGCATGGCAACCCACTAACCTGTCATACCCTACAACTGCATGTATGAGTCATTAGATTAACATCATAAATCTTATCTGCATTGATCTCATACATACCATTATGAGCCCATGTGAATGTATGAAGGAATCTAGACTTATGCCTCCTCGGGTCTAGTACCTTTTGGACCTTCTCCATTCTAGAGACATGGCCATATTCTTTGAAAATTCTCTCATGAGCTCAACCCTTAGGCATTCAAGGAGTTCAATTAGGAGCTTCTCCCGAGCCTGTAATATCCACCGGTTAAATGATTCAGAGATGTTTGATGTTAAATGATTATATCTACACCCCTTAAAATATGTGTTTGTTCAATATTTCGGACGTTGTAACATGATCCAGCCATAGGCCTCATCATTTGCACTCTTAATCTGTGACATGTACTCATCGAAGTTTGATATATACAATGTACGTGCAGCTTTCCAATAAAGCTTTGTGAACGCCAAATTTCTATAGGCCTTTTTGAAGTTATCGACAAGGTGTTTCATACAATAGCCTTATTCACTGGTTAGAAATACTGTTTCAATTGCGGCTTGCAACCCTTCCTAACGATAGGAGACAATAGTCAATGCCGATAAATCAGACATCTCGCAAAACTGCTCATTCAGAAGCTCTAGGAACCAAGTCCAACTTAGTGTATTTTCACTCTAAATCACTGCATATGCTATAGGAAAAATATTTTCATTTCGCATCTGCCCCAACTGCAGCCAATAATATCCCTTTGTATGTTCCCTTCAAAAATCTCTCATCTAGTCCTATTAGCAGCCTACAACCAAACAGAAATCTATACAAACATGGACGATTGCCTATAAATATACTCTCAAACCTATCATGATCATCTGTTTGAATGATGGTTAAGGTTCCAGGGTTAGTGACTCGGATCTTATGAAGATATTTAGCAAAATCTTCGTATGACTTCACATGGGAACCCTCATTTACCCATTGTGCAACATCTTTGCCCCGCCATACTTGTTGGTACGATAATATGACACCATGATCACGTTGTATATCATTAACCACATCCCTAAGTGTAAGAATGGGCATATCACTCAACCAGTCTTTGATCTTGCTTGCCACCCAATCACTTCGAGCAAGTGGCTGATGAACTGTACCTATTCACCCAATAAATGAGTGCACGTTTATCAATTTTTTCACCCTGAAGAAGTTTGTTGTATTAACCCTCCAACAACGCACTTGCCATGAACAACCATTTGCAGCACAATTTGCCCATATACATCTTCCCTCGTTTTTTATGAACTTCATTTTGAAGTTTTGTGATATGACATAATCAATAGGGTGATTACGACATGCCTGTATGTCATAAAAATCTTGACCATCTTGAAGTACAACTTCGTAACTGTTAATCTTCAGGGGGCTTTCTATCGAATCAATGTCGTCCATATGCTGCTCGATTTTTTATTAATGCTCATCTTGTACGCCTATGCCAACAACACATTCACTGTGATTCTTATTCACGCATTGTTGGTGGTCGATATTCAGTACAGTCAAACGGACCAATATCGGGCATTGTTGGTGGTTGATATTTAGTATAATCAAACTTAATAGGTTTGTTTGATACGTACATAGCAATGGGATAAGCCCCTTTCATCATATTGGCAATGTCGTCATCATCATCAATACGTATCATATTACTTGATAACCTTGGGTCAATATACTTAATAGTCATGGTACTTGGGGCATAATTTGATACTTTTGACAAGTGATCATTGACTTGTTCAAATGACAGGATCCCCTTAAAAAATATAAAATTTACGTACCCACCGTCATAAAAATTACTTCCATTAGGTTTCTTTCTGAAAAATCCACTAAAGTGTAAAACGATTTTCACTTTGTTCTTACCCATTATTGATGTGTACAAGTTGAATCACTGCATAGAAATTTCAGATGGGAAAAAAAAAATACTTATAAAAATTTCAAAATACTTACACACAGTGAGGAGGTTGCATGAAGGACATTACATTGCAATACAATTGTCATAATATAAAAAAAAGTTACAATGGCCATCCAAACTACATTAAGTATTTTTTTTATGGCCAAACTACAATTGTCATAATATAAAAATACAATTGGAAAACATTATTTTGATGGCCAACCATTAAATAAAGCTAAAATTTATTTATGCAACAATATAAATAAATGTCAAACTTATTTATGCAACATAATATTTTTTTTATGCAAAAAACAACATAATATTTTGATGACATACCTAAAAATTAGTTGGTCTGTACATTTGATCCTCTGATGGACCTCTTCAAAGACTGATAAATAATGATGATATGATAGAAAATAGATGAGAGAATGGATGAGAGAGATAAAAAAAAAGTCTGAAAGTGCTTAACAATTTGTAAAAATAGGGTTTTATGAAAAATTTGAAAAAAATAAAAAGCGGGAAACAATTACGGTACTAAGAATACCGTAACTTCTTAAATACCCTACCCTTATTACGGTACCCATAGTACCATAAAAAGCTTTTGAAGAATTACGGTACCAGTAGTACCGTAATATATTGTAAGAACAATACGGTACTCATAATACCATAAATTAAACATTACGGGGTTTTTAATACAGTAATTCTTATTACGGTACAAAGACTACCGTAAGGGGTAGTTTGGTCCAAAATTTTGTGAAAATGGAATAAAAAGGTGTGGGTGAGTTGGAGTTTTTTTTCTAATTTCCTAAAAATATTGGTATATTAGCAATAATTTCCCTAAAATATACTATTTATATAATAAATATATCTATCATATGAATATGGGAAATTATCGTTAATATGCCTATATTTTAATAAAATCTAAAAAAAAAACCCTAACTTTCCAAAACCTCGCATACACCTTTTTTCCCAATTTTAGACTTTTTTTAGACGAAAATACCTTTTACGATAGTTTTTTTAACGTAATGAATATTACGGTAATTTAAATACCGTAATAAGTTGAAAGAGTATTATAATAATTAAAATACCGTAATACCTTAAAGTAGCATTACGGTAATTTAATTACCGTAATAACATTACAATAATTTAAATAAAATAATACTCATTACGTTAATTAAAATACCGTAATACCTTAAAGTAGCATTACGGCAATATAATTACCGTAATATTGCCCAACCATCAATACAAAAGATTTCTTACTCTCTCGAGTCTACTATCTATTTACTCCCTCGACAAAACTCTATGCTAGTTGTATTTTTCAAATTTCAAATTTTTAGGATATAATATCTACTTAATTTTTTTATGGTTCTCAAAATTTAAGATAAAAAACACTCTTAAATAGGTGTTTTTGAGCGAGGGAGGAGAGCTACATCGTGCTCCCATGGGAACGTGGACTTTTTGGAAAAAAGAGAGAGGTAGCTCTGATATTAGCTTCAGTTTGAAACTTTTCAACGATTAGGAGGGTGGAAAGTCTTTATCATAATTTGAACCATTACGGTAATATTGGTTGAAAAGCTTCCGAACCGAAATTAATATCAAGACTACCCCTCTCTCTTTTCAAAAAATCTATGTTTCTATAGGAGCACGATGTGGATCTACTCCCTCGCTAAAAAAACACCTATTTAAGAATGTTTTTGTTCTAAAATTTTGAGAACCATATAAAAATTAAATATAGATTATATCCTAACAATTTGAGATTTAAAAAATACAGTTAGCATGTATTTATGTTGAAAGAGTAAATAGATAATAGACTCGAGAGAGTAGAAAATCCGTTGTTTGGAAGTTTGGGCAATATTATGGTAATTAAATTATATTACTTTAAGATATTACGGTATTTTAATTACCGTAATTAGTATTACGGTATTTAAATTACTGTAATGTTATTGCGGTAATTAAATTACCGGAATACTACTTTAAGGTATTACAGTATTTTAATTACCGTAATACTCCAACTTATTATGGTATTTAAATTACCGTAATGTTCATTACGGTAAAAAAAACTACCGTAAAGAGTATTTTTGTTAAAAAAAAAGCCGAAAATTAAGAAAAATGGTGTAAGAAAGGTTTTGGAAAATTGGGATTTTTTTTTCGATTTTTATAAAATATAAGTATATAACGATAATTTCCCTATAAATATATTACATTACATAGATATATGTTATATTATAATATAAATATTATAATAAAATAAATATAACATAATATAATATATAAAATAATATATTTTATATTTATTTTATTAATGAATGTTTTTTTATATATTATAATATATATTATATTTATTTTATTAGTGTATGTTTTTTATTATATATAATATAATACAATACATATTGTATAAACTAATATGTAGTATAATATTATATAATTGAAATATTATATATTATATTATACTAATATTATGTAGTATATAGTCATATGATATAATATTAATATATATGAGTGTGGTTTCCATAAGGTTGCAGCTTTAAATAATCCAATTAAGGAGCACCTCTCAATTTTATCATAAATGTAATTTTGATATAAAAAATTCTTAAGATGGCTTGATAATCTAGGTTAATCTCTAAATATAAAATTTAAAACTCTAAAAATGGTCCAAATCAAATAGATCAATAAACACGTGAAAATCTTGAAAATAGACGGTCCAAATGATGTGTTGCGTGATACACTATTTCATGGACTCGAAATCTTTTTTCTTGTCATATTCATACATCTCAATATCGAGATGATCAATTAGAGGGTTTTCCAACATCCAAACAATATTTTATGATGGATTTTTTAGATGCATCTTTATTCTACATTTTAAGGTTGCAACCTTATACAAACCTTTTCCAATATATATTATATAATGTTACGTAATATACTATAATATATAAGAGCAATGATCCAATGCAAATGTTATATCATAGTATAATGCAACGACACTTCTAGAAAACTATGTTTGTGGTAGTTGTATGACCCCAAATTTTGCACACACTCTCTTCATCTCAATAATCAATCTCCAAAAAAAAAAAGTTCAATTTGAACCCTAGATATGATCAAAATGAGTTCCCTCCAAAAACGAATCTAGACCATTCATTTTGTGAATTTCAAGATTTTAGCCTTTATAAACTCAAAATAAATTTTTTTTTTGACATTGTTCATCTAATGATAATAAAGCTATCCAAAAAAATTGGAAATGAAAAAAATCTTTCTAAAGCCTAGACCTAAGCATCTCACCAAAATGAGCCGCCTATTTTACTTGGCTAAAAAAATACTTTCTAGGTTGTGTTTTTAATTTTTTCTTTTTTTGTGATTGTTCATTAAAATGAAAAGAGTGTATATTTCAAATTTTGGATCAAACAAACGGTCATAAAATGGTTTTTTAAGGTTGTTGCATCATATTACTATACAATCGTTGCATGAAATCATTGCCCAATATATAATGGGCAAAGCTTTCTATACTTCCCCTACAACATAAAACTCACATACGTCCCCCTATCCAACCATCTATTCTGAATGGACAGCTAATGGACAGTTAAGATAGCCCTAATCACAATGTCACGTCTTTGCACTAGTTTAGTTTTAATGTTTTTCTAGAAAATATTTTTAAATCAAATTTTGGGTGTCTACTCCGGTTTTAAGCTCACACTTGCGAAAAATAGAAAAAAAATATTCCCAATATAATTAAATGATCAAAATACTCCTAAAAGTTTCAAAGGAATTTTTGTCATTGTATATTATCAAAAATATTTATTATTATTATTTTTAGGTGCACCCAATGAGATCATGACATATACGAAATTTCATATTTATGTAATTTATAGAAAAAAAGCTAAAAATAAAGTGCTCAGAGGCGCAAGATCTAGATCAAATAGTTAGTGGATCCACTTGATCTAAATTGGACGGCTGGATTGGGAGGATATATATATATATTCTTTTCAGTAGGGGATGTATATAAACCGTTCCCCTATATGATAATATATACATTCTATGTTGTAGGAGAAGTATAGAAACTTTTCCCACATATAATAATACATGACTTATATAAAATGTTATTTATATATTATATATTAACATATAAATATAATAATATATGATATATATTGTATTGTAAATAGTAAATAATAAATAGTAAATAGCGGAACCGTGTGTTAAAAAAAAAAAGCACACGGATGTTTCCGACCTCAAGAGGTGAGGTTTTGTTTTACCAAGAATTAGATCATTTCATGGTAAAATTTTACCATTGGATTTATTTGCATATTCATTACACATCAAACAAACTCATGAAACTGATAACCGGTAAGAATAATATTTAACATGAGAGATATATTAACAAAACTGATGACTGGTAAGAATAATATTTAACATGAGAGACGATTGGTGGGAAGCATTTGAGCTGCCCCAGACAGTACAAAGAAGAAGAGGAACCTTATGAACATTACATAAACATGGATTATTTGTAAATAATCCCTAAAGGTCTTTAAACGATCATCAAATTCCATGTCAATCATCATCAAAATACTTCGTCATGTCTTCCAGATTACCATGAGATACAAGTATCTTCCAAACTCCAAAGATTCATTTGTTGTTGTTTTTAACTTCCATTAAAAAATAAGGGAAGGTATTGTGTTTGGTTGCTTGACTGTATTTATTTTTGAGTAAATTACTTGTTGAATAAATTCAGTTGCCCGTTTCCCACTGCTCTCCATAGATTCAAGGTCCAGGGGCCTGTCCACCCTCTCCCACCGCTCTCCATGCAAATCTTCATCAAAACTTCAGGAGTTAGAAAGCTTAGATGGTTTTACATGGTATACTTAGACATTTGAGTGCCTGAATTTTGGACCTCCTTATGAGTCTGGACTTTGGGGCCCCTTAGGTCTGAAGTCTTGGGTGCTTCATACTTTTGGTCACCCTGCTATGATTTAGAAAATAGTTAATTTTTCCTCCATGAATGATGGGCCCTATGCAACCACTACTTTGTTGCTTCTACACTATTACAGGTGCGCCCTTTTTAGATGTGGAAGTCATGCCTATATGTTGAACTAGTCCTGCGAGATACCTACCTTGGCTCCCTTCTCAAATAAACCACAGGTGAGGATTATTGTTTATCGTATGTTTGCATACATTCTATGCATTATACCATCTTTTTTTTATTCTTGATTCCTTAAGTGAACCTCTACCTCATAAATGAACTATTACACTAGCAATTTGTAAGATCTGAAACAAGGATATCCTTTCTCCCCCCTTCTCATTTCCTCCCACTCTTCTGCTCGTAATTTCTCGATTTCCATATGCTATACCATGGCTGGCAGTGAACATGGACATAAATACGAGTATCATAGGCATGCCTGGTATGACTAGGTCTTCTGTGTTTATTTTGGGGGCAGAACTTTAGTTTTCCTTAAATACCAGGTCATATGAGTTGGCATTGAGCTAGTCAGCTAACTGTTAACATAGATAGTCTATGAACCACCACAAATGGTTGGACCGTTGGAGCCAACATGCTTAGATCCATGTTGGGTGCAGTGTTAAGTCACTTTTCTAGCACATGCCTTGGTTTGCTTTTATGTCTCATTACATGTTTTGAAGTTCATGGAGCATCCAGTATTAATGGGAATTGGCCTCTTGAAAGGACCCTTTCCTCTCCTTTAAGTGATGGGGTGATCACATAAAGGTAAACTTGCCTCAAGATGGAAACAACTAAACCTCAGAGCCCTTATTTGGACTTGAAGCAACTAAAAGAAAGCACAAGCAAATCTGGAGAAACAGATTAAAAAGTGAAAGGAAACTAATGACCCCTTATTTAGACTTGAAGCTAAAGAGAGCATTTTAGGAAGTGATATAGCCTTCATGATCTTGCAATGGTTACATGGGAAAACCAACTTTAGTCTCTAATAGTCACTTGAAGTCTCTCATTCCCTAGATATAATTCAATTAACTGTAAAGAGAAGTCGGTTGAAATCAATGAAGCAAATTCACTGTGGTAACGGCTCCTTATGAAACCACATAGGCTTCAATTGTCACAAAGCTCTCTCAAAATGATTCGGAAACTCCGTATCAAACCAAACACAACTGGTACTAACCCTTCTAATCTGCCTCTCAATCTAGCTAATCCCTACCTACATCTCATACCCAAAAGACCTGAAAGACTAAAAAAATTAGAATTTCCTATATGTCTAGTCAAATAGTGTTCGGCCAATGAATGCTCCCACTATCCACTTGATCTTGTGAGCATGGAAGCCGTAAACACTAGGGGTTTAGAAGACTCCTCTGATCTATGTGTGTTGAATCAAAAAGCAAATGTGAAATCACCATCAATAGTGTGTATTAAAACAAAAGTACAAGAAAATAAACACTGACAGCATAAGAAAGTAGCAATAGTAGATTCTCTACAACATCATGGGATGCAACTGGTCCACAAAAGCTCCTCATGGGTGGAAGCACTCAAAAGCCATCACCATCTTTTTCATCTCTAGGTTAAAATCCCATGCGAACCTACTCAGAAAATAAAAATAAAAAGCTTCCAACCTACACAAGAGTTACTTGGAACCACACTAATCTGATTTTCATACACATCAACCTTTGATATTGCCAGAAGCAGGGGCCTTTGCCAGCCTAGTGATTGTAGACTCCAAATCAGCCATAAGAAGTGCTGCCTCGATCCTCCCCATGACGCTTGTGTTGCGTGTCAGCACATCACGACACTTTGATATGTGGTGACAAATGGGAATGCTTTATAGCATTAAAAACAATATATATATATATATATATATATATATATATTTATTTATTTATTTATTTATTTATTTGCTGCAACAACCATGAAAACTTCTATGCATACCTCCAAAATTTTATGCATAACACTGTCAGCACCTTCACATACGCAACAAGAATATAAAATTGCTAAACCAAGAGTCTTAGCACATTTTGAATATTCAACAAACCGATCAATTTCAACAACTAATAGCTTTGGCAAGATGTTTGCCTTGTCAAAAAAAACAATTTAAGGACATTCATAAGGAGACTGAAATCTCTAGTAAATAGCATCAAACCAATGAAAAAAGATTTGTAAGAACTAGGCACTTAAACCAGTCAATATTTTTCTATCAGTGTTCATAACTGAACCCCTTGTGGCACTCAACTTGTTTAAAAACAACACTGAACCCTTAAGACTTAAGAAATTATTCTCAACTCCTGATCAGGTTTGAATAAATTTCCCTTAAAATATTCATGCTAAAATGTCACAGCTTTGAAGAAGTCTTGATGTTTCCAGTTTCCTACTACCATGATTAGGATATTTTGGTCGAAATAAACCTAAGGGGATTTGTTGAACAAAATATAATGGTAGGGTTTTATTCCATATTTTCAAAAGAAAGATCAGGATATTTTTAAACACAAAGTATAATTTGGGGGTAGCACAGAAGTTCCCCGTTAGCATATATTGGGATTAGATGGATTACAGAAAAATCATAAAACTTTCACAAGCATGATAATTGTCGCATATTGAAAGTGTTGAAGAATTTCTTTTAATTCCACACAGGCGAGGTTTCCACAAGAATTCAATAGAAAAGTGGTTCTTGTGTGGAATATAATCTAAGCATTTTATTCACTAACCAATTATAGAGTACAATTTAGAAAAATTCTAGCACTCAATGAAGACATCAGAGCCCAATTACAAGCTTTAAAACTTTGGCTATGACCTGAGAATGTTACTTAAAAATATGTATACCAATATATTAAATTACCATGACCATGAGAATGAAAAAAAGAGAGTGGGTACTAAATAGAAAGTATAAAAAGGAAAGTATGGTAGTTTGCATCAACAAATTCCAACTCAAGCGATTCTTCGAAAAAGACATTCATGTAAGTTGTTTATGCTGAAATAAATTTCTCATGAGATGATAATACTCATAGAGATAGGCCGTTAATTTGTAATGGAAACAGGTAAATACTGTAAAGTTCAAGACACTTACATCTTCACAAGAAACAAATAGATATTCCAATCTAATAAGTCCAATCTTATTAAGGCCCAAGCCTAAAAGTTTTAAACCAAATCAAATAATCAATGCCCATCAGAGTTGTAGTAAAAAAAAGAACACAAACAGATCTAGTCACTCAAGTAAATTTCAATCATCCTAGACTAATTCCCATCAATTTCTAAAGAACCTACAATTTTGTATATAGAATGAAGTTAAAGAAAGAAGAACGTCATATCAGAATGACACTTTCAAATGAATGAATTCTTCGAAATTACAAAGGTTTTCCGCCATTCAACTCTTGCAACAAGCTTCCCTTAGCAAGAAGTTACAAAATAAATTGAGACAACGGCCGTTAGTGAGTGTATTGCGCTCTTGAACATTAAGGAATGGCGGAAGAGAGTACGAGCTTAAAAGGAAAGGTGAAATATAAAGAAGCTGCAATCGGGTTGTTCAAACCTTTTGAGGAAAATGATAACTCTGAGAACCCCAAATGAAGGACAAAAATGGTTCCAGAAACCGCTAGTGCAAAACCAGAGCTTGATTGAAGGAGAGGGAAGAAGCAAACTAGAAATTACAACCCTAATTTTGAAACCCTAGAACTGATAAAAGCGACATTTGCCTTCTACCTGTTCTGGGATTTGTCCATGGAACCAACACTCTGAGATTTATCGATGGTATGTGCAGCTTCTTCAGCTTCAGCAAGCTTTCTAAGCCTCTCTTGCAAAACCCTAACCCTAGCCTCTGTTCTCCTGAGCTTTGTCCATCTGTAAGTTAGGTACACGCCCAATCCTCCGTAGACGACAATATATGAAGCCCACAAATAAGGATACGTCTCTGCGTGTTCTCTGATCTTCTTGTACCGCTCTTCCACACTGCTTCTTAGGTTAAACTCTGCAACTTCTGACGCTCTTTGCCCTTTATTTTCATCACCCGACATTTGTTTCTCCCTCTGCCGAATTAAGAAACAAACACTGTCTCTCTCTCTCTCTAGATTGAGTTTTTCTCCCTGCGGTAATAAGAAACTCTCTCTCTCTCTCAATTATGGACAGTGCTGCGCGAGCTTGTAATGTCGAGAGTTTAGGGCAAGAAGGCGGGACGTTTGAAAGGGCAAAAATAGTTTCCTGGGTCGGGGGACGCAACTCTACATTAGCGCCCCCTGGATCATCAAACGTCCATATTAAAGACGGATGTAAACGAGTGGGGGTACAACCAAAATTTAGAATCTACGGTGTAAAAAATATAAATTTTTTTTTTATTTTTTTATAAGGTTGACATTCTAAAATTCATAACCCGGAAACCCAAGTCCTAAGTGATTTATTTATTTATTTTCGTTTTTTTAAACCTAACTCAGATTTCATCCAGTAAAACAAAAGTAAGAAATTTTGATCTCTCAATATCTCTCGTAATTCAAATATCCACGATTTAAGTTGATGCCTTTTCATTGATTTCTTTTTGAAGATTTCATTTCAATTGGGCATTTGTCGTTGGGATCCATTATCAATCTCGTATACCTGGTGGGTCTGAGATGCATTTCCTCTAGCTCCCACAAATGACATGACATTTATATAGAATGGATCAGAAGGATCAGCTGTCTTCAAATTTAGATTCATTTTTTGTCTTATGACTTGGCTGAAATTTACATTCATCTCAAAAAATTCTCGATTTTGGGGGAAGGCTCATATGCCAAACGTCCCACAGGAGTTTATTTACTGTCCATTTATTCTCTCTGGTAAAACCCCATGTAGAATTAATTGAAGGAACCCAAATTTTGGTGATGTATCTTTTAAATCCCCAATTACACCCTCTATGCACTTTAAAAATAATAATAATCAAGATTGAATATTGACCCTCCAATTTTTAAAGGATGAGTTTTAAGTGTTTGAAAACTCAAAAGTTCAATTTTTATTTTTATTTTTATTTTGAGAATGATCCAGTGATTCTTAGGTGGTCCTTAAAATTTTAGATTGAAAAAATTCCTCCCTGCTTACCAAGGGAGTAGATGTACACTACGCTCCCTCAGAAACATAATATATTCATATAATAAACGAGTGAGCAAGATTACCATGATATTGTCCAAGTTAAAATGCCCAAATATTTTATAACATTTTGAAAATACCCATGCTTTTGCTCATGTTCATCAAATGTATCCCACCTTTTCTTTTGTTATGATCATATTCAAGGTATGTCTCGTAATCCTTAATTTTAGATTTATGAGCTAGAAATTTCAATTATTTGTTGCATTTTTTCGTTTGTAAAAAAGAAGTGGAGGGGATTGGATTTAGAAAATTTTAAATTATCAAGAAAATGAGAACTTGCAGCTTCCAACCCCTAGAAGCATTCACTTCTCTTTCATTAGGAAGCTTATCTTCACCGATATTTTTTATTCTCGTCTCTCTCACTCTAACATCTTTCTCTTTCCAACCATGCCCTTTCTCTATTTAAATATGTTTTAGTCTGTTCCCTCACTCTAACATCTTTCTCTCTCTAACCATGCTATTTCTCTATTTATATCCCCTCTCTTAATTCTTTCATCTTTTTATATCATTAAATTGTTTTCTCTTTAATTTATGTCAGAACCACACTCCCACTATGCATCTTCGCCCACCCAATTTGACATATAATGGTCAAGATTAATTGTGACCACCTTGTAGAAAAGGTAAGTGGTTTCATTGTATATGTTTCCTATTTTTACATCAGAATTGTATCAAAAGCTCAATTAAAGTTTCAAAATACATACCCTCATTTTTCATGATTTCCTTACCATATGTAAGTGGCGAATTACTCATCATCATCGTCATCATAACATTTTTGCAATTAATTTGGGTCGACTACACGAATCCTCATCCATTATTCTACTCTATTTAAGGATATACCCTCAGTGAGGCCTTAAGTCCTCATATCTTTTTAGACAACTTCCAACCACATCCTTTTGAGCCTACCTCTTGCCCTTTTCAATCCTTTCACTTGGACTAACTTGCATCTCTTAACAAGTGTTATACCAGGAAGAGACAAATTACTAATTAGATTAATGCACTAAATTAAGACGGTTCTTCATCACCTTACCTTATGGAACAAAGCAACGATGCATTACTCAAATTATTGCTCTTTTAAATCTAAAAACACAAGTCTTCCTGGATTAGACAACATCTCACGATAGTTAAATTATATTAAGCCATCAAAAGTAATTCCAAAGCAAATCTCAATATTTGCAATAGTAAGCAAATTACAATGCTATACTTTCGATATTTAGTGGTTTGTATAAGGCAAAGGCCCTAACAATAACTTGGAATTTCAAGCCACCACAAAGATTTCCAATATTAACTGTTCATTTGGATTCTGGAGAGCTGTGAATAAGCCAATTTTAACCGTTCGTTTCAGGCTAACCTACAATGCCGTTTTACGACAAATTTGCTATGGAATATATCCAAAATGTGGGCACAATCTCAACATATAATTGAGCATTAAACCAAATACAATAGCTCATGCTTCAACTATGCAAAAAAATACCACTCATCTATTAATTAAAAGCACAATTGACGATTACATGCGTAATTACAATGACAACAATTTGATATGAGAGGAGCTCTTTTATAGAAGCTAATACGGAAGGCCTTCAATTTGATTTGCAACTACGCAAAGTAACATCGCTTACATTTATTTATCAAACACTTTTTGAGTGCCAATTGGTGGGAGGTACAAACTAAGGGGATGAACCCTTTCAAAACAATATTCTCAACTATCAATACTACTATCAAGTGATGAGTAAGCTTACATGCAAATCTAGCATCATGATTCATTATACAAGACACTGTGATATCTATAAATATCGTATGCATACTGCACATCCATATGAGATCAGTAAAAATCATCCCAAAAATAACTCAAATAAGAATTAAAACTTCATTTAACCAGCTGAAATACTTCTCTATGAGTTTCAAATCAATTAGCGAAGGCTCAAATCGTAGATATATGCACTCTGAAAATTCGGGCACATGCTTATGCATATATACGGCTCAAATCGTGTCGGAGGGTCTCATAGTATCATTACTCATACGGCAATATCTCGAATATTTTGGTGCATAATTCTTCAAATTTTGCATCACTTCTTATGCAAGATCAGAAACTCAAGATATCATGTTGTAATACGGTTAAACTTTGATGATCAGGAATGATATGCATGACGCATAGAGAACGTGAAAACTCAGCAGCATATAGATGACGATCCTATGCAACTAAATGATCAAATCAGCTCCCATACAAGATCAAAATAATCCAGAGTCATTCATCACACGAGTCAATTACGCAATTTGATCGAGAAATGGAGGTCTACTCAATCAACTATGTTGTTCATCTTGCGGTTACAAAAAACAACACAAACTCGTGGTTCACAAATTTCTCAATGAAATTTTGAGAAATTTCTCTCTCACTATCTCAAACTATTATCCATCACTTTTGGATGAAAATATGAACAAATATAAGTTTACGAGTATGCGTCACTTTTGGCAACAAGCTATTGTGTAGGGACTTGCGATAAGTTGCCATTTTGTGTACGCACCGTCCCTTTGCAGATCCGATGAGCAACCACTGGTGTCTATGTTCGAAGCAGTCGTTTAAAAAACAGATCAGTGCCCCGGATCGGACACACCAAAAATCCATCCAAATCGGTGAATCAACGTTTCGGATCGGGAATCGGTCGAATCGATCAAATTCGGCCTTAAAAAAAAATCAAAAAAATTCCTAAAACTATTTGAAAAAACAGGTTGGGGCCTGTCTTCCCCACTCAATTACCCCAAAAAAAAAAACACAAAAAACTACTAATAGTCAAGCGAGTCATCAAGCAATTAAAAAAAGAGAGAGCAAATCTGGAGAACATGAAAAAGAAATAAGACCCCCTAATTAGACTTGAACCTAAAGAGAGCATTTAACAAATTGATCCAACCTCCATGACCTTCTTGCAATGGTTACACAGGCAATCCACCTTTAGCTTCTAATAATCACACAAAATCTCTCATTCCCTACATAATTCAATTAAAAGAAAAGAAAACTCGAAATTAAGGAAGCGAATCTCAGTCCAACAATGGCTTTTGAAGCCACATCAAATCTCACACATTATTTCTCTCAAGATAATACTAAAACTCCTATATTACAGTACACAACAAACACTAACTCTCCTATCCTGCCTATTGACTGACACTAGCTAATCCCCATCCTCCATCTGATACCCAAAGATCTAAAAGAATTAACAATAAGTCAGAATGCCCAAGCTAATTCAATGGGTGGAGGTCCAACAAAACCTTAGCCAAATTAACCAAATTAAAGAAAAAGAATGGCATTGTAAAGGAAATGCAAGATAAATACTCGAGACCTATTTGACATTTACTGTGGCGTACGAAGACATATATACAACAGCAGTATAGATTTATAGGACATGGGGTCTCAAATTTCCACCAAATCATCCAAAATATATATACTAAATATAATACAAAACCAGACATATAACATCCAAAATATACATATTCACTTTATACCATCCAAAATATAAACATTAAATTACATGAATATTTATCGCCACACACCAGTAGATAAACATACAAGACTCTCAAGCAGTTGCTGCAGCTCCAAGGCCATCGAAAGCTGGTGTTTATCATTCTGATCCACAATCTAAGCTGGTTTCTATCACTTTGATCCACAACCTTAGGACTATAATAGCTCCAAAAGAACATGATTAATTATGACAATTAATATGCAATAATAGGAGGAGCAGTACAAGACATGAAACAACTCAAATGTAGTCAGCAAATAAAATTATATTGCCAAGAAAAATAAACAAAAAGAAAACAAGCTATTGGGGCACGCCCTAAAGCCCATCTTTCTTGACAGAATAACAAAAGAAATAGTGATAGAACTAATGTACGTTTCGTAGAGAGGGGAACAAGAATGACATTGGTTTTTGGGTAAATTAAAACTTAAAAAGAAAAGGAAAATTAATTTTGGGTTTTGAGTAAATCATTAAAAAAAAGGAAAAATATCATTTCAGAGCTCAAAACCCCTTACAAAATCACCAAGGGGGTCAAAAGATCCCAATTAACATTAGAGGGTTACTTTTTCAAATTGTCATTTCACTCAAATACCTCATTAAAAAATGCCTAAATTACCGTTGAGAATTTTGAGCAAGCAGGGGCATTTCGTAATTTGACCCACACTAAACAACCAGGGATACTCCCCTCATTTGGTTGGGGCTTCTTAGATAGGTCAAATTATTGAAGCCCCTGTTTGTTAGGGTTTCCCAACCCATATACAGGCATTTTTATGATTTTTTAAGGAGGTATCTGGGTGAAATGAAAATTTAAAAGTAAACTCTCTAATGTTAATCGGGACGCTTTGACCTCCTTAATGATTTTATAGGAGGTTTTGACCAGCCATAAATAATATTTTTCCTAAACAAAAAGGTTCTGGATAACCAAATCGCCAATTATGACACCAAACCCAATGCCTCATATTCCTCGTTTTGGTATCAAAATGGAATATGCAGTTATCCAGGTTTTGACTTGACCACCAAAAAAGCTTCCAAAACTCTTCTCCAATTCCAGTGACAAAAAAGATGACAGAAGAAGAAAGCTTACCACAAATATATGACAAAAGTTTTCCACAGTTACTCAGCGCCCAAAACAGGCTTTCTTGTAGAGTGAAGGATACCTCCAGGGTGTAAAGGCATCTCGATGGCAGAGATTCTGCAAAAAGAAATCCAAACTTCCCAGTGTGAACTTTATCTTTTCCATATTAAATAAGCCATGATAAATTTGCCATATAATCTACACATGAAATGGTATTATTTTGGTGCCATATCAGCTTCATCGAACAATTGAAGCCAGTTTGTCTCTCTTTTTCTCCATAATAACTGGAAAAATGTGGGAAGCTGAAAACCCTTTGCAGTGGATATAGCAGGAAAAGTATAAAAACCAGAGAGAGAGAGAGAGAGAGAGAGAGGAGGGGAGGGGGGGAGGGGGGTAGGAAGGGAGGGAGGA
>NW_006499848.1:37788-64558 GCF_000471905.2 Amborella trichopoda
AGAGAGAGAGAGAGAGAAGAGGTTCTAGAAGACGCTTGGATTATGGGGCAACCCTAGAAAGTAGTTTGGAATCACCTACTGATAAGGATTTATGATGAAAAGCAACTATAGCAGAAAAGAAGACAAGGCTAAAAGCCTCTTTTGAGAGGCCATCAATCAATGTACTGAGAACCCAATATATAATTAAGAAAAACACAATGCCATGTTCTAAAAATTGCAAGGCGGATCCTAGGCCATCATGGGTCCCAGCCACCCAACACCTAGGTGGCCGCCCAGATTTCTTGGCGGCCTAGGTTGAAGAAGAGGGCAGGGGAACATGAGTAATACATTATAAAATATTAAAAAATTTAAAAACCAATAATAGAAAGTTCCAAACCATTGCAAATTTGTAATAGACTACTAGCACAACTAAAAATGAAATATAATAGTAAATTAGTAATATAGGCACATTCCATAATCCATACTCCATAGACCATACTCCATGCTCTGTAGTCCATACTATTCCCTAATCCATAGTTTCATACAATGGTACAACCATACATGCATACATATAAGGGTAGAAACTAGAAAATAAAAAAAATAAAAAAATATATACACTTGAAAACTTAAGAGTCGAGAGTTTTCAGTCATCATCAGAAAAGTGAGGTAAGCTTCATCATATTCATCGGAATCGAGTCCATCATCATCAGAGTCACCTTGTTCAACATAAAGCTCGTCCTCCTACATTTCTTCTAAACTTCTTGCTCTATGCAGATGATCTAGAGGCCCTACGAGTGTTGGCTCCTCTACTTGATGCCTCGTTACTTTTTTCCTATTTTTTGTGTTTTTTTGAACTCAAATATTGTTTAATCTCCTCACTCGTAGCTTCAGAAACATTTTTACAAGAGACAACAGCTCCGTAATATCAGCAAGGTGTTTATTGAATTGGTAAATACCCCCAAAGAAGACATTTCCATATAACAAGTTCCTTTTCTTCATTTTTTGGTTCTACCAAATTCAAATATTGTCTAATATCATCTCTAATAGCTTTAAGAATATTTTTACAAGAAGCAACATTCTCTTTAATACTAGCAAGGTGTTTCTTGAATCAGTTAATACCCCATAGGTATCTTTTTCACAAAAATTACACCTTATATAACTTTTTCCATTTAGATTCGGTTTATAATCATACTTCCAACCCACCCGGATCATCACTTTTACAAGAGCCATAAGTAGACTTATCCAAATGACAAGGCTCCTTTTGTTCCTTTTTGTGTTTTTTTGAACTCAAATATTTCTTAATCTCCTCCCTGAGAGCTTCAGGAACATTTTTACAGGGGACAATATCCTCCCTAATACCGACAAGGGGTTTTTTTAACCAGTTTGTACCCCCATTAGTATCTTTTTCACAACAATAACATTTTAAACATTTTTTGTCATTTAGATTTGAGTTATAATCATACTTCCAATCCGGATCACTACTTCTAGAAGAACCCAAAGAAGACATGAAATAACAAATAAAACCTTAAATATAAAGATTCTTAAACTAACCTGTTTGCTCGATCTTCAATCTTTAACATTTGAAATATTTCCCAATCTCAAATGCTTCCTTAAAACCTTCTAATAAGCTTAAAAAAGCTACAAAATCAAATCCAAACCAAAAGGATGATGTTTAGATTGATTTTTTTAAACTTTAATAAACCCAATTGATCTCACAGAAATATAAAGAAGTGGTTTTTTCCAAAAATGTTCACTCCAAAAGATCAAAAAAGGCGTTTAGGTCACACAAGAACCTAACCCCCTTACTCCCTTATTTAAGGAGGAAAAGGACAAAAATGCCCTTGCACCCCCCTAAGCCTGGTCGGTGCACCTAGGACCCCCTGGCCCGCCTAGGCTCTAGGCAGGCCCATTTTTAAATCACTCCAACAATGCGAATGTTATCACCCTTAACTAGGTTCTTTCCATGACCATATCACTAAGATCTCACCAGAGGAGAAAACTTCAAATTTGTGCACTAGAAAAGGTTGCATAAAACTACAGCTTGTATACCAAGTGTCTGTGCGGCATAGGGCTCGTGTTGTTGGGGTAGAACAGATATTATGTATGTCTATATTCTTCTTTTGGTCCTTTTGTATTTGTATGATGTCATTTGTCCTTTGGCCCCACAGCTACGGTATAAATCTTCATCCTTTCAATCACAAAGAACAGTTTCACTTATATTTCAGAAGTTCTCTATTCAGTTTACACTTGGCTTTCTCTAAAGTGAACTCGAGAATAATGCTAATATCCTTTGTGGAAGATCCATTTCAATTAAGACCCACTTAACATGCTAAATTAAAAGGGAGAACGCACAAAACTTCAACATTGTAAGGCACCAATAGAATTATTCAAAAAAGGTTATATCATAATATATTGGACTATGCAAAACCATAGTCCACTAGGGTGATCAGTGTCAGATGAAATGAGGGGCAGTGATGGAGAGAATGTAGAATCACCAGACAAACCATGAGCCCAATTAATGGTCAAACTCACTCTCTCTAGCAGTGTCCATCAACTCATTGGACAGTTATGACACTAACAAGCAATCGTTTGCCGTAGTCCATAGAGTTATAAAATACTATCCTTTTAACTACTCAGACCATCAAATCAGTAAAATACCTTTAACCAGAAGAAGAACCCCCTCAATAAGAGCAACTTCTCATAATTATTGACTGACGCCTTGAGCTTTTTCTTCAAATCTAACCCACAAGGACAAATATTGTCAGTACTGACACCTTGAGCTTTTTCTTCAAATCTAACCCACAAGGACAAAAATTGTCAGTACAGTAACATAAAGCTCAGACATGAAACCCTTAGGAACTGCATATAAATGGAATTCATGGGTTTAAAAATAAAAGGAGGCATATATTGGAGAACAGAATCACTTAATAAACATTTTGCAGAGATACCTTTGTATGCAGTGACATTAATGAATAGATCTAGCATTTATGTATGAGAGGTTCAAGTTTAACACCTAAGTTCTAGGAATTTATAATAAAGTTTCGCTAACACCTGAAGCCAACAAGTGCCTAAGCCCTAAGCTTCCAAATTCTAACAAAAAGGGCTGTTTAGAGAAAGGGAGGAGCATGTTTGATGGTCCTGAAAACCCAAAAGATAATACATTCCTCTCATTAGCGATTTAAAAAAGTTCACTTGGATCATTTCTTTGACTAAAAATCAAAAATTTGTATCATACTTCCATATTTTAACAATAAGAAGATTCCTTTATTTTTTTTGGATAAAGCTGATTTTTACAAAATGAAGATTTTGTCACGATTCATTTTGAATGTTGTATAATTTCTCTCTGAAGGGAACACAGACGATACTCGTACCACACTTCTCTATTCCCATGCATTCAACACTTAACTTTAGAATGATGGCATCACAGAACAGTTTTTTTCCATATACATTTATTAGAATGTTAATTGAAACAAGTTGGGATATAACTTGGTGGTTCATCTACGTGCATGTGGTGCCATAACATCAATAACGAGGAACAATTCCTTCTCTTTCCAACTCCTATGAGAGAACCTATGCAGTTTGAAAAGATCCAGATAATGATATAACCATAGCTGTTAGTTGTTACTGCTCCCGAGCCCTTTCATCTACAGGAAAAAGTTGCAGTAAATTCCTTAGTCCATTTTCATTTAATAAATTTTAAATTGATTTTGATTTCATAATTTTTCAATTGATTAATAAAGGCTCAATAAACGATCAAATGCAGATCTTGTATGGTCATAGAATCATACCTTCCAATAAAAACAATGGAAAATTATAGATACCCCCCAAATTCAATTTTCTACATATCCTACCTCCCAAAACTTTTTGTATCCCACCCTAAACCCCAATATTGTTTTTCCTATATTTATCCCCCCCTCCCAAAATAAAAAAGTCAATAGATTTAGGACAAAAATGCCCTTACTCTCTTCTCTTCTCTTCAAAAAAAAAATGCCCTTACTCTCTCTTTTCCTTCTATTTTGGGTTCACGTGACTTTCTCTTTGACCACACTCTCTCTCCCAAAGTAAAAACCCATTGTCTCTCTCTCAATCTCTCTTTTTCTCTCTCTCTCGTTCAGTCTCTCTCTCTTTCTCTATCTAGCTATGGACTAAGTGTGCCGGACCACATTACCAGTTTTAACCGGTCTGACACACGCTGGACAGCATTACAAGCCATGTTACTGCAACTCAATGTGGTCTGGCAACCTATCTGTCAGACAGCATTACCAAGGAATGAGAGAGAAAGAGAGAGAGAAAGAGAGAGAGAGAGAGAGAGAGAGAGAGAGAAAGAGAGACAGAAGAGAGAGAGAGAAGAAGACAGAGAGAGAGAGAGAGAAAAGAGAAAGACAGAAAGAGAGAGAATGGATTTTTAATACTTTGGGCGAGAGAGTGAGAGTCATGTGACCCAAAATAGAGGAGAAGAGAGAGTATGGGCATTTTTGTCTTAAATCCATTGACTTTTTGACTTGGAGAGATAAATATAAGGAAAAACATAATTAGGGTTTAGGGTGGGAAACAAAAAATTTTGGGGGGTAGGATTTTTAGAAAGTTGAATTTGGGGTGTATCTTTAATTTTCCATAAAAAAAATATATATATAAAAATTATGACAATTTTTGCTAATCCTCATGTGTGAATTAGAGAAGTCTAGGGCATATATATATATATATATGGGCAGTGATTTCATGCAACAGTTGTATGGTAATATATTGCAACAACCTTCAAAAACCATGTTAGGGCCATTTGTTTGTTCCAAATTTTGAAATATAAACTCTTTTCATTCTAATGAACAATCACAAAAAAGAAAATTTTAAAAATGCAACTTACAAAATATTTTTTTAGCACAATTAATGTAGACAGTCCTTCTTGGTGAGATGCTTAGATCTAGGCCTTATAATGATCTTTTTTCTTTCTAAATTTTTTAGATAATTTTATTATCATTAAATTAACAATATTAAAAAAGAAAAAAATGATTTTGAATTCATAAAGGCCTAGATCTTAAAATTCATCAAATGGACGGTCTAGATTCATTGTTGGAGGGGAGTCATTTTGACCATATAAAGGGTACAAATTATTATATATATATTTTTTAGATTGAGATGAAGAGAGTGTGTGTGCAAAATTTTAGATCATACAAAGCATGGTTTTCTAGAAGTGTGGTTGCATTATACTATAATACAACCGTTGCATGAAATCACTGCCCTATATATATATATATATATATATATATAGGCCAGTGATTTCATTGATAGTGACTTTGTCAGGTTCTAGGGATCTTCAAAATGATGATTGCTAAAAGCCTAACAAAACATCGTTACATAGTAATGCAATAGATGTAATACTGACCAGGACCAGGATACCCATCAAATAATAAAAATGATAATAATAGTGCAAACTACAAAGCATCTTACTAATAAAAATCATACCACAGAATACTAACCATTGTAGTGGTCTAGATAAGACAGACCCATTTGCTCTGTTTTATAGGTTTTGGATCCATTGCGTACATTTCTTTGTCTCTCGATTGGTCTACGAATAGATACTTCATACAATAACTGTTTAAGCTCGGCCATGTTAAAATGCCCAGAGAGTACAACCATCAGTTTCCCCTTGAAGGAAGGAGAATCATATGGGTCCTTCGTAATGTCCTCATCGGCCTTTGAGACCTGCACTTTTACACAGACAAGCACTAAATTCAAAACCAAATGCAAATGAAAAAAGAAAATAGCCATAATCCAGTGGTCCACAGAAAAAATGATAATCATTAATCATTTGGTCATCAACAACCATTAAAAACAATGAAAGGAGATGTATAGAGAGGGACCCACCACTGGAGCCATGTCATAATTTGGTGAGTCCACTCCATCAACGTTCATCATTTCAATAGGTGGTGCTGACTAAATGGACTAGGGATCATAGTGTACTCTTCCAATGAGAAATTGTGAATGCAACAACTGCTACTGACCAAAAGGGGAAAAGAAGTGCCAACAGAAGGTCCTGAAGGTGCTGTCATATTATTTTCATGAAACAATTTTAAGGGCCTTCTTTGGGGAAGATCTAAAGGAACCAAGGCTGTCTTGTTCTTAACTTTAGGAATCCTTTTCTTCTTTGTTTCCTGTAATTGTGCATAAATATCGTTCGCTTTCCTCATTGGAGACATGTATTTTTTATCATGCCAGAGCATAGTTCGCTTACATGGTTGCTTTGTCTCAACTATAGGATCCCTTTTCTCCATTTTTACGTTTAATTTTATGAGATTCTCTTTAACAGTATTCTGTCGAGACTCAATAACTTCTCCATACATAACCACAGTTGGCTTACGACCCCTACCATTCTTTAATTTCAGATAACAAGAACTACCACTTACAAATACATTATCGAGGAATAACTTATACTCATTATCAACTATAGAGTCATCCGTCTTACTTTTCTCCAAAGGCCATGAAATAGTTTCTAAGGTACTAGTCTCCCAATTCTTGTCCAAATATGATTGGTAGTCATCATCAAACACCATATTCTTTTTACCAACTAGCTGCTTTACTCTTCTATCTTTAATCTTGCCCAAGGGAGCCTTGGAGTCATTATCAACCAAACCAGGTCTCTTTCTCAAGTTGAATCCAGAAAGACAAGATTTATCATCTATTTCACTGGTTTTCTGATCAACTCGTCTTCTTTTCCACCTAGTACTAGGAATGAAATGTCTCTTATCTGAGATGGTCCTTTCAGTGTGCTTGTTATCAATAGTGCTTCTTGAAATGATAGGTTGTTCTCCAATTTTGACATCCATTGGCAAAAAGTTTTGGTTCTCATATACCACAATTATTGACCTAGAAACCTCTTGAGTCTTTAGTTCCAAAAAATATAAGTGGTCATGTTCTCTTATATTATCAAGGAAGATTTTATAGTCATCGTCAACTAATTCACCCGAAGCTTTAGGAATATTAGAGAAATCAGGAGTTCTAATCCATGAGGATCCATTCACTTCTCGGAAATGAGATTTATCAGAAGTTTCATCATAGAGGTGGAATCCTTGAAATTTTTGCACCAATCTATGAATTTCTAGAGAGTTCTCCTGCCAAATGAAAAGTAAAAAATGAATAGCTAAATATATGGATCCCAAAAGAAACAATGACAATTAAGAGAGGATGTCAATGTTATCTATTGACATAAGGAAAAACTAGAGAGTAACGAGAGCAGGCATTCAATAAGCTCATCTATGAGTAATTTAAGGCATCTCAATAATAATCCAAGAACAAAGTATTGAAGTTAAGATACTTGACATATGCACATAATAACATGGGACCATTTCAAGATGTTTGAAATAACGTTCAAAGTCTTGGATTTGATATTCTTGTCAGCTCTCAAGAATCCAATCTCACATTCGAGTAGCAAAAAGGGTTTAACTGAGAAAAATGACCAGAAAACACCAAAAACTGAAACGGACACAAATTTTACTGACAATTGTGAAATGATAATTCCCATTAAATAGATTGATTGCTTTGCAACAAAGTGTTGCCCCACCCAAATCAGTCATTGAGTATTGTTTACAGTGCAGTATGCCAAGTCGTGGTCAGAAAGAGTTTAGTTATTAACTCACTATTCTATTCATAGCACTGGACAGAAAAGGATAACACGAAACTATGAATGTCAACACTTAACTTATTAATTTATGTAGGCAAACACTCCTAAGCGACACAGCATAGTGAAATGATAGATGCCAAAAAAAGCCACTAGCATTGGCATTGTAAAATAGAAAGAAAACAAATTCTGCATATTTAGGATCAATGTCAGCGCACAAAAGGAACATGGAGCCAATAAAAAAAGCCAGCACCACCATAGGTTACTTTGAAGTCTAAATGGGCTCAATTAAAGTATCTACATTCGCGCATAAGAAGGTTATAAAACATAGGTTTCACCTTCACAGCTAGTGCCCATGAAACTCCTAGAATAGAATGCCCAGTATGACAATGTTGAAGTCCCTCATCACTAGCATCCCGATCAACATAGGGATTTTTGCAATCATCCCAAAGAGTTCCCCTTTGAAGACTCACAAAGTCTTCGTTTCCTTGAATATTGTCTGCAATCCATCTCGGCTGCCTCGACAAGAGAACATAGTAATATAGATGAAGAAAATATGACCAGAAAAATAATAAAAAACAGGGAAAGTATAATATAATCCCATGGGTTTTGAAAAACTAGAATCCATAAAGATCAGGAGGAAGACCGATCATTGGGGTCATAACACTTTCTCGTCCCACTCACCCCATCACTATCATTTCATTGGATGTTGACGACCCCAATGGAGTAGGAATAGCCCATCAGATTACTAGTTTACTTCATAAGATTATCAATGTACTTCACCCAAAGTACAATACCAGAAACAGTTGAAAAGTAGTTCAAGCATAATTGCGAAGGTTATGAAATGAACAAGCTTTCCTTACCTTGGTACCGAAAGGCATCTGAGCACAAAATCCATCCTCATCCCGCCTAAGAGGTGAGTCCAAAGGTCTACAAAACTTTGCAGTCTCTCCATGTGCAAGAGGAAGGTCTTTGTCACTCTTCAACTCATTTTTTATCAAATCATTGCAATAATGTGCATTGTGCACCTTCGCCCCAATGTCATTCAGATCTTCAAGATCACAATAAGGACTGCAGCAAATACAGAAAATCTTTTTTAGTAATTATACAAGGCTAAACAAACAAAGAGGCACAATTACAAACTGGTAATCACTAAAATAGGAAGGCTTATATTTTGCTCTTTTATTTAATATTTTTGAGAATTGTACGTTTTTAAGATCACCAGTTCATTCAAGTCATCCAGGCCAGTTTTAAAACTTAGAGACCATTAAAAACAAAATCAAATATTACTGCATTATTGCTACGTCTATTCTTCTGCTCGAACATAGGACATTCCAGTAGTCATTATCTTTCATTGTTATTACAGTATTGATTTTTGGAAACACATATGATGTTCTCGGGCAACATGAAATTACAATAAAAATAAATGTTCTAAGAGGAAAGACAATCAAAAGGCCAATAATAAGAATAAAATTTTGGGCTTTGATTTTTACAAGCATATATATACAACAAAGGTTCTCAGAATGTTTTCTATTGTAAAAATGAAAAAATATTGAGTTTAAAAATTGACATTCACATGGAGGATAAAAGCCCATAAGTCGAGCTCAAAATGAAAGTAAACATTGAAAAACTTTTAACAATTTGGAAGGCAGGTGCTAATTCATTAGTTAAATTTGTTGTAGCCATTATACACATTCTATAAATAATCGATTTTTCCGTTCAAATCACTGAGGTTACAACGACGTAGGGTTATCACCATGGAAAAGGCGATTTTAGTTCTTCAGCAAAAAATCACCCGCCATTTTCTTCCTTCCAATCAATAAAACAAGCACATTGTACAAACATGCAACGGTCGTTCGATTCTTCAAAATAAATGGGAATAAAAAGAAAGATTATCAAATGATTTCGATAAAAAAGAGATAGGAAAGGAAGCCATCGAGAAGCAAACCATTACATCTAATTCAAAACACCATAATCCATACCAGGATTCCTCAGAGAAAGCAAATACAGCAAGCAACCACTTCCATAAAAATAAATAAATAACAGAAAAATGGAAAAAAAAAAAAAAGGCAAAACAAAAGTTGCAAAATCACGAGAGAAACAAGCACAAGTAACCATTGTTTTTCATAGAAATCAGGGTACAATAAGCAACCATCAATCATGAAAAAAGCCCCAAAACTAATACTGAACTCAGTAAAACCTCGACAACTCCGGGGAGGTAATCTCCTCTTCATTCTTCAATGTCTCTGCCAACGTTGACCATAAAACCCTATATTTTCTAAAACCCTAACCCTGAAGAGCGAGCATGCAGGAACTACGCCATTAACCAGGCTGACAATCTTGAAGATTCTCTTAAACCTTCTCATCACAAAAAAGATGTCGAAAAACCCACTTCGACAGGATTTTCGCGGCGCGAGGTTGCAGCCTTATGCACACTTTCTCTGTGGCCAAAAGATATTCCATTAGTGCCGGAGTAGAGTATTCATTTACTCCCTCAGGTAGAACCATGTTCAGAATTAACTTGTTTCGTGCGGGCTGGACCGCATTTTTACAATATGCAATTCAGAGTTATAAAGCATCCATCTTAAAAATGGATGCAAATAAGTGGTCCATCTAAAAACAAGTATAACGAACAGTCCAAGTGTTTTCTTAATATAATTATTATTTTTAATTTTCAAATATTTTTTCATCTCTAAAAATTAAAATCAAATTATATTTTAAAAAATATTTATTGTCAAGCCCGCATTTGCACAATATGCGTGCTGGCCAGATAGAAACCATGTCCTAGAATTAATTTTAGGAGCCCTTGGAGATGTAACATCTCCAACTCATAGAGTAATCTCAATAAAGAAAATTTTTTATTATGTAACTAAAAAAAAATATGTCTTGAGATTGAATAGAGACCATCTAACCTTTAGATGGTGAGATCTAAGTATTAGAAAGCTCGAATTTTAAATTTTTTTATTTATTAATTCTTGAGTGGATCCCAAAATTTCAATTTTGAAAAATCCTCAAGGTCTCTCGCTCACTCAGCTATTTAAATTTCTCTCTCCAATATCTATGGTAGAGATAAATTTTAGATTTAAAATTATAGGGAATGAAAATTGCAACCATGATAAATAGGAATTTGAAAAAATAAATTTTCAAAAAAATAAATAAAAAAATTACGTAATTCTTACATGATCTATTTTTAAAAAAAAATTAAGTTTTTATAAATCTGTTTGATCTGCATTATTTTTGGAGCTTTAAATTTTATAATCAAGGATAAGAATAGGTTTCTAATGCCATCACAAAGCTTTACTATATTTAAAGTGCATTTTTTAATTATTTCAAGGGGAAAATTTATGTAGAGCATGGACACGAGAAAAAAATGGATTTCAAGTTTTGAAAATAGTGTATTTTGTAATGTATTTTTGGACAGTCAATTTTCAAGTTTTCATAAATTTATCGATCTACACAATTTTTTAAACTTTAAGCATTATAAAGAAATATAAAAATACATTTTAAAGCTATCACAAAGATTTCCAATATTACAACCACATTTCTCGACACTAGTTGAAGGTAGGCTCTAATTTGGTTGTTTAGAGCCTAGGTTCTAACCAAATTAGAGCCTAGGTTCTATTCAAACCGCACCCTTACTTTCAATGGTACAAATTTAACGCTTTATACAAACCTCACCAAAAAGTAATTCATGCATTAGGGGGGTGCTTCTACAATAGTATGCTTTGCCACATTAAACATCCACCTACAATATGGATGTTTTAGAATGGGTGTCCCACCAAAATTTAAAATAAGCAGTGTTAAAATTGTATCAAGAAAATCTTTAGGGGGGTGCTTCTACAATAGTATCCTTTGCCACATTAAACATCCACCTACAATATGGATGTTTTAGAATGGGTGTCCCACCAAAATTTAAAATGAGCAGTGTTAAAATTGTATCAAGAAAATCTTTAGGGGGGTGCTTCTACAATAGTATCCTTTGCCACATTAAACATCCACCTACAATATGGATGTTTTAGAATGGGTGTCCCACCAAAATTTAAAATGAGCAGTGTTAAAATTGTATCAAGAAAGTCTTTAGGGTATTTGAAGTGAGAAGTTTGAAGAGAATAAAAATAGTGAAAGCTTTAAGACCAAATGGTATCCCAATGGAGGTTTGTAAATGTATGGTGGAGACTGGTAATATCTCTTAAGTTTGAGGAGAATAAAAATAACAAAGGCTTTAAGACCAAATGGTATCTCAATGGAAGTTTGAAAGTGTATGGTGGAGACTGGTAATATCTCTTGAAGGCAAACGATAACTGGACAATGATACAAATGGGTTTACATATCAAGAGTGTCTAGTGCTTTTCGGAAAATTAATATATCAGGAGATTCTGATTGCATATATATATAGCGCACATTTATTAAACCATCAAAAGGGCACACATCAAACTTTAAAAGTTGGAGAAAATATATTACAAAATGCACTATTTTTAAAATGGTCTTTTTCTTTTTTCCAAATTCATACATCTTCTTGTCAAGATGATCGACTAGAAGGTTTTTTAATTAGATGGGTTCCTATGAGTCAACCAACTCATATTTATAAGAAAAGAGCCCGAACTTAATTGGTTAGCGCTTGATGATTTGCAAAGTTACGTCTTAAGTTCAATTCCTATCAAGATAGAGGCCCTCTCCTCACTGAATTACCCAAAAAACCCAAAAAAAACCCAGCTCGTATTTAGAGGCCCATCTCTTAAATCCATCTTTAAGATGGATTTTAATTCAAATTTTTAAAGATTCATAATCTAGGCCAAAGTGATGGTGATGTGTCAAGTCCACTTTGAAGGTCCCAACCCCGACCGATCCAAGTCAGGTCAAGCAGCGACACTAGCAGCCATACAGTTGAGGTTTGTACCTGCAGGTTAGCTTATTGGGGAACATCATTAGCATGAGCCCACCAAATGATGGTTAAATATCCAAAGTTAATAAAGCAGTCTTAATTTTGAAAGATATTTATAGAAAGGATAATTGTTTTGTGCGTCGCACCTGTTCCTATGTGGGCTTGGCTACCCCATTCACCCAATCACCAAAGAAAGTACACATCCACAACATAAATAATAGTCCTCCAATGAAAAAGTAAAATCAATGGTTCAAATATTTTCTCCAAAAATCATTTATAGTTTTTAAAATTTATTTATTTTTATAAATTAATGATCTACATGCTAAAGATGATATATTTTTTAAAAATTTGGATTAAATTCTATTTCAAAAATAAATTATTAAGAGGCCTGCATTTCTACATGCGAGTCCGTGGACTCATAGAAACCATGTCCTTATGTAATATCCCTGTATATTTTGAAAATTTTTAAAATACTTTCTATTTTATATTTTATGTTTGTGTCCTATTTTTTTAAGAGCATATTTAGTATTTTGATTTTATCAATTTTTATTTGTTTAAATCTATTGGATTGAGGTCAAATTTTCAGTCTCCATACGTCTCAGCATAATGCACTTGTCCAAAAAAAAAAAATGAATAAAATAACCAAACACCCCTATAATTCAAACAATCTCCAAGAAAAAATATATTCGATAATTTTAAATATTTTTTTACCTATGCATGATATTTAGAAGTACGAATACACAAATGTTCAGTCCTATGTGTAAAAACGAGAGTAAAATTGAAATACTAAAATGCTATTAAAAAATAGGACATAAACATAAAATATCAGATACACTTTTATAAGTTCATAAAATATAAGAGAACCGTCCTTTTATGCTTTGGATATTTTATTTCAATTCAAGTTTTGAGTTCGATGTAAGGGTGCGGTTTGTCTAGTACCGAGGTTCTAAACAACCAAATTGGAGCCCACCTTCAACTAGTGTCGAGCAATATGATTTCAATACTAAAACTATTTGCGATAGCCTTAAAATATTTTTTATCTCTAATTATAAAATTTAAAACTACAAAAATAATATAGATTGACCAGTATTTATAAAAACTTGAAAATCTTGAAAATTAACAGTAAAAAAATGTGTTACAAGATGTACTATTTCCAAAACTCGAAATCCATTTTTTTTTCTCATGTCCAGAATGATCAAATTGAAAATATTTGGTATCAAAACAACCTCTTCTGATGAAACTTTTAGTGAAGCTCTAATTTGATTATTTAGAGCCTTGGATCTATATAAACTTTTCTAGTTGCCTAAACAGTATCTTCTCCCTCTCAAATTTACAGTATCTTCTCCCTCTCAAATTTACAGTTTTGGTGTATTGTGGGCAGACTAACAAATCTTTTTGATTGAAGTGAAAACTTCAAAAGCTCAAACCTCGAACATCAACATTCCACATACGAGGGGCTAATCCCTCTCTAATGGAATGATAGTAACACCCCAACACCCTAATTACTTTTTCCATCCCCACTAACACTTGCAAAAAAGACTTTAACTCCTAAAAATGGATAAGGGTTTGTCTTCCCCACTGAATTACTCAGAAAACAAACAAAAAATAAACTCTAATCTCTCCCTCTCAAAGTTCTACATGCGAGGGGCTATACTCTGGCTCTCTCATCCGATAGTGTGCTTTTAGTTTATGGGTAAGAAAAACAAACGTTTTGCATTAAGCCCAATTCTCAAAGTTCCAAATATGAGCTTAACTCTCTCTCTCTCTCTCCTCTCGCTCTCAATAAAGAAAGAACTGCCACTCACATTAACACGACCATAATGCCTTCTCTCTCGTGTACTACAATTTCACATTAAAATGGCACTTGTAGTAGCTCTCTTTACCAACTCCAGGCCGTCTATCTTCCCCTGGTCTTGTAAACAGCAAAAGCCAATAACAATGGAATGGGTAGGCAGTATGGAGCAGTGTAAAGAAACGGGTTTGCTTCATAGGCCACCGTCACAGCTCTACAATGCTGTTAAGAACAGATAAAAGAGAAAGAATAAGCAAATAAGATCCAAATACACATGAAACAAAAGGATCAAGATAGTGTCCTGTTTTTTCTTCAATAAACTTTCCAGGTTTTTCCAGGGGATCGCATTTATATAAAGCTCTGAGCAATCTAAAAATAGAGGAGAGCCTAGTGAATCAGCATGTATTGTTTTTCAAGAGCATTGCTTTCTATATCTATAATCGAAGGACCTATCAACTGAACAATGAGAAATTGAAAGTGAGTGTTGCTACAGGTGGTTATTAGTAACTAGAAACTTATCAACGCAATGGGTTTCGCAAAAAGGATAAATCCAATAGAATAAAGAAAATAACTGTTCAGGAGAAGTTAAAGAATTACCTTCCAATGCTTCCACATAATTGCAAGGCAAACAACCAAGAGAGCTTTCCTTGCCCACCTCCCGCACCAAACGCAAAAAGAAACACAACAGTCAGAATAGTTCCCTGAGTAATTAACCTCCGATACCCTACTAAACCCTGTATCACCATCTTCTTCTTTCTTTCCTGACAAAAACATATAGTGCACCCTATATCTCTCTCTCTCTGCAACCAATGCTGCAGCCACCAAAATAGATGGTAATACTATATAAAAGAGGTGAGGCAAGACAATAACCAAGACATCAGGCACACCAATATTGGAAATCCAACCATCCAATTCTGAAATTTTGACAGTCCAACCCTTTGGAGACATATAGGCCATGCTATAGTTTTCAGAGAAAACTTGCCCATAAAACCATGGGAAAAACATCAGGTAGAGCAAATAAACCATGAAACTATTCCATAGAGACGGGGTCCTTGAAAGCTCCATCAAAATCCATAAAGGACCAGTCACAATGCACTCTCTAGTGGTTTTTGAGCCCAAGATGGGTCTGAACTTCTCATAGGGGTGATGCCTCTTTGAGTATATATGGAAAGCTTTAGGGATAAGAAGCAAGGAAAAGAGCAGACCAAGAATAGAGAAGAGTAACGGGCGATACAACAAGTCCCACATACACCCCATGACCAAGAACTCAGACCATTTCCAGTGGATCTTAGATACCTGACCATTTATAGAGAAGGGCCTCATTTGGCTGAAACTAAATGTCCCTGAATTATCTACTGCTTCTATTTGTAGCCAAAAGCGATCAGGAGATGGATCTACAAATGCTCTCCAATTCCATGGAACAATATAGAGATCCCCTCTTGACTCATTGCTTGGCTGCTTTGCCATTCTTGATTCCAACACCAAATTGAGATTCCCTGATCTTGTGTCATATATCTTTACTATAGCAAAGATAATTTCTCTCTCTGAAAATATCAGCGTTCTTATTCTCTCATAAGAAGACTGGTTGACGGATTTGCATAGGTAGCCTTCTAGATATGAAGCTCTTTGCATTGTCCTAGAATCCAGGGGAAATGTGGGCAATATAATTGTTGATGGAGCTTTTGACCTGTAATCAATGTCAAGAAAAGAGACATGACCATCGTCAACAGCCACTATCCTCATCTTCCTATTCTTCCTCCAGTCACCCATCTCCCACTCCCAAAACTCCTTGTTGGGTTCCTCTCCAAGAGAACAATTCCCTCTCTCTAAAACACCTTGATGTGAATTCAGCTGGAAATAACCTTGTAAAGCTCCCAGTCCATGGCCAGGGTGCTGATAATGCTTCTTCAGATTATCCCCAAACTTTGTGTGGAGATGGCCACAAAGGTAAGCCGATATAGAATGTTTGAGAAAGATATCCTTTAGACTCTTTCTAGAGCTTGTAGCCGATGAGAAAGACAGTGGGAAGTGGCCAAAGGAAAATTTGGTCACTGCTTCTTGATGTGGAGAATCCCATTGTGAAAGTTCAGCATCAAGATTTGCCAGAAGCTGATCAGCTGGATGACCGAAAAGATTGGTTGGGCCACGCAAACCAATAGCCATTGCACTATCAAAACCAACGAATAGGTGCTTACGCCCACTGCTCTGCATATTGTGTGGCAAGCTACTCAGAAGCTCCAAAGGTTTTGAATGGTTACAAGCACTTAAACCATTGGTGACTTTAGAACATTAAAATCAATGCATACCAAAGGTCAATCCATACCAAAGGCCACACGCCCCTGCCTAAAACCTGTGAGTGAGTGAGTGAGTGTGTGTGTGTGTGTGTGTGTGCATGCATGTGTGTGTACTACTTACTAATGAGTCAATTTTATCCTGAGGGAGTCTAATGACAAACAAGTCCAAAATCAATGTAGTTAACATAAGATGGAAAGACTGAAATAATAGTATACATGAATGATAATGGACCTCATCATCATCATCTAAGCCTTATCCTAATTATTCGCGGTTGGCTACATGAATCTTGCTCCTCCATTCTTCATTGATAACATTGTTTTAATCGAAAATATCCAACTCAAGGTTTTGAGTGTGCATGTAAGTCACAATAAATTTATGCTAACTTTTGTATATATATTCATAAGAAGATTAGTAATGAAAAGGAAATGATGGGGTAACTAGCATTCCAGCTACTTTTGCAGCTTACATTCCCCCGTACAATCTCCTTTGGGGTATCTTTTTACAGAGTTGGATCAGTTTTTTTTAATAATCAGGTATTTGTTAACAATATTCTGTTTATTAAGTGTATGATATAATTTATTCCATCAACTTATTCAGAAAAGGGAAAACATTTGGATCCCGATTATGGCATAAACTAATGTCAGTGTTGTTCAAATATGTAATGAATATTTTTGCATAGGGGTACTTAGGACTCTGTGCACCCCATCATTCAATTGAGACCTTTATTAAGCCTTAGATAAAGCAGAAAACCAATCCAAGGAACACATCATTTCATGTCCCAACCCTGATAAATGTGTTCTGAATTCTGATAGGAACTCTGATGTGATGAGCCTGAAAAGCTTGGAAATTTCAAGTAGGCATCAAAGAGATAAAATTAAATTACAAAGCATTCATAGAAAGCTTCAGAGTCCAAAAAGACATTGTGATAGTGAAAGAATGAGGGAATAGCCATAGAAGGATTATTTCCAACAGAACAAGATGAAATATTTAACTCATTAAAAAAAAAGGTTGAAATATTTCACAGTTCTCACTCTTGAAAACAGTTTGAGATGATTCAGGCATTAAATAGATTTTTGCAACAATACCAGTATATGACCTATCATGTATTTTGAACCAGGTATGTTGTATGCAATCTATCACCTCTTATGTTATTCCTAATACGTGAAACCATAAACAAATAACCAAGTTAAAAAGAAATGAGAATGAATTTCAATAAGTACTTGGCTTAACTAATTAATCAAATTAATCTTTCTTTATAAAGTTAAATGGCAACCACTGGTACCTTCTCAGATAGGCAAACTCTATAGTGGTGAAATAGAAAATATTTTACCAATAAGATAAACAAAAGAAATAGAGGATAAATTTGAGGAAATATGTGAAGGGCTAATGGGAACCATACGAAATTATATTGATGAACCGAGTTAATCAGAAAACCATAAAGAAGAGGACCACATACCAGTAAAGTGACACTAAATACCTCTCCACTACGGTTTAAACCTGCATTGATACTATATTTTGTAAAAAAATCAGAATTGCCACCAACAACTGGCACCCCAAACTTGTCATGATTCCCTCTTAGGTCATAGAAGCATTCAACGGGAAGCCCACTCCTTGCAATAACATCCTTCATTACTTTGTCATACTCAATCCACTCTGCCTCATCCACTCTCATTTTTAGATGGTCAAGAGTTTTTCCATCTGTTCAGAGCAATATGAACAAATAAACTACGTATGAAACTTCAACAGTAAACATTTTTGCAGCATGAAATCACATATTGAGGAGAAATGATGCCAGTAGGGAACTGAGAGGAACCTCATATTATTCTAGCCCACAGCAACATTGTCACAACATGGTTAAGCGGCAATTGCATAAAGGATGACAATATAATGAATAGTGGACAAATTTGACTCTTCATAAATAAAAAATACTTGAACATTGAAAGAATTATGACAAAAATTTATCTTAGACAAATAGAGGGACAAGTTTCATATGCATTACACAGTGTATCATGGAATCACTTCGAAAAATGCAGCCCAACAAATTCATATGCTATTAGATTTCTCCTTCAATTCTCATTCCACAATCTATATGAGCTCTATTGTAGTATAAGAAATATCCCTGTTCTCACCACATAACATTTCTATTATAGCACAAACTTTCTATTGATGAAATTTTTAAGTATCAGAAATACCCTAACCCTATTGCCAGTAATCAAAAAAGTAAATTATGGTATGAGTACCTTAAACTCCAAGGAATCGAGGTAACAGGGATTCCACATGGGTAAATTGCAGAGACCAGCAAATGTCCTAAATCCTCACAACCACGCTTGCAAGGGTAAAAGTAACGGAAGAGATGGGGATTTCTAGCCAAATGGTGCTAAGCCAAAAAATGTGGTTGGCCCCATAAAAGGACCATATGACACCATACAGGACTAACCCCATGTAAGTCACTTCTTAAAAGTAAAAAGTTCATGAGGTTAAAATGTGCGTGAGAACTTGAAGCCATTTACAAGACCAGATAAAACAAGGTGATGAAAATCTCCTTCAAGGGAGTCACCAATCCAGAACATCCACTTCCTGAAAGTTCAACCAGTTCATGATAAATTGTTGGCACTACATGGAACAAAAAGTCTCACCTAAATTTAAGTCCAAACAAAACTTTATTCACCATTTTGCCAAAAACCTACTTGAAAGTCGAACTGTTCAGGATTAATTCCATTATCTTTATTCTGTTTCTTTTAACAGCATGACAGATCATCATAACGGTGCCAATTCACTATCCATGAATTGTGGGAAAGGAATTCATGTTACTAACATCAACAAAATTGTTAAAAAATGGATCGACCAATTTCAAAACCATGAGGTTTTGTTCATAAGGAATTGTATCAACCACAATATGCCACATGGGAGAATACAGCTTAAGCTTAAGACCTTTTAAGAGAGGCATATTTTAGTATTTCATATCCTAACATTTTCAACTCCAAAAAATCAACTGGGAGCATTCCGTCTAATGCACACAGATACACACTTAGATGTATGGATGGGAAACCCTTACATTTGGTGCCACCCACATATCAAACATTCGTGACTACTATTCCCAACCGTCCAACCTGAATGGACGGCTGGGAGAGCTTCAATCATAATGCCACAAGTATGTGTCTGTCTAGAGATTTTTCCATATACATATATATAAGTGATTAAAGTAAAAGGAAAATTCTTCCTTATGGAATGAGTAAGAAAATTAGACTAAAGTTCAGTATTAGTTTCAGGACATAATGTAACCAATCAAAGGAAACAAGAAAACAGGACATCACGTAAGGAGTTCTAGTCATGGATGGGATTCCCTATTTGAGGAATCCCGTTCAAAGCGGCTCCCTTCTTCCGCATGCCCTTCATTTCAACCTTTTTTAGTTCTCTTGTTATTCCTTGACCAGAGGCATATGCTTGACACTTGGACAAGCAGTTCATGAGCCAGAATCTAGATGCACCTGGATTTTATTGCAGACATCAATATGGCAATCCCATGGTACTACCCAAATTTCTCATATATTTACTTTTTGGGACAATAACTTCCATTTATTTCCTTTTTAGTAAATAATATGTTTGATTACTAACATAACAAAGGCTCAAGCCACATGTCTAACATACCCACTACATGATTTATCTAAGGAAAATTGTTTCATGCGGGTTGGACCGCATGACTACATATGCGGTCCAAAAAGTGTAAAGCATCCATCTTAAAAATGGATGCAAGTAGGTGTTCCATCTAAAAACAATGGAAACTAACAGTCCAAATGTTTTCTTACTAGAATTATTATTTCTGGTTTTTAGAATTTACTTATTTTTTCACATTCATGATCTCCAATTTAGAGATTACATGTCCTTAAAACTTAAGTCCAAAAATCAATCTCAAAAATAGATTTATTAATAGGCCTGCATTTCTACATATGCGGGCTTTGCCGCATAGAAACCGGATCCTTTATTTAAATACAAGAAAAACGAATTGCAGAGAGAACTGAAGCATTCACAGCTAATATAAGCAAGAAATGACATTAATCATCACCACGACCATTTAAAATCCAAGACCAATAAGGGCACTCAAAAGTCTTCAATGCCATATTCTTGTCATTACCAATTTAATACCAAGAAATGAATGACAAAACAATTTGACTGTGAGAACTCACATTTTCCACTAAACCCATTGGACTAGTTATATAAAATTTCAAGAGATTAACCATAAAACAGGTTATTAACTGTGCTCTTTGCAAGTCACAAAGCTTCTGAACTAAAAAAACAAAAAAATACAATAGACCCAAGTTTCCAAATTTACCATCATTTTTTATAATAAAAAAACTAAAATAAGTGTAAAAACAAGGCTATTAGATGTGTTCTTTCGATGTCACAAATTTACTGAGCAGCAAAAGTGGAAGGGAATAGCAAATTTACAACTATTTCTGATAATTAAATACCAAAAGAAGTACAAAAACAAAAAGCAGCAAAAATGAAAGGCAAAGATACCCAAAAAGATGAGAGATAGGACAAAGAAGAAGAAGAAAGGATAAGACATGAAACATGACGTATTGCCCACCTGTAAGGTCTCCAGTTATGAGAACCAGGGATGGGTTGATCATCTTAAGGGCAGGGCCAATGAATTCGGAGAATTGAAGAGCTCTTTCAGGATGATAGACACTGAAATGGAGATCTGAAAGCTGAACCACCCATACAACATTATGTGGATCCCCTTTTACGTCTATGGTGCTTCTTGATGTGGGGTTTGCCTTAATTTCTTCATGCTTTTCAGAGAGAATAACAGGATTTACAAAAGCCAGGATGATGAGAAAAAACAGGGGGAGGAAACCCATCTCTCTCTCTCTCTCTGCTATAAAATTAAGGTCAGGAAAAGGGAACCCAGCAGTCAAAAATATGTCTCAGTATGATTAATCCAATCACATTATGAGGAAGCCTGTCTCTCTATGAAGCTTATGCATCTCACCACTCTCTCAAGATTTATTCTAAGTCACCAATCTCTCTCTCTCTCATGCCTCTCACAAATATCTCAAGTATTGTACTTACTAGTCACATCTCCATCTCTTTCTCTCTCTAGAATCTCTGTAGTCTCTGACTAACATAAACGTTCACTGAAAAGCATAACCATTGGATTATCAGTACCTCAGCAACCAAAGGGCCTGCTATTCTCACTCATTTTATTACTATCTTTACCAAATACATAGTAGGCATATCATTTTAGCACCTAATTACCGGCCATTTTTGGGTGGTCATAACAAAAATTCATTAGTGACAATAGTATCTCCCATAGAAATCATATGCTGGAAAGGAAAATCACCGTTTCTTCCCATGCAAATCCCATGGGATTGCCCTTGTAATGAAAAGGACCATGAATCTTTTCTCAATGGGGTTTGGATACCTTAGACGTGGACCATGGGGTTACTCTAATTTTTCTTTTTTTATTTTCGTTCTATTTAACTGAGGACATGTTTGATAACACAAAGTGCTATAGGGTCTCAAAAAATGAGAATATGCTGCTTCCATTTCCTTTATGGAATTTTATATTTTAAATTTAAAAAGTTATCATAAATCATCTTAATTTTAGTTTAATTGGAAATAAAATTTTAATTTTTTTAAATGCCGTCCGTACTCTTTTTTTTCATTTTTGATTTTTTTTTTATCAAAATAATGTTCACTGTAGTCGTATTATTGTGGAGTACATTTCGATATTTTAAATACCGTAATATTTTTATACGGTACTTTAAGTACCATAATAATTATATTTTATATAATATTTTAACTATCATTATGTTTAATACATTTTATACTGACAATTTTAATACCGTATTATCCCCCTTTACGATACTCAAACTTTAAAAAATAGCCTGTCACTCGGTCCTTCAATAACCGTACTCGGTCCTTCGTTCAATATTACGCCTGTAATTCTTAACCTCCCTCACTCTCTCTCTCTAAGAAACGAATCAACTCACAACCTGAACAGCCTCTCTCTCTCTAGCAAACAATCAGCTCAACCTTGACTCCTTCATTAAGGTTCTACCACTTTTTATTTCCTTGAGCTCTACAATTTCCAGACCTCCATTCTCCTCTAACTCTGTCTCAAAAAGCCTGGTTTTCAGCCAAAACCCAATCGTAGGTGTCGCCCATAGCGAAACCCTAGCAAAGACTAGGACCCAATTAACAGTCTCCTCATGCTATTGTTATGAGGGCCGTGGTTTTCATGGGTTGAGGTGGATGGGATATTATGGTATTAAAGTCGTATAAAATGCGTGAAACATACAGTGCTAAAAGTGTCGTATAAAATGTGATAAACATTACAGTCGTTAACATACCGTATAAAATGTAAACATTATGATATTTAAAGTACTTTATAAAATACGTTAAACATTATGGTAGTTAAAGTACCACAGTTTTTTTTACGATAGTACGACTATAGTGAATGTTATTTTGATTAAAAAAAAATTGAAAATAAAAAAAAAATAGTGTAAACGAGATTTATAAAAATTTGAGTTTTTTTTTCACTTAAACTAAAATTAAAATATATTTATGATAATTTCCTTTTTAATTTTTTACATTTTTTTTTTTAGGTTCCTTCTTTTTTCACTTGTCATGCACCCCCTATTTCTCTAACTCCTTCCTCTAATCATGTTTTTTATATATCTAATTCTTTCTCTAATCATACATTTCTTGTCTCTCATTCCTTGCTCTAAATAGCCTTTTCTCTCCCTGTTGAAGGTGTCATTTCTCTTCTTTTTTCTCTCTAAAAGCTCCATCTCTAACCATGCCAGCGATCTTATATTGTTGCATGAGCTATTTTGAAAGGTAGATGCTTAAAGGACTGCAAATTTTGCATGTGTAAATCTCATCTAGGTGGTCAAACAATGAACTCACACAGAAAAAAAAAGGGGAAAAGTACATCACTTTAGGGTGGTGAAATGTAGAGTGTTCATTTGATAGAAAGGGGATCTAAGTTTTCAAGAACTCAAAATTATTTTTTAAAACTATTTATTTTCAAAATAAAAACTCAAGAGATGATCAAAATTTTAGTCCCAAAACCTTTAGCTATAGAAGTTTATACGATGGCCAATCAGTTAGCACATAATCTAGATTGGAAATTGCGGATCTGGATTGGGAGTTGGTCACTCTATTCCTTGTGAAGACATCCCCTTTGGTACTTACCCCAAAAAAAAAAATGACACCCCTTTTGGAATTAAGAAATCTTAGATTGAAATTAAATTCTAATTAACTGGTTGCATGTACTGTAACAATACGAAACTATTCACTTGAACAGTAAATAAGAGTATTAAATATAAGGACAAGCTTTTTATGCTTTCCCTACAACATAAAACTTATATGCTTCTCCTTATCTAACCGTGAATAGAGGGCTAAGATTTTCCCAATCATAATGTCACATCTTGATACTATTTTATTTTTATATAAAATATTTTGAAACCAACTTTTGGGTGTCTAATCATCTATTAAACTCGCACTTGTGAAAAATATAAAAACATATTCCCAATAAAAATAAAATAACCAAAATACCCCTAAAAGTTTCAAGGGTATTTGGTTATTATATTTTATCAAAAAATTATTGTTAATATTTTTTTATAGGTGCGCCCCAATGAGAAGATGACACAGACCAAATTTCATATTCATAAAATATATATTAAAAAATTAAAAATAAATTACTCTGAGGCGTCGATCTAAGATCATATGATGAGTGGCTCACTTGAACAAAATTGGACGGCTGGATGGTAGGGGAAACATTGATCTTCTATGTTGTAGAGGAAGTATAGAAACCTTTCCCCAAATATAAAGTAGGGTGTGGTTCTATAAGTTTGTGACTTTAAACAATACAATTAAGATGCACCTCAAATTTTTATCATAATATGTCATTTTTGTGTAAAAAATTCTTACGATTATCTAAAGAGAAAATTTTATATAGAGCCGAGACTCTAAAAAATCAAATTAGAGCCTACCTCAAAATTATAACTAGAATAGGTTGTTTTGATGCCCAAATATTTTCAAATTGATCATCTCGACATCAAGATGCATTGACATGAGAAAAAAATGGATTTCAAATTTTGAATATAGTGTATTTTGAATATTTTCAAGTTTTCATAGATCTATCGATCTACACTATTTTTGAAGCTTTAAACTTTATAAATAAAACTGAAAATATATTTTAAAGCTATCACAAAGATTTCCAGTATTGAAACCACATTCCTTGACACTATTTGAAGGTAGGCTCTATTTTGATTGTTTAGAGCCTAGGCTTTATACACAACGCATCCTTATCTAAAAATTTATTTTCATACATAATTATACAATTTGAAACTCCAAAAATAGTTAAAATTAAGTAGATCTATAAACATATAAAAACATTGAAAATGGACGGTCTACATAATGTGTTGCAATATGCACTATCTTTGGGACTCAAAATCATTTTTTTTTCTCATATTCATACATCTCGATATCGAGATGATCAATTAGAGGGTTTTTCCCTTTCTGATGGATTTTTTGAGGTGCATCTTTAATTCTACATTTGAAAGTTACAACCTTATATAAAGTTTATCCTTTAAAATATCTTAGATGCTCTTTACTACCTCTAAAATAAGAGATTCACAAATGTTCCCTAAGGGCTTGTTTGGATCCCTGGATTTTTCAATCCTGGGAAAAGGCAATCCTAGAATTGAGATTTTTTGAAAATTTTAATTCCTTGTTTAGATTGCATTAGTAGAAATCAAGAAAATGCAAATTCCTTGTTTGAACTGTCTGTAATATCTTTTTCTTGGAAATGCAAGTTCTCATCTCTCTCTCTCTAAAAATTTTGAGATAGTTTCTCTCTAAAATTTTCTCTAAAATTTTAATACACCCTCTTTCAAAAACTAAAAATTTGAAATAGTTTCTCTCTCTAAAAATTTTGAGAGAGTTTCTCTCTCTACAATTTTATATACTTTCTTGCTCTAAAATTTGATATAGGTTATCTATCTAAACTTTTGAGATACTTTCTCTCTCTAAAACTTAAATTTTGAGATAATTTTTCTCTATAAAATTTTTGATATAGTTTGTCTCTCTAAATATTTCAAGTACTTTATCTATCTAAAATTTGATATAGTTTCTCTCTCTAAAAATTTTCTAGTATTTCCTATATTTAGAATTTGATATAGTTTATAATCGCTAAAATTTTAATATGATTTCTCTCTAAAACTTAAAATTTGAGATAAATTCTCTCGTTAAATGTTTTGAGATATTTCTCTCTAAAAAAAATTTAAGTAGTTTTTCTCTCTAAAATTTAATTTAGTTTCTCTCTCTAAAATTTAATTTAGTTTCTCTCTCTAAAAATTTAAGACATTTTCTCTCTCTCTCTAATGTTTAAGATTTGAGATAGTTTTTCTCGCTAAAATTTTAATATGGTGTCCCTAAAATTTTAAATTTGAGAGAGTTTCTCTTTCTAAAAATTTGAGATAGTTTATCTCACTAAATTTTTTTGTATTTTTCTCTCTTTAAAAAATTGTATATTTCTCTTCTAAAAATCGATATAGTTTATCTCTCTAAAATTTTAATATGCTTTTGCTCTTTAAAATTTGATATAATTTGTCTCTCTAAAATTTTCATATTTTTTGTTCTTTAGTAGCAAAATGGATCATTTCCATGAAATGTCAATTCCACCTATTTTTGGTACAATTGAGATTTCCAAAATTTAAGCTTAAAATGAGTATTTAGGAATCCCACATAAATCTCAATTCCAACGAAAATATCAATTCTAAGAGAACCAACTTCCAAAAAAAGTGACTCTTGGAAATCTGAATCCAATGAACCAAATGGGCCCTATGTTTTTTTTGCAGCTATTACCAAATAGCAACCACTGAAGACCGCCTTTTATTTATGCAAGGGGGTTTCCAACAGTGACATACACAAATAAACTGAAGGCAATCCCACACAAATGGAAATAAATAATTAAGTGACATACACAAGAGGGGGCAAGAAAGGTGAGGATCTTAAGTTTTTTTTTAACCCGTCCCAAACCCGGTTAAAAGAGTAGGTTGTGTTAAGTAGGCAGTCTACATAAGTGTTTGTCAAAACTTTTCATCAATCATTTTCACAACACAAGAGGAACAATCCCACACAAATAAAAATAAATACTAGCATAAATCCCTTTTTAGTGAGCCTAAAAATACTTGAG
>NW_006499848.1:79707-96340 GCF_000471905.2 Amborella trichopoda
TATTATTATCATTATTATTATTATTATTATTATTATTATTATTATTATTATTATTATTATTATTATTATTATTATTATTATTATTATTATTATATTTATTATATTTAGTTAGGGGTATTTGTATAGAAAATATATTTTGGGAAAAAAGTGAGAGAAAAAGTTAAGTTGAGGGTAAGTTGCACAGAAAGTGCAGTCGTGGGGTTTTTTGTAATTTTTTTAAATTTAATGTAAATAAATTAGATATTTATATAAACTATATAAAAAAAATAAAATAATTTTTTGAAATAATTTTTTTAAAAAGATACTTCTATATAAGTATTTCTTTTCCGACCGAAGCAGCCCGAATCTAACTGAAGCAACAGCACCACGCTTCTTTTTGCTTCGATTTATGCATAAAATCTTAAGGCTTCAGTCCCTTCGGCCGAAGCGAAGCAAATTTGATAACATTGATTCAACCTATACCCATGTCGAATCGGTGGATCGGATAGGAGAATTGACCGAATCAATAAATTTTGTCTCAAACATTTTTAAAAAAATCACAGTAAATCTCTAAAAATTGTGTTCTTTTAGTTTCTAAAAGAAAATATGAGTGGTGCATTATGTATTTTCATTACTTTGTAAAATTATGTGAATAATGAGACGCCATTTTTTGTTTGGATGCCTACAAAATTATTGATTATATTATAGTGTTATAATATTGCATCAAAATAATTTGAAAATATTATAAAACACTTTCATATTATAGGATTGAAAAAAAAAATTGATATAAAATGAAATTAGTATCACACCAAACATTTATTAATTATCTTTACTCGTCTAAAATTATCATAACGTAACTATAATATTATACATTCATTTAAATCTTTCTCTTGCTTTTTATAAGGACATTCTGGGTTTAAAGAACAAAATTATTTTTCATTGTATTACTCTTCTAACTCTGCTTATCATTTTAATATATATGATTTTTATGATATTTTATTTTTAGGGGAATATCTTGCTTGTATATTTTTATACACTTTTTTAAAACAAATTTATGGGTGAAATTGTTTAATTTTGTACACCTTGGAGTGGAGTCCTAGTACTACTTCAGGTTTGACTACCTATTCTCTGGTCTATAGCAATGAGGCAATGATTGTTCACTAAGAATCAAACATGTTGAAGCCTGAATTGCTACTCCCTTGGATGAGAGATGACTATGAGCAACTGATAAAATTATATCCTGTCATAGGATTGAGCGAGCATACCGAAAGAAAATGATACCCCAAGAATTCATACTAGTAAACTTAGTTTTAAAGAAAATCTTCCACTTAAGAAAATTCAAATCTAATTGGGAAAGACCATATGTCGTAACCCAAATTCATCCAAGCAATGCCTATAAACTCATGAACCTTAAAACTTGGATGAGAGACGATTATAAGCAACAGATAAAATTATATCCTATCATAGAATTGAGCGAGCATACCGAAAGATGATGATACCCCGAGAGTTCATAATATGGAACCTAGTTTTAAAGAAAACCTTCCACTTAGGAAAATTTTACTAACAAAAACCGCTCAAAACGGGAACCAGCAACTGGCCAGTTCTGATCTAACCAAGCGGTTATTGGTTAGATCAACCGGTTTTGCGAACACTGCTATAAACTCATCTACCGCGAGAGATATTGTTCCCAAATAAATAATATATATATATATAATTGTTTTATACGACGGAGACCGCATTTCTACATTTGTAGCTCCCGAGGTATACATCATCCATCTTAAATATGGATGCAAATAGGTGGTCCATCTAAAAACAATTGAGACTAACGGTTCGAATTTGTTTTTAATATAATTAGTATTTCTAATTTTCAAATTTTTTTTCATATTCATGATTTCCATATTAAAGATTACATATCCTTAAAAATTAAATCCAAAAATCCATCTCAAAAATAGATTTTTAAGAGGTGATTCATTTCTACATGGACTCATATATATATTTATATAAGAAAACACTACAAAAGAACCTATAGGGTAAAGTTCTACAGTACTTCACCTATGGTTTTATCCCCGTTATAAAAATTATGAAAAATACCCCTATAAAGTTTCAATGGTAATTTCATAATTTGTTTTATGCCTATTATTTTTTAATATTTTATTTTGGTGCAACTTGATCATATATACACAAGCCCCAAATTTTAGATAAATATGATTAGTACAATCATTATAAAAATTCACATACTACCAGACAACTTTGACTGTGTGATGAACTTTGTACGGTGATATTATAGAACCTCACCTATAGACGTTTTGTAGATGCTTTTATATATATATTGGTCCCCGTTGTGCTTCGAGATCTAAAAGAAAAAAAATAAAAAGAAAGAAAAATGAGCATGAAGCGCAGTTGAGAGGCTGAAATGAAAAACAATACAACAATTTGATCCATGAAAAGAATGAGAGAGAGAGAGAGAAGGGTTGGGGTTAGAGGTCTATTAAGTTTCTCTTTCCTATTGGCATTTTGATACAAGATTATCAGTGTTCACGGGTCTCTTATTGAGTTAACAGCAGGTGGGGATGGCATGTTGGGAGTTTGAACAAATAGCATCGTGAACTAATCTTTCCTCTTAGCACAAGTTTGCTAAGAAAAGATTCCATTGTGAAGGCAGGCGAATAATGTGGATTGCATCACATTCACTTCCCCATAGCTGAAAGATAACAGTCTTTTGCCTTGTTCAGCACTGCAAATCTAGTGTTTACAGAGTTCGAGGCTGCAGGCATCAATAACATTCTCCTTCAAACCACCTGTGAGACATAAATTTTCAAGTCGCATGCACGGTAAGAGTAAATTATAGAAACAAAAAAGGTGGAAATCATCTAAACAGACTGGTAAAATGTAATCTGCAACCTTGAAAATTCTCATCATCCTCGTTCCCCGTAATATTTCCAGATACATGAAACACAAAACAAACAATTGCCTTTTCCCATAGATCCACACAGTCGGTATCTTGAGTTAAACTACAATTAATCAAACCAACAAATATTTATTTATGGTCGACTCTTTGAGCCAACAGTAGGCAGCAATCATGATATCCAGAAATGAAATGGTATAGAACCAAGCCAAACAGAGTTTCATTCGAAATGTATAGAGATTTGTTTTTTTGAAACTTCAAATCATATAAAGAATTACAGTAATCACTCACAGATTCCAATAATGAACTCGCTTGTTGGACACACAACTTAAAACTCAAGAAGTATTAAACTACATGTGTACAGAGAATATCTTCAGAAATTTTTTTAAAAAAATAACAAAATTTTATTTGAATAAAATATGATACAAATGTAGGCCCTACAAAAGGGCAAGGTCCTATTTTCAAGTCTATTGGATTTTTATTGTCTGAGCCCGAACTCAGTTGAGTCTCTATTCAAGTTCTGATCTTCCCTTCCCCTTCATGTATTGGCAGTTTCCTATGGCATCTCTCTATTCTTGGGATCCTCTTGCATGTGTGGAATATTCAAGACGAAATATATGTGATCATCTACCTTGGCAGAGGAGCAGCGATCAGTCTGGCCATGGCGAGGAATTTGTACTGTATATCATTGCACACCCAGTTGGAATGGTGTGGCATTGGCCCATCGGCACCTTCAGGTGATGCCGAACCAGTGTAAGTCAATCGTAAGTCTGGACAGCCCCAAGGACACATTTTTTTATCTACAGTTACAATACTTGTACATTATACAATTTAATGAAATTTTACTGGTAAATTTCCGAAAGAAAACAGAAGAAAAGCAACAGCTCTAACCTACATTACTCAAAGCTCATGAGAAACCACAAGTGCAAAATCCATGGAAATCCTGAAGGCCAATAAAACTTGTAAGATATCTGATCTACAAGCCATTAAAAAGAAAATAATAAAAATCCATAACAATCCGGAGTTCTTCTGCCTTCAAATCCTAAAACTAAAAGAGAACAAAAAAAAAAGAAATTACAAAACCAAAAGCAAAACCGAACTATATTAAAAACACAATAAATAGAAAGGAAAAATACAAAAAAGAAGAAGAAGAACAAAGAAACAATCATAAAAACCAACAGAGAACTATTTTCCGTCCAAACAAATGCTCCATGAAAGAAATTGCTTGACTACATCGATGTAAAGCAGCAGTTGTACCTTACTCAAATCAACAGAAAAACAACAACATGAATGTTAGCATCCTGTCTAATCTAAGACTGAGAAAATTATAATACAAATCAATTGAGAGAAAGAGGGGCCTCCACACCATAGAAAAACAAAAACTGCAGAAATAGAGTAGTAGTAGAATGGGGCATAAGGAGAGATAAGAAAACCGAAAAAACGACAAGACGGACAAGAACAGAGGAAATAGTATGCAAGAGATCTGAAGGCCACAAAGACATAGATAAAATTAAGTATAGATAAGAGATAAATTTAGAAGGTGGGAAACACTAAGAGAAAGTGAGTGCCAAACGAGTGAGTGGGGTTGTGACGACCCTTCTTCTTCCCCTATGCTATTGCTAGCTATTGGTGTTGATGGCACAATTGATACTGTAAGATTTTTTTGTGCTCTGTGTCATATCAAAGTAACTAGCCATCCTCAACGCCTCAGAATTAGAGACCAAAGTGGATATAAAATAATAATCATCCTTGGTATGCAATTAAGTAATATGGGATTCATTTGCCTCTCCTTTTTCTTACGTTGTAGCACAGATACATGTTATGTCAATTAAGTGATGAGCATGATGGGCATGCGCTTCCATAACGTTTATGCCATTGTCCCTTGTCTAAATGCTAATCTAAGTATGTTATGATCATTATAACTTGTACATGCTATTGAAGTAATAATCCATGACATTGGCATCTATTTATAGCCTCAAAGACTACTATGGCTGGGATTCTTATTCGTTCCTTTGAACGTAATTAATTCGTTTTACCTTCTAATGATGCTAGCAGCCTCATTATTCATGTTTCTTGAACTCTAGTCATGTTCCGTTGCATAGAAATTATAATATCTGAAAGCCAAAAATGAAAATGGACACCTAATAGGAATTACATGAGGTTGTGAATTGTAATACCCAGCAGCTTTGCTTCACTAATTTGGATTGTTTTTATAACCAGATAAATTTACTGATTTTAGTTGAATTGAACCCCGTTCCAATCTGGTTGGACCCTAGAGTTGGATTAGGCCTGATGTGGTCCTTTCTGAACCCACCGATTGAACAATGTGTGGCTATTTCACTTGGTTCAACATGATGCCATGAACAAATTTCAGGTCATCATTGAAGATTTTGTATTTTCTGTACATGGAATAGGAGCATGATGGCAGCAGAATTTGAAGTTATTGGTTATGGAAAGTTAAGAAGTCACTCTTTACTTGCTGAGAATGATTAATAGATAACAGATACAGTAATTCAAACAGAAGGTCATGAGAGGATTGATGTCCTGTTTGGTGTAACACCTTGCTAGTATGAATCTAGTCAATGGAACTCCCACCCTTTTCTAATATAAACCTAGAGAAATAGGTCTTCAAGGTATTGAAATGCAATCAAATAAAAAAAAATTTATTTGAAGATGTATAACCAGTATTCTTCATTGTGTAAAGAGATTTAATCAAAAGATGTGATCAGTCTTCATTTATACTCCAAATTTATGATTGAGGTTCATAGAAATTGCAATCCTAAATCCCAGACTCCATCCCATCCCGTAACATAATACTTACTACTTCCTGAATTCTATAAACATTTATAGCATACAACAAAACACGAAACCAAAACCCAATAGAAACCAACATAACCCAATTTATAGCATACAAAAACATGCAAAAACCCTTATGCAACTCACAACCATAGTTAGCAAGATGGGGAATATCAATATATCGGTTCACCATAAAATCGGAAATAAATCATTTTTATTTTAAAAAGTTGGATGAAAAAATCGGGTTAAAAATACAGATCGGCAAAAAGACTTTATGTCGCAAATATAGCAGACTAAGTTCAAAAAATTGGAGTGAAAAATACATATAAGTTTAAAAAAAGGGCACCATATTTATGCTAACTATGCTAACATTATAGTCATCTATTTTAACTATGCATCATACTAACTATACACCTTTACTAACTATACACCATACTAACCTTACTAACTATACACCATACTAATTATATCAATATGCACCGTACCATCCTTTTGCACTATATTTATACTTTTAGATAGAGAAGACGAGAGGGGGTGACCATTTCTTTTGACAGAGCATGAGGTGCAAAGGGAGAGAGAGAGGTGGATGCAAATAACGAAATAGAGAGAGAGAACAGGGGTGTGAAGTGACAATGGATCTCTCAAAAGAACACAAAAGAGCAAATAGGATGAACTTCTTCTGAATCAGAAAGGTGCTATCTTTTTTAAACTGATTGTGAACTTTCTTGTGAAGAAAATCAGAAGGGAATCGTGTTGTATTTTTTAATATGATGTGTGAAGAAAATCAGATGGGAATCGTATTGTATTTTTTAATCTGATGGGTTGAATCAAGATTAAGAAAAAGCCCTTTGTACGTATTTCCTTAGTTTATTTCTCCTAATATGTTCTTTGAGCTATGTTAATTTGGGGATTTTTGTACGTTTTATTTTAGTTTATTTTTCTTAATATGTTCTTTGAGCTATGTTAATTTGAGGATTATTGAGTTATGTTAAAATTGAGAATTTTTTGATGTGATTTAAAAAAACTCTATCAGATTGTTCCTCTATAATTTCTTTGAAATGTCGTTAAATTGAAAGACTTATCTATATTTCAATATAAACACCGATTCTCTTTCTCTAAAGCTTGCATTATAAATTCTCTTTTTCCTCTTTCTCTATATCTATCGATCTCCATACCCATCAACCATTTGTGATGTAGTTCAATTTGAAAATTTTTGAAACTTATTTATCTTTGTTTTTCCTAATTTTTTTAAGATAATTATATTTCTATCTATACCCGTCGATAAAATGTTCTCGTTCACAGTTATCTCTATGTGTACCATGGAGGATTATTAATATAACCGTTTTCTTGAAACGATTTCTTATAAAAATTAAAAAATCGCGTAGTTAAACTTCTTCATGAAAAAGATGCAATTTTTTAAAACTCTTTTGAAAAATACGCAGTTTAAAACATTTTTTTAAAAAACTCCAATTTTTTAAAAAAATCGCGTTTAAAATACCAATTTGCTAATTATGCTCACAACAAACCAGCAAAACCCAATTCATTCCATGATAAAAATCCGTAAAATAAAAACCAATTCACTAATCCAGTGATAGAGCCCAATTCATTCCATGAAAAAAAATCCGTAGAATAAAAACCAATTCACGAATCCAGTGATTGAGCTCAATACGTGAGAAAAATCTAAAACCCATTTCATATATGCCATATTCCATACAATCCATGAGACCAAAACCCCCAAAAACTTTATAGATCCAAAAATAGAGAGAAATCTTAGATCTTTCAAGTTTTTATTTGATTTTATATTTTCATTGTTTTCAGGATCCATCAGAGCTGCAAACCACTCCACCTAAATTCCTGAACCAATAGTCAAGTGCTTGCAAATTGCTAGCATTATCCTAATCCTTCGAAAACCTAATAGAATCCATAAAACCTATGGAAAATGAAATCAAGAAATCCAAGAAACAAAATGTAGTCCAACCATGCGTCTACAAATTCAATTCAGAATCATTAGTGACGAGTTTGATTGGAGCATTCAATTTCGCAAACGAAGAAATTGCCTCAAAACACTGATAGTTAGTCTTGGGACAGAGTGCGTTTGCTTCATATTGAAAAACCAGAATACAAGCTATTAGTACATTTCCAAACACAACTTAAATGGACAGAAACATCTGGCCAAGACTCTCTCTGACAAATGTAACATTTATGATCAATTTAAGCCATACTTTCAAAAGAAAAACCAAAAAAAAAATTTAAAAAGATAATGAATTTTAAAAACAAATGGTAATTGTACCAGCAGTAAAAGGGCCTGCAATATCATTGCAAAATCAAAAGCAGGCGAGTGAAGCTGAATATTGATATCGCAAGTTTCAATTGAATTGTTGCCTGAAAGCAGAGATTTCTTTCAAACAAGAAGCTGCCTTGCTTTTTAAAAAAATTTCCCACTCATTTTCAACTCAAATAAATATACAGAAATCCGTGCTAGATCATCAATCAAAGCAATAAAAAACAAACTACAAGCTGAACATATACACACTGTAAAGTACTTCAGAAAAAACAGACCAGGAATTAGGGCAACAGATATTCAGAATCATAGAGATAGCTAGAGCTTTTTGACTGTTTGAAACTTAGGTTTTTGGATATTAAGGAAGAACTAGAGTTTATTGATAACAGAGAAATAGAGTTGGAATCTCAGGAAGAAGCCATGGATAACAGGAGCAAAGGACACCGCGACAATATGAAGTTCTAGGGTTTTGGAGAGTTGGGTATCTGGTATAGATATATATACAGATGGAAAGTCGTTAGGGTTTTCACGTGTTTTTTTGGGAATCAGAAAGTATGATATCTGCACCATACGATCAGCCGATGGACGGCGACGAGAGAAGACACACTCACCGCATCGGCGATGGGAGAACACATTAGCTATCACCGCCGTCCGTAGATCCGGTCTTCGAAAAATCAAGGCCGCCTCAGAAACGCGTGAACGACTAGGTCCGAGCAACCAGTAAACCGGCCGATTAAGAGGGCCTAACTAAGCTGGCTGGTCTCAAAATCATTAAAAATTAAAAAATAAAAAATATGTATGTGAGAGGGTCTTTAGGATCAATATTATCAGCTTAAAGACTAATGATCATATGAGATCCGCCATGCGTGTAAGCTTAGAGAGTAATCATCATATGAGATACTCGTGTGTAGGACTCTAAACTATCACTATTAAATTTAATATTGGTATTTAGAAAAATCAAATCTCCCATCCATGTGATAATTTTTTTAGATATCTGTATCAAATTTAATAGAGATAACTTTTTTAAATATCTGTGTCAAATTTAATAGTGATTCTTAAAGTCCTATACACACGAGTATGAGAGGATCTCATACAATCATTATTCTAATAATCTCTCCCACATTAATGACAATCTTTTCGGATCTTCTACACATGAGTATGAGAGGGTCTAATAGGATCATTACTTTTAAGCAAAACACATCCAAATGAAATTTAAAAGTAGTGAAAAAATAAATTATAACATAATATTTAAAACATCTTTTTATACCGAATAAAATTTTTCAAGCCCCTACATTTAGGAGTGGCAAATAGGCCGGGTGGTTTGGGTCCACGTCCATGTTTTGGACCCATGAGGGTTGGGATGTGGGCCAAATGACTCAGATCCACCCCCATCCGACCTTTTATTAAGTATATATAAAATGAGTAATGATCCTATAGACCCTCCTCTATCCATGTGAAGGACCTCAAAGGATCATCATAAAAATTGGTACGAAGTTCTATTAAAATTATCACATGGATGTAGAATTTGACTTTTCTATAAATCCATACCAACTTTAATGGTGATCATTTAAGGTCTTACACATGTGGGTGGAGGAAGATCCTAGGATCATTACTCATATAAAATATATATTAACAAAAAAAAAATTTTAGTTTTAATTTCTAGAGCCCAATCTAGGTCCAAATCAACCTGTAGGTCCGGGTGGAACCTAGGAGGGTCAGAATCAACATGGACCCGACCTGACCCGATCAGTTGCAAACAATAGTTAGCCGATCTGCGTTTTAAACACGTTTTTTTAAAAAAAAATTGAAATTTTTTAAAAAAAATGTTTTAAACTGCGTATTTTTCAAAATAGTGTAAAAAATCACATTTTTTTCATGAATAAGTTTAATAAGCGATTTTTTAATTTTTATAATAAGTCATTTCAAATAAAATTTTCTATTAATAATACTCTATGGATACATAGAGAGAGAATCATGTGATAGAGAACCATCTCATCAACAGGTACACAACGGGAGAAAGAGAACCATCTCAAAGAAATTAAGAAACAGTGGAGATAGAGAAGTTTAAAAACTCCCCAAATTGAACTACATCACAAATACTTGACGGGTATATAGAGAGAGAAAAAGAGAACCACTGTTTATAATGCATGCTTTAGAGAAAGAGACTCATTGTTTATAATTTTATATTGAAATACAGATTTAACATTAGCTTTCAAAAATCCCTAAATTTAACAACATTTCAAAAAAATTAGGGGAAAATAAATTAGGAAAAACAGAGGACCATCTGATAGGGAAATTTTTTCAAATCACATATTTAAAAGTAGATAAAAAATCCCCAAATTTAACGTAACTAAAAAATCCCCAAATTAACATAGCTCAAAGAATCTATTAGGGGCAAATAAATTAAGAAAAACACTTTTCCAAAACCTAATTCAACCCATCAACTTAAAAAATAAAGCACGATCTGATTTAGGCGCACCCATCTGATTTTCTTCACAAGAAGTTCACCAGCTGCTTCGAAAAGACAACACCATTTTGAAAAACCCTACATCCTCTTCAGAGTTCCTTTGAGAGATCCGTGGTCACCGCCGTTCCCTCTATCTCTGTATCCTATTATGTGTTCTTTTGAGAGATCCGTGGTCACCGCCGCCCCCTCTCTCTCTCTATTTCTTTCTTTGCGTCAACCTCTCTCCCTTCCTCTGCATTTATTTGTCCTATGCCAACTCCCTCTCTCTATCTTCTGGCTCCAAAATAAATGATCACCTCTCTCTCTAAAAGTCTAAATATGGTGCATAGGATGGTACGGTGCGTGTTTGTATAATTAATCGCCTCTCTCTCTAAAAGTCTAAATATTGCATAGGATGGTACGGTGCGTGTTTGTATAATTAGTATCGTGTATAGTTAGTGTGGTTAGTATGGTCTATAGTTAGTAATGGTGCATAGTTAGTATGGTGCATAGTTGGAATAGCTAGTTTAATGACTGTAGTGTTAGCATAAATATGGTGCTTTTTTTGAAAGTTATCCGTTAATTTCACTCTGATTTTTTGAGTCTAGTATGCTATATTTGCGGTATTTTTATATAAAGTGTTTTTTCCGATTTTTTTTTTTTACTCGATTATTTCATCCAACATTTTAAAATAAAAATAATTTATTTCTGATTTTATGATGAATTGATATATTGACTATTCTTCCGACTTGGTGACTATGTTGCCAACCCTACCCTACCTTACCTACATTCTCAAGTGATTTTCCATTTTCATACCAAATAAGTATGTATTTTCCCTGAAGCAGTAATTGTGATATATGCTCCAAAGGAAACGATTTCTCCATTCAAAATGGAGTTTTAACTCACTTGATGGGTCATGCTCCAAACTCTAGAGAACTCAAGAGTGCATATAATCATAGCCTAGCGAAAATTAGGATTATGAATATTTTTCTTGGCTTTGAAAATATGAGGTTCAGAATAAAGTTTTGATGAAAGTTAGATTTGATAAAAAAAATTTGGCGTTGATTTTTGATAAAGTGAAATATCAGTGCCTAACAATAGCAAAAGAAGCCCAAATGTTTTAGTTAAAGAATTTATGCAGATTAATCTTTTTTTCATTGTGAGATAAGTTTCCCCTCCCATTACATAGGTGTACACGGGAAATTTCTAGAGACAAATTTCAATGTAAAACTATGTAATGTGTTCCACCAAACAAAAATCTGTTTTATAAAACAAATATGACGAGTATTTCATTAAGATTATGAAGGTATTACAAGACAGCCAAAGCAGGAAAAAGAAGAAAGAAAGAAAAGGAACGAGAGAGGGATGAGAAATTAAAAGGGATTACGAATACCTGTTCGCGAGGGTATCTGCATCAAAATTGAGGCCACGACGGATATGGGGTGTTTGATTTTTGAAAGATGCAGTGGATATCCCAAATTCCGGTGTCCTCCACAAAACTGGCATCTTCCTCGAAAGTGGATATCCCAAATTCCCGTTATCAAACAGGATCTGCATATCGCAAACACATCTTTCAGAACTTAAACACATCCTAAAATTCTTAAAATAATGAAAAATTTATCAAAATCCCCACGAGAGATGAATTATTTAACATTTTACCCAATTGCAACAATTCCAACTCATGATCATGTGCCCTTTAATGGGTGTTTTGAATTAAATCAAACTATATGGATAAAATGTTAAATAGTTCATTGCTAAAAGGTATTAGAATAAACTTCCTAAAAATAATTGAGGACCCAAGTTTCTTGCAATCCATTCCCTTCTTCTCAAAGAATAGTATCTTGAAAATTGGGTAGCCATCTCGATTGCATCTTGGCCTGAGCGACCATTAAATTTGCACCATTTTAAGAGCTCCAAATCCAGTTTTCAAGGACTGAAATAGGTTACCAAATTTTTTATGAGGGTTTCTAATCCCTCAATCAAACAAGGGTTTTGGAAAAGGGATTGTATACAATGAAACTTTTTTCTTTTGATACAAGGAAGAAACCATTTACTTTTGATATAAAGAAGTTACAATTCATAAAACCACTCAATGTAAAATTTGATAGCTTCAATGCGTCACAAGGTTTTGAAAACTTTTCTTTTGAAGCTTGAGCTTAATCATTGGAATAAATGCAGCCATCTAATGTTGCATCTAATAGTCAAGGTCAATTATGACCACCTTGTACCAAAGATAAATGGTCTAAAATGCTTTTTTTTTGTAAAATATACTCCTTTTCTTCTTTTTATCTTTTTTTCTTAGGGGAGTTGGTTGCAAGGCACAGGGTACCCCTTGTCTAATTCACCGTGAGTCAATACACTAGAAGAAAAAAATTGCCATAAAAAATCCCAAATTTGAATTGTATCTTTTCAAGATTATACTCTAGCGATTCTACCGTATCCACACTCGCAGAGAAAAGCAAAAAGACAAAAAGAAAAATTTTAAAAAGAAGGCTCAAGATATGTTTATTTTTAAACTGCAGTTTTCAAATATTTTCCTCCTGATGTGTGGGAAATTCAACACATGAAGCCACAACCTCATGGAAAATTAGTCCTGAATTCAAAAATAACAAATCGAAAAAAGAATGATGCCTTTTTTTAATTAAGAGGTACATGGTTTTATCTAGCTCCACATCCATCCATCAGTGGATAAATCATTGTAGAAGTAAATATGTTAGCAAATGTATACATCAGAAAGTTAGCAAATAAGATGTCGATATATTTCTAATAGTAATGAATAATTTCCAAAATTATGTAACCAAATGATTATGACAAGTGACTACCGAGCAAAGAAAGAGCCATGAAACTGATGACGCGATCATCATCTTTAGAGCCTTTTCCAATTGTTTGTGATAGGCTACACGAATCCCGATCCATCATTCGAACTTTGTGTTGACATCGTTGCAGGTCTCATCGATCAAAACTATGTCATCTACAAACAATATACACCACAATACCTCTACAAACAATATACACCACAATACCCCATTTTATAGGTGTCTAGTTAAGTCTTCTACAACTAAGACAAAGAAGTATGGGCTCAATACTGACCTTGGATGTAGACCTATTGTCACTGAAAACTCACTCGTCTTTCTACTAGTTAACGTTCCATTGTATGCAACATCCTATGCAAAAACTGGCAGTCCACAAATTGATAGAACATGGAGAGTTAAATGACGCATCCATAGGAAACGTAAAAGATCTCCCCAAACTATATTACAAGCTTCCTATTGGTAAGAAGATGCTTCATCATCTCAACACATTATATCGATCATTGTAGTGATACAATATTTCAGATAACCTGAAACCCATTTTCACTACACAGCAATGTGGCACAATAACCTAGCCCAAAAATACACCCTACCGATACATATCCCTCCAAAATCTGTCAAATTCTCTAGCCTCCACCCCAACCCTAGACCTAATAATCGCCCCTTTCAAACCTTGATCCATTGTACAGAGTATTCACCATGACAATAAAGCTTATAGAACATTGGATCCAGCCACACTCTCATACTAAATCCATGCTTACCCCAGAGGACTCCTCAAAGGCTCATGTCAACTCCCAACTCTCCAATGCCACTTGCTGATTGACCCAATCGACATCCCTTAACCACTTGATGCCCAAACAAGAACCTGAATAAAGACTACATCTTCCATCCTCCTCCGCTCCACAGAAAGTTTTGCATTAATCAATTCTCTCTCCAACAAATGCATCTAAAAAACCAATATAAAAAGAAAATATATATATAAGTTCATCTGCTTAAACTGTAGCATTAGCCTGTTGGAGCTAGAGGGGTTTGTTGGACCCCAAATTCCACATACATGCTCATCTCATCCAAATAATCTGCCTTTTCCAGTGAATAAAGGCCGTCAATTGACGGACAGCAGATTGAGGTCTCAAAAGTGATTATTTTTTAAAATGTTTATTTTTCAATCAAAGATGTTCTGCAAACTTTCAGCCCAAAAAAAACCTACGAGTTACATTTTCTGTCTAACAGGCTTATATTATAGCATAAGCCCTCTGACTCATAGAATCCTCATCCAATATAAATTGGACAAGGGGAAGAGGTTTACCTTTGTGAGAGCACATCATCACTCAAGGAGAGGAATTGGCCCTTTCAAGAGCCCAATCCCCATTCAAAACTCTCAAATATTGGATTTGTCCATGATCACTCAAACCTACTAAAAAGACACAAAAGCAAACTAAGGCATATGTTAAGTGATTAGCACTGCAGAAATCCACTCATGATGGTTCCGAGCATGCTGTCTCCACAAACATGACCATTTGCGGTCGTTCTTATCTTTGTTAACTCTTAGCCCACTACCAACACATGTGACCAGATATTCAAAGAAAACTAAAGATTTGCTACAAAATAAACATAAGGCAACCCTACCATATCTTTAGTTAGGCCCATTTGTATAGCTTACGGAAATTGACAAATAAAAAGTGCAAGGGAGTTGGAAGAAATAAGAAAGAGAAGCAAGGATATCCTAGTTGGGGACCGTACAAGTTGCCAGTATGATAGTTCATTTAGGAGGTAAAGGTTCACTTTAAGGAAAAAAAAAAAAGGCCAAACGCATAGAAGGCACGAAAACATATGATTAACAATGATCCTCAACTATGATTTATTTGAGAAGGCATGCATGGTAGCTATCAAGTGAGAAATATGGAAGAGCTTCAACAGAGGGATGAGTTCAATACGTCACAATCACACAGCCATAATGGTGTAGAAGCAGTGATTGCATAGGGCTCATCATCCATTGGAGAAAAAATAAAATTTCATCTCCCTTTTCTAGATGGTGGGGTTTGACCCACAAATTCAACAGAATCTAGGAGTCTTTCATGGAGATGAGGTAGTGAAAGACACAAGAGTTGGGTAGTCAAGGTCACAGAACTAAGGAGGGCACCCAATAAGGAGGCCCAAATCTAGGCAAATGGCAATGGCGCTACCTGAAGACAAGAAGGCACTTTGGGATATAATTCTGAAGGAGCAAAACCTATGGTATCGTGGTCTTCAGGTAATCCCATTGCCATTTGTGGGTAATGGATGGGAAATCAAAGATGTGACTGAACCGGGAAATGTTCAATAGGAGTAAAACTTAACAGAAAGTTCACATTACGGACAAGGGACAGGAGTGGAGTTGGTTCTTATCAGATACGTGGTCTAGGGAAGATACCCTGACCATCCAAATACTTGGCATGAGCATGTGCATCTTATCTAACTCCTGAGGTTCTAATGAGGTATAGCACAAGAGAGAAATGGGAGACAGTGGTGCACATGCCCCTTGATCTAATGGATGCAGAAATTGAGGAATTAAGTTGCTTATTCAGATGCCAAGAAGGAGTGTTCAATTTTAGCCAATGGTCATAACAAAAGGGATATCGCTAGTCATTTCTTGATTGAATCATTCTTGCAAAGGATTTAAGAATGGGGGACTGGATTTTCTCTTGTATGCTTTGAATCATTCTCTTGTATGATTCAAAAAGTCAGATGCGTCCGCCTACGCGGTTTGGGGCCAGGCCTCCTAGGCAGCCAGAGCCCGCCTAGGTGGCTGCCTAGGAAAAAAGACAGGCTAGGTCTCCAAGGAGTTCTCAGGGCAGAGGTTTAGGCCCCCTAAGGAGTTCTTGGGGAAGTTTTTGAGTCCCAAAACCAGTTAATATTCACAAGATATTCCAATTATAAACATATAGAAATATCCAAAAATAAACAAAATAAAAGAATATTAAAACATACACTTGTACAAAAAAATATCAAACCCTAATTCAAATATTGTAATGCACTAACCTCTTCAAAATGAATTCGATATAGGCCCAAACTGGTGAATATTCACAAAATATTTCAAGTTTTAAACTACAAACATGTAAAAATAGAACAAAGAAAAAAATAAAAGAATATCAAATCGTAACATATTTACCACAAAAATACCAAACCCTAATCCAAATATTGTAATGCACTAGTGTCACACCCCAAGAATTTACAATACAGATATTCTTGAGATGTGACAGTCCAAAACATATATACAACTCTTGATAGGACAAATTTACAGTGGCGAGGTCTTACAAAGTAAATAAAGAAAGCTAACACAACAACAATATCTTCCAAGGTTGATCTTGACTAGCACTCAAAATGAATCCGCAGTTATCTTGAAAAAATGTTTACCATAGTTTGATGAGTTTGGCTAC
>NW_006499848.1:96868-117610 GCF_000471905.2 Amborella trichopoda
AAAAGTTTATTTTATTTTTTTATTTTTTTTTGAAAGTTTAAGATTGTTACAACTAGTCTTTTCAAAATGAAACCAACACAGGCCCAAACCAGTGATCTTTGGTCGCCAAATGTCCTCTTATGTGACCACTCCAAGGTCCAAAAATATCAAGAGGTATATTGTTTAATTTCAGAATTATCATAAACATTGAAATTTTTTTCGATCTTGAGAAACATCTTAAAACCTAAGTTCTTGAGAGTTTTTCTCTATCTGAAATACTCAAAAAGGGCTTTGGGGAAATAAAATGCTCCCCAAAAACTTTTCACCCCTATTCAGGGAGGAAATAGCCAAGACATCCATGCCGAGGGCTTATTTCCACCCTCGGCCAACCTGCATCAAGGCAACGCCTAGGTGCTCGCCTTAATTGGCCAGCGCCTAGATGGCACCTTGGGCGCCTAGACGCACGACACCTGGGAAGCCCACCTATGGGGTGCCTAGGCAGTCGGGCGGTCGAATTTTTTAACATTAAGACCAACTCCTCTTACATGGCCCCTTACAGGATTTGGCAATTTCCCCTAAGATTCTAAATGTTTCCTAGGTCATATACAACGTGATTGAGGGTCTTATGGCCCATTAGTCCAAGCATGGTTGCTTGAAGCATCCGGCTATCTATTGGGAGATCTAGCTAGAAAGAAGTAGCATGACCTTTAAGTTTATTTTATATGGGCTACAATAATAAAAATAACAAATAGTTTATTGGGATTCAGAAAATTAATCAAGGATTTTGTGATTTTGTGGTAAGTTAGCCACAAAGAGTTCTTTGGTTTTAGAGAAGAATAGTGAAGTCAGAACAACTAGGCCGTGCCCTAAAAGGTGGGGTCCAAGGTACCAGGTTAGCTCTAGGTGGGCACCTGAGTTATTGATCAGCCAATAAATTTCTAAAAATAGATAAATTCAAATCATAAAAAATAAAAATAAAAATATAAAATGTGATATATGAAACAGAGATATTGAGTATTTGTCTAATATATACATTGTTTCAGTCACAGAAGGTGACAGAGACAGCACATATAACTATGAACCCGAATCTATGATCCATTCATCGAATTTGGAACTTATTCAACAAATAATTTACTCAAAAGAAATACAAGCAAGCAAGCAAACATAATATGTTCCCTTCGTTATTTTTTAAAAAATTTACAAATAACAAAAAACTTGTCCTTGGGGTTTGGAAGATGCTCTTTCCATAATAGATAGGATGATCTGGGAGACAATAAGAAGAAGAAGATGATGACGGTGATGAAAATGATAAAAAAGACATTGCAGTCAAAGCAGTAAGGGATGAAACAAACTCAATAGACTCAAATATTCATCAACATATAGAAAAAAAAGTCAATTTCAATGGATAAATACAATTTGATTCAGTGGTTGATCCCCTCAGAACCAAAACAATTTGGTTCAAAGGGGATTTTGGGCTTTGAACACCCCAAATAGCCTTTTCCCCTGCTCTAAAGGAGAACATGACTATTTGCCCCCTGTTCATGTCACAAGTAGGTGTCATACCAGGTGGGTGACCAGACACCTAAGTGCCTTGCATATGCTACCTGAGGAGGTATACCTTGAGGCAAAAGCATGGCCTACATTATCTCAATCTAGGTGGGTACCACCTTTGACTTCACTGAAGAAGACCTAGTTTGTCAAGATAAGTTGTTTGCATATATAGCTCCACTTTTCGCAAATCTTAGGATCTCATGGGCTAAGCAGCCAGTGCCTCCCTAAAACATGATTTCAGTGACAGTTAATTTGGGGACCTGACAATGCCAAAGATTTTTCAGGTCCTGTACAGATAAATGTGTTCCTATTGAGGAGATAGCATGGAAGGTCTAGTAATTCGCCTCGAAATTTGCTTTTACCTTTCCTCAGGGCTGCTGTTCAAGGGGGAAAATTAGTTTATATCAACATGAGCTAACAAAAATCTGGATTCCCTAGTACTAGCCAGCATCATGATAAAGATTTTATTCCTTCTTTAAATAAAATATCATGGAAGATATTTTCAAGGGAGGTGACGGAGAATCCATGTCTTATAAAATACCCATGTTTACAAAGAAGCTAATTTTGAGGTAGGCTCCTCACTTGTAAGGGGGAACAGATCCGCACCATCACCCCCACACATCCCAACATTTTATCCTTCTTTTACTTGTCTTTTGTTTTTTCATGATTTGTGTCCTTTAGTTGCATTTCTCATGCAACAAAACCTCCTTAAAAAATAGCCAACTCAGATAGAACAACAACAATGATGATAACAACAACAACAATGATAACAATGATGATGATGACCACTGAGAAAAAATGAATGGTAGGCCATGTGCTAGAGACAGTGCAAAATCAGAGCTGTAGAGATTTACAAACACCAATGGGGAATGATAATATACCTAAAGAATGACAATGACATGAAGAGTAACAACTTCAAAACTAGTGACATTACTAGAAATTCTAAGATGCCTAAATGCAACAAAGACAGGACAGCAACCTTTTCCATTTAAACACTGCCTATAAAGATACAAGGAACAATGAATGGTTATAGCTAATTATGCTCAATAAAGTTTAAAAGTACATACTGCACCCAAAAATCTCTAAATAAAGATATTGAAAGGCCAACCCATTCTTGTCATTCACTGGTGCTTTTATTCACAAACAACCAGATTTCAATAAGATGGATCCCATCTCCAGATAATTCCACAATTTAACTCAATGAAGAAGTGGCCTCCTTGGCCTCCTTAGTGATTAAGAGCAAAAAGGAGAAACAGGTATTTTGCCAACCTGCAAATGGCACATGGTACATTTTTAAAACATTTCTATTTTAAAAAAAAACATTAATTATATATTACAGTTAACAGTTTCAAAAAAAAATAATCAAGAATCTGAAAAAATTAAATGATTGTCAAAACTGCCAGATTTCATTTTTAGAGCTTATATACGAAGACTAGAGCTAAGAATTCATGTGAAGTTTAGCCATGTTCCTTTAGGCCATTTGACGTAAGTGTCAATAAGCTCAATGATAGCACTACTTTACACACATCCAGTAGGACAATCAGGCAACAAATACAATTTTGGTCGACTAGCAATCCCATAAAACTCGACAATATTTACATTAAGGAGCAAATTCTACTCGACAATATATACATTAAGGAACAAAAAGAATATGTTGGACAAATGTAAAGAGGTTTTAGGAGTTAGGATAATCACGCTAAGAAATGATAAGTAATGTCCAATCAGTGGGATTTGAGACACAGCAATTATAGAGACCGCAACAGAAAGAGCTTGAAACTGATGGAGGGTTTTAGGAGATAGTTGTTGAGGTAAGGATTGTCAACATGACACTTACAGGCTAAAACAAGAAAGCTATGGGAAGAAGAGCAAGCTGTTTCCCTTGAGTGTTAGATGTGACTAGTTGGGAAATTTCAGTGGAGAAGGCAGCAGAATGTGGAGGAGATGGCAGATAAAATAAATTCCAGTAGAAAATAATGGAAAATAGCACCACAAGGAAAACAAAGAATAGAGAAGATGAGCATAAATAAATTATAAAGGAGGAACTGAATTGGAGATGATTTGGGCATCTCAAACGCATTTCAGTAATTGGGTTTGAACAACCATCCACTTTCTTCTTACATTTTCATAAAAACAATATGATGATTGCTGAACCAGGGTAGAATGTCACATTCTATAACTCATTAAATCAGGAGTTTGTAGCTCAATCCAGAGAAGATTTATGCCAAAAGTATTGCACATGTTTGACACAAGGCCAGAAGCTAATCTGGAGTCATAAAAAGAAAATTCCAGAAATTTTCACTTTCCACTATGAACCCTGGACTTGAGTTATAGGAGACCTGATATGAGGTATTAAAATACTCTTAAGGAGTCTAATAAATTGACATACACTCCCATACATTCGACAAGGCTCTTGTACCATTCTAAAAATTAGAAATCAGGCAAAGTGAGGGAAGTGATAACTTACGAGTTGTCATCAAGATTTTATTTCAGAGTCTTGAAAGAATTGTTGTTAATTAATAAAAGTGCCATTGTACCAACAACACAATAATTAAGACATATAAAATGACGACCGCTAAAAGTTGATGATATAGAGCACCATTAGCACTACCATTCTATGTCACAACGACAAGTAAACCACTTTTTGCACAATGAAGATCTTAAAAGGCAAAACAAACCCTGAATGATCCCCCTGATGAAGCGACTATCAGCTAATCTATTGAGGAAATACCAGACAAAACCAATACAATAGCACATGATGCGATCATATAGAGAAAGAGGGAGAAAAACATAATTAGCCAAAACAATATAGAAGAGCTCAATGCTACAAATGTAACCTAGAGGGCATGACACTCAACAATGAAAAACAAAGCTTTCTTCTTCTTATTCCAAAAATGTGTAATGTTACAATAAAGAAATATAAATAGGGTAGGCTTCCTACCATTTGTCAATCCATCAAAATCAAAAACAAACTAAGCAATGTAAACTAAGATCATAAGCAAAGGTAACCAAGAGGAGAACATCAATTAAACCCAAGACTAAAATATAATTCTTATTCCTTGTGCATAGTTTAATCAAAGCATATGTTATGGAGGATAGCAGTTAAATGAAGGAATACACAATAAACAGCGAGAATAAGAACACAGAAATGTAACACAAACATGTTTCAATTCTACTGTGATCTGTGAACAACAATATATAAAAACAAAGATGATTAAAGCAAATAAGAGAATCGCAATTTATTTTTCACAGTTGGTCACAGTTGCCTGGTATCAAGTTCCTGTTCAGCCAAACACCAAACTAAACTCCTTAACAATCCCTCCACCAAAATAGAAGAGACAGAAAGAAGGAAATGGTCTCCCAATTTGAAGCCAAGGGAAGTCGACCCATTCAAGAAGAGAGAGAAAGAGAGATTTAGAGAGATTAGAAATTACATAAATTCTTATCCAACAAAGTTCCCATCAACCCAAATCCTCCACCAATTCAACAACCAAAAAGCAGACGTATTTCTCTCTCAACTCCCCAAATTGAAAACCCCATTAAGGGATATCCCACGGTTTGGGCTCGGGGATCGCGACCACCATACCTTGAAGCTCTGGAGAGAGAACAACCTGACACCCGAGCCTTGAATGCTTGCTCGCGACACCCCTCAAAGCATTCGTTTTCAGAATGTATTCTTCTTCGTATGAAGGAGGAGGGAGCTTATCGAGCCATTCTTGAGCGATGTTGACCTCGCATTCAGCCGAGCACGCGTCGATATCTTCGAGCCTGTGGGATTCGGGATCAATGAGGCCTGCGTTGGTTAGGGCTTTCAAGAGGGTGTGGCCTGTGAGGCCGATGACATCTCTCCTTCTGCCATCGAGATCAATGGCGACGAGCTTGACTATGCGATCAGAGACCTTCTTGGAGGAGGACGAGGATGAAGAGAGAGAGGAAGTTGCAGAGTATCGGAGGTGGGGTTTAGAGAGGAGAGAGAGGTGGCGGGGGAGGTGGCGGTGGAAAAGAGAAGCGAAGGCCATGAGCGATGGTAGAGAGAGAGAGTGCGCGAAGAAGCTTTCTGGTGAGAAAATGTAGAGAGAGAAACTTGCGGGAAAATGTAGAGAGAGAGTGGGGACAGAGAGACTGCGGGGATGGCAACGGGTCCAACATGACCCGATAACTTATGTGGGCTCGGACCTGATCAGGCCTGGACCCGAGCTGCCGAGTGCATTTTTTGACTCTGGACCCAGATCGCAGCAACCCGAAGAAAAAAAATCATATAAAGAGGAAACTTTATGCCATAAAAAGTAATATGCACATCAAAAGTTTGCTCGGATATAAAAAAGAACTCTACAATTGAGCATCTCAATCCAAAAAAAAGGGTTTTTAAGTTTTAAAAATAATTTATCTTATGACACATTATTGAGATTATTTATTCTCAAAATTTTAAAGGTTTTAACCATCTACTCGATCCGTATTATTTTTTTTAAGAGTAATGATACTATGAGACCCTATATGTAGGATCTCAAAAGATCACTATGTAATAACTAGAAAAATCAAATCCTACACCTATGTGATAACTTTTTTAGAGATCTGTACTAAATTTAACGATGATTTGAAATCCTACACACATAAGTGTGGGAGGGTCTTATATGATCATTACTCTATTTTTTAAGCTTTCAATTTTATAATTAGAGGCAAAAATAAATTTTTAGGCCGAGTTTTGAGCACCAAAATTAAATCTTTTAACAAGAGATGTGCCTGCCTGATTTTTTTGAGGTCGACTCCTTTTTACTCTTATACAAACTACACCCCCAAAATGTTGTGGTTTGCTACAAGCCTACCATTTTCATTCAACTAAAAAAATAAAATTAAAATAGATCAGGGTGATAAAATTGTCCTAGACACTGATTAATTATTTTAAGAGGAACTTATCAAAATACATTTTTATTTTTCAACTATTTACCATTTTACCTTTCTACCACTATTTCAAGCCAAAATCATCTCTATTTTGATAGATATTTTAAACTTAAATCAAAATATATCATCATCGTCAAAGCTTTTTTCCAACTAATTGGGATCGGCTGCACAAATCCTGACACGCCATTCTACTCTATTAAGGGCAATACCCTCATTAAGGCTACAAGTACTCGTACTTTTTTTACTACATCCAACCATATCCTTTTGAGCATATCCCTTGCCCATATCCAGATCATAATCAACCCAAAAATCTAAAAAATTCCATTAAAAACTCATTTTAGAAGACCTTAGATCAAAAATGGCAGGTTTTTAAGTGCAATGAAATAGTAATATGTTAGTACTGCTAAATCGCGTGAATTATGATATGATATAGCAATTTTCAATCATCAAAATCACAATCCTGATGAAAACTATACCAACTCGGGTCTATAGCCCATCATGCCAGAACTTGGGACACATGGTAATCCCTTTTCATTACATAAGGTATAAAGCCTTTAATATCCTAGATCCCTCTTCAAGATATATCATTCAAAGATTAAAGTCAATCATTCATTTCATAAAAAAAGATTCATTCAGTCAATCCAAGCTCCAGTCAAGATCTCTACTCTGGCTCGTAAATAATGTTACTTTACTCTTCTCTTGATCGTTTAAATCCGTTTTATCATTTTATTATATCTTACTTCATTTCTTTTACTTCTTGGAGTTTTATTTTTCAGCTGTTTAACTTTAATGCGATTTACAAGCCGGCACTGCTGATGATCGGAAGAGGGTTAGATCTCTTGTGTGAGACCAGATGACCTTTAGATCAGAATTCGACTGGACATCGATCTGTCTAATTTTAAATAATTAGTGAAGACCAAATTTTATCGATGATTTCGTGCGAGATTGATCCTGAATCAAATTGTACAGAAAGCGCTTATATAACTTGTCAATATTATACTATAGAAGTAACGTGCACATAAAAAACCAACCTAAAAGGTCGTTCCGATATCCAAAAACCCTATATTTTGTCATCTTGTCTTCGAGATGATGGATATGAAAACAATAAAAAATAAAAAAATAAATAAAGGCTTAAAAATAATATATATTGTAATACATTATCTAGACCATCCACTTTCGAAATTTCTATGTATTTATAGATTTTTTCAATTTACAATATTTTTGGAGCTTTAAATTTTATAATTCGGACCAAAAATAGATTTATAATCCTAAAGAATTAGAGGTGCTTGCATATTCAGATTACAAGTTTAAGAAATGGGTTGAGGTCATGGTGATATTACTTCCGATGACCTAAAAAGAGGTCTCGAACTCCATTCCTATATGGATAGGGTGGATTTTGGACCCCATTGCTAACCAGTGAGATATGTGGACCTCCGACAAGATGTGGAAGCGAGACGGATCCATTAGTGCCCGTAGTGCCTCAGCCGACTAGATGTGGAAGCGAGATGGATCCATTAGTGCTCGTGGTAGTCGAGAAACCTACATCCCATACAAATGGTGGTCTAAATGGGGGCACGAACGGAGGGGGCACCTACTGAGCAACGATATGAACAATAGTTTCAGTCCGTGGCCTCTCAACAGGTTTTGTGTGAGAGCATGCAAGCCCTAGTTGTAACAATCGTCACGCATCATCTTGCTCGTATTCCCCTTGGAGTCGAGGGTCAACTACTTCGAGGACTCTACCTTCTCTGTACTGGGCCTATACATGATCAACTAGGAATCCTCGAGTGGTGCTATTTGGGCGCCGGCCGCACACCACCTCAAGGATCGCAGCTCTGAAGCCAAATACATCGGACTCCCGTGTTGCCTTTCCGGTACTAAAGCATTCCGGAGCTATGTACCCCAGGGTGCTAGGCACGGCATTTTCCACCACATATGAGGTTTTCTCGTGGTCGAGAACACGAGCAAGGCCAAAGTCTCCGAGCCGTGCATTGAATTCGGAGTCGAGCATGATGGTGCTCGCCTTGAGGTCGCGGTGCACCACCCTTTGGTCATACTCGGTGTGGAGGTAGTGCAACGCTAAGGCCACGTTGCCAAGTATTTTGTATCTGTGTCCCCAGCCTAACATGGGCCTTGCCCGTACAAGTAATTGTCTAGGCTTCCATTTCGCATGTAGTCGTACTCCAAGAGAAGCATTCATTTCCTGTGGCACCACCCTAAAAAAAAGAAAAGAAAAGGGAAATAGCCTTAATTAGGAACATAGTAAATACTAAGCTTAGGGCTTAGGATTCGTCCCCTGTCAGAGCTAAGTAACTTTGGCGAGTCCAAGTCTTCAAAAGACCTAAAACAAGAAAGAAAAAAAAGACAAAAATAAACCCAAAAAAAAAAAAATTTTCTGTTTGTGGGATGCACGGCTTTTTTGCCTTTTTGCAAAAAGAGAGAGCTAAATAATTAAAAAAAGGCGCCAGATTTCTACCGGTTTAGAGAGAAATGAAAATTCGATTCGCCCAATTTCTATAATACTAGGGCAAGTATATACAATACTCGTTTTAGTACATGTACAAAGCAGGAACTGTCGACTAGGGATGAGAATTGACACGATTGGGATTCGAAAACCGGATTTCGGACTCTAATCGGATCCAGGTATAGACCAAAAATTTGGATCCGAAATCTGGTTATGGATCCAAAAGTCAGATCTGAATTGAAATTCGGATCGGTTCCAGGTGCAGGTGGATCCAATCCAAATCCAACCCGAATCCAAATCCAAAACCAACTCTATTTTTTAATAGTAAACTTTTATTTATATATATATATAATCTTTTTAATAGTATACATATAATTCTAATATGGATCCAGATCCATATCCGATATATACTATTCATATCTGGATCCGATGTATATTATTCAGATTTGGATCTGGATCTGAAATCTAAGATCCGGTTTGAATCCAGATCTAATGTATACTATTTGGATCCAGATCTGGATTTGGTCAGATCCGACTCCGATCCGACCCGTTCTCTCACCTATCAGAGACCGACCAAACTAAGAGAAATCCGAACTGTCTGAGATCGTACGCAAACTTTATTATTTAAAATGCGTAGATATAGGTGGGCCCCATCAAATTTAAATTTATAGAGACATCAACCCTAAAAGACCTATTTTTTGTAAATTTGTGGCCAAGCTGGCTTAGGAGATGCGAAATCCAAATAAATATATAAAATAAAGAAACCAGAAAATAAAGAGAAACAATACAATGGATCTACTAAAACAAATAAAGACAAATAATGGCTAAACTAAGAAAAACAATGAAGCTAAGTAAATAATAAGGAAAAGAGAAATGAGGAAAATAACAAACAAAAACATGAAAAACATATCTAGTAAAGCTGAATAACTAAGGAAAACAATGTAGCATATCAAATAATAAAAGAAAATAAGTTTAAAAGGAAAGAAAAGATGGAAGTAGGTGTATCATGCATGCTCTCATGGTAGCAAACTTTATGGTCCGAACTTTCTATGTCAAGTAGTTTTAAACTCAACAATATTTGGCTTGGATCGCCGATTCGTGTGGGAGTCAGTTTGGTCTACATCAGTTTGGGTCCCGCACCGCTTCTTTCCCTAAAACTTTCTTTCATATATGTTCTTTCATTTTTTTTAAGCTTATGTAATATATTTTTTTAGGTCTCCCCTAAATCTTCATCCTATAAACCCGTATTTTAATTTAATTTATTTGTTTTTAATTTTTGTTTGTATCACCATTTCATATCAATCCAAACCTGATCCAGATCACCAATCCAATGATCCAATAGGGATCTATTGGTCCAGCCCATGAATCATTGTTTTAAATTCCCTATAGAAGTTAAGGAGGGGCGAGGGGCGAGTAAGTTCGAGTGGAAACCTAAAAAGGGTACCATGGTTTTAAATACCCTAGAGAAGTTAAGGAGGGGCGAGGGGCGAGTTAGTTCGAGTGGAAAGCTAAAAAGGGTATGGGATAAACCAAAAAAGATATGATTGACAATAGCGAGAATATATATAGGGACTTATGACCACCCTTGATAGTGCAAAATGGCCGATAAAGATTTGTGTAACCAATCCAAATAGTTGAGAAAAAGATTCGATGATGATAATGAAGTTAAAAACTTCCTCTCCAATAGGGTTTCTAACTCCCACTATAACCAAGTGAAGAAACAGAGGGATCTGGACCAGTACCTCATAACAGGTTGACCTGAACCAGTATCCTAAAGTTTAACAAACCAAAGAGAGAGAGCGAGAGAGAGCAACAATGCCTGTACCCATGAGAGAGAGGGTTCAGTTGCTTACCAACTAATTTGACAAGGTCCCCTTGTAAACGGTCCCAAACCCACCCTGCTTGAGCTTTGAATTCTATGCAAAACAACCTGTTGCCTTCTACAGCTCCTTAAATCCGAATTCCCTCGGCATCCCTGGGAGCCTCTTCAATGTTGCCTTTAAATTTACTCCCTCATTCATTGATCTCCTCCTCCTATGCTAGTAAACAGATACACCCGCCGCAATTACGGTAACAACAATCAAAATCTCGAACCCCCACTTCAGCTTAGTGATGGAATGCTTCACAACGTATGGCAACTCCTCCACAGAGAGATCCAATGGTAACTCCTCCCATGATCACATGCAGTTCGGCTCCCCTGTCTCTCCCGTTGAAGCTGAGAACCCGAAATATGATGTCTGGTTTAGATAGATACTCCGAAATGTCGATACGATAAGAAAGCAGAGGACTCTCAGGCTTCACTCCCACTACTTCCCTCTCTACGAACACTCGCATCAATTGAGACGAGCTGTCATACTCCACCCAAGCTATATGATTCACGCCTGTCGTCAGGTTTAAACCTATAGATGTCAGTGACGCATTCGTCAACGACTTAACACTGTTGACATCAATTCCCACATGATTATCATCAGGATCAAAACTTTGTTTGACGGTATCAAATTCTACGGTGACAAATTGGTTACAAGAACGCCCATCAACAAAGGAATCAGAAAGACCGAGCCACTATCCATCACTGTTTACCGGGATTCTCAAATCGGGGGCGATCACAAATGTCAGGCCTTCACTTGCAGGTTGATCGGTTATTCTATATGTATTGAAAACGAAAGTCAAATTGAAGGAAGCTATTGTCTTGGAATGCTGAGAGCTTCGTTGCCAAAGCGGGAAGGGCTTCTTCAACATGACTCGCCCTGACTGGTAAGCCGGAGTATGGTCTGCATTGAAAGTGTTTCGTGTTAATTGAATGGTACCCATAATGATCGTTGCATCGTTTAAGAAGATGAAGTCATTGCATAGAGAATTGCCGAATAACGCATAGCTTCCTGTCCACATGGGATATGAAGATGTGACAGGGAGGAGAAACAGGAAAGAGCAACGGAAGAGGTAGAAGATGGGATATTTCTCACAGGAAGCCATGGTCAATAGCACAGGGGTGGACAATGCAGTTTGAAGGGGGAGTACTCAAGGGGGACAATACAATAAGAAAGGAAGCCATGGTCACTAGCACAGGGGTGGACAATGCAGTTTGAAGGGGGAGTACTCAAGGGGGACAATACAATAAGAAAGGAAGCCATGGTCACTAGCACAGGGGGGACAATGCAGTTTGAAAGGGGAGTACTCAAGGGGGACAATACAATAAGAAAGGGAAGTAGTCTTTCATTTTCTCTTTTAGTTTTCTAATCAGTTATGTTCATAGTTTTTTTGTTTTAAAGAGAGAAAGAGATCGTGAAAATGATCAAACCACCTCAAAAAATCTACAAACCAATGAGGTACTTAAATAAGGAAAAAGTTTATATAAATATGAGGTTCTAAACAATCAAATTACGGCTCGCCTAAAAAATTTCATTAAAAGAGGTTGTTTTAATGCCTAAATATCCCCAAATTACCAAAGTAGTCATCTTGACCTAAAGATGCATAGACATGAGAAAAAAAAAATAGATTTTAAATTTTCGAAATAATGCATCTTGTAAATTTTGAAAATAGTGCATCTCAGCCTCGTTCTGTACAAACTACACCCCTTAACACATATCATCAGTGTGGATCCCCCTCCACTGTACCATACAGATATGTCATTTTGGCCATTTGGATCAACTGAGCTAGTGAAAAAAGAAAGAAAGAGGAAGTATAGGGTTGATACCAAAGGAGGGGGCCCCTGATCATCCACCCGTCGATCCAGATCCCGACAATTCGCGATGCAGTTGGGCGTGCTTTCACGTATTGATTACATATTAGAATTTCATTCATTCCTCAAGAAATTTGGTTGCAAGTCAAGAACAATGTTTTTTTCGATAAAAAAACATGTTCTAACTTTGGTACCTAAAACAAGTCAGGGTACTTAATTTCCAAAATTACTAAAAATTCTCTTTGATTCCAAACGCGAAACAACGTCATGGGCGTTTTCAAGAGTAAAATTGGTGAGGTATCTAAGTGAAATAAAATTTGAAAGGTCCTCGGCAGGTATCGACTCAACCACTTCATTAGTTATTTAAGATGGTCTGACCAATTTATATTATTTCTTTCCCCTTAAATTTTCATGTTGTTTTATCCACACATACGTATTATATTATTCAAAGTCAATACTTATACAGGTTTTTCTATTTTATTTGTGGGGAAGAATAGAATGCAAAACTTGGGTCGATTCTCACGCGTGTTATAGGGTGTGGTTTGTAAAAGGCTGAGGCCCTAAACAATCAAAGTAAGATATGCCTTCAAATAATACTAAAATATGTTGTTTTAGTATCACAAATTTTTATGATGGCCTGAAAATTTATTTTCATCTCTAATTATAAAATTCAAATATTAAAAAACAGTGTGAATCGAGTAGATCTGTGAACACTTGAAAATCTTGAAAATTGACGATCTAGATAATACATTACAAGATGCACTCTTTTCAAGACTTTAAATCTTTTTTTTTTTATGTCAAGACATCTTAGAGTCGAGATGATCGAATTGTGAGTTTTTTAGTATCGAAACAACCTCTTCCAATTAAATTTTTAGGTGTGCCTTAATTTGATTGTTTAGGTCTCACCCTTATATAAACTTTTTCCTTTTTCCTATTGACTTGTTTAAATACCTTGTTTGACAAGCAAAATGCCAGCATCTAACAATCAATCCACATTCTTTTTTCTTTTCTTTTTTTGACAATGTTACATTTTATTGATTAAAAGGGTGAGTACAACGAATCAAAGAGGAAATACATCAGAAACTGCAAAGGCGTGCAATTCAACACCCTCATTGGCAAAACTATATACTTATGAATTTGGTTATAAACTTGCTCTCCCGACCGAGCAACGCCGTTCAATCAATACCTTCTTTCCCACCGCAATATCGCTATCGAAAATATAACTTCGAGAGCAACCGAGAGATTTTCTCTCCTTAGAAGTGGAAGTCTTATCAACCCAAAACTCATGGAAATACCGTCTCTCTCTCATAAGCCATGTCTCTCTCTTGGAGACTAATCTCTATCTTTAGAGATCCATTTCTATAATCACAAAGACGTGACCCTCAAAATGGTGAGTATTATGTTATCATTGATCCCTTCTTATAGAGATAATTTGAGCTTATTTATTTTTCACCAACAAAGCCCATTTTTTCTTTTCTCATATTACCCTAAATTTTGTAAATGAAATATAGGTGCTGTGATTTTGACTATCACCAAACCTAACATTTACAGGAGAGAGCCCCCAAAATTTCCCCTCTTCCAAATTAATGGACATTGGATGCAATCAGTGTAAGGTGTCAACTTTAAACAATCAAAGTAAGGCACATCTCAAACTATTGCTAAAAGATTTGCTTTGAGTATCAGGCAAAACTATTTCACCCCTAATTATAAAATTTAAAGCTCAAAAAATGATGTTCACCGAGCATATCTATAAACATTTAATTTTTTTGAAATTGGACAGTGTAGATAATGTGTTACAAGATGCATTATTTTTAAGACCTGAAATCATTCATTTTTCCATTTTCAAACATCTTGAGATAGAGATGATCAGTTGCAGGATTTTTTTATATCGAAACAATATTTTCCAGTAGATTTTTGAGGTGCACATTACTCTTCACAGTATGCCGACACCTTACATAAACTTTTTCCTAAAACATCTTCTAGAAATATATATAAACTTTGATTAATTCAAAGGGGAGGAAACACTCCCAACACTTATTGGCAACAGGATTGGAATCCTTTACATATGGTGGTTGTTTGACTATCATAACAGGAACCTAGGGATGGCAATGGGCCAGGGGCTCTGGCCTAAACAAGATCCGACTACTAAATTTATCCCAATGCCCAGGCCTGAGCTTGAAATCTAAGCTCGATATTTGATACGGGCCGAGGGTCATGGCTCAATCCCGCAGTTTATTGTTTTTCTTTTTATGAGTTCAAAAAACATAACAAATTAATATCTATTGAGCCCACCATGCCCTGCTCCATTACCAAGGTCAAGCAAGACCACCTAGACCAAGTAGAGTCAGGCCAGGGCTAAAATCCCCTTGACCCTGCCCCAACTGGCTAGACCAAAAGGGTCTAGGGCTAGCCTTGTACTAGCCTTGGCCTAGCCCCTTGCAACCCTTGCAAGAGCCCTAATCCGGGTTAGGGTTCTAAAGGAGTGTTATCTTCATGTAATGGTACTCCCGAGAACCCCCAAGGTTTTGCACTAGCATAAAAAAAATTACGGGCAAAATAGAACCCAAAGAGTTTTTTTGGTAAGTTCTTGGATGAAAATGCTCTCTTTTTTCTTTTCCAAAATTTTCTCCCTTTTTGGGATAAGGTTAAAAAAAAAAACAGGAAAAGTTTATATAGAGCTGAGGCTTCAAACAATCAAATTTGAGACTACCTCGAAAATTTCACTAGAAGAGGTGGTTTTGATGTCCAAATGTCTTAAAATTGATAATCTCAACATCAAGATGCATGGACACGAGAAAAAAAATGGGTTTCAAGTTTTGGAAATAGTGTATTTTGTAACGTATTTTGGACCATCAATTTTCAAGATTTTCAAGTTTTTATAGATTTATCGATCTACACTATATTTTAAGCTTTAAACTTTATAAATAAATATAAAAATATACTTTAAGGCTATTATAAAGATTTCCAGCAGTAAAACCACATTTCTCAACACTATTTGAAGGTAGGCTCTAATTTGATTATTTAGAACCGAGGCTCTATACAGACCGCACCCATAAAAAAAAAGAGGGAAAATATGTCAAACCACCTTATAAATTCCAATGAGGTTGTTCATTAAGTAATGGAAAAAGTTTATATAAGGATGCTACCTTATAATGTAGAACTACGGACGCCCCTCAAAAATCCATTGGAAAAGGTAGCTTTAATGTTGAAAAACCCTTTGATTGATCATCTCGACATTGATATGCATGAATACGAAAAATAAAAAGATTTTAAGTCTCATAAATAGTGCATTTTACAACATATTATCTACACCGTCCAATTTCAAGATTTTCATATGTTTATAGATCTACTTGATTTTATTCATTTTCGAAATTAAAACTTTTATAACTAGATATAAAAATAGATTTTGAGATAATCCTAAGAGTATTTGACATCAAAAATATATAACATAATAAATTTGAAGGTGCACATTACCTCTACACCTCCGGATGCATCCGTATGCACAGTGTACCCTGAAGTAATTTACCAACAAAGTGCTCAATTTCGAAAAACGTTTCACATATCTCCTCAACTATTTTGTTAGAAAATAGCCGTATATACCTCTTGAAAATGCTAGGCCATTTTAGTCATTTGATGACTTAAGTTACTTGAGCCACATAATCTAAATACCCTTGTTTGTTCAGGTTCTGTGCCTATAACATGTGTTTTTCTCTCCTAGAAAATACTTTTTTACTTTGGAACATACAACAAGCAAGGATATTTATGTTTTTTGGCTCGGGTGACTTAATTGGAGCCAAATTACTAAAACCAATGGTTTAAAAAGCGGATTGGTGACCCGAATCGGGGACCTCAAAAACCGATCCAGATCGGCGAATCGGCGATCCGGATCGGGAATGGGGTGAATCGGTCAGAATAAAGCTTCAAAAAAATTCGAAAAAATTATTTAAATTCATTATAAATATTTTTTTTTTAGGAATTCAATAAGAAATGAGAGTACTCCATTAAGAATTTTCATGTTTTTGCATGAATATGAGAATATTGATATGTTCTTTCTCTGCATAAACTATTATTCAGCATTTAATTACATCACACAAAAGGATAAACATAAAATTATCATGGAATAAGTATATCAGCATACATGGACTACAATAAATCATACAGTTAGTAACATACGATCTAAAAATAAAATGACAGACGACGTTGTTGTTCTTCTTGGTCACGCTGGTGCCATTGATTGAATTCGTTTGACAATTCATTGATTCGATCTAAAAACGAATCATCGATATTAGCAGGCGTCTGACTATACCCATATCCCTGAGTGTTAGTGTTTTGTTTTCCCAATCCAAAATCCCCGAAGCTTGTCCATCCTTCATGCTCACCTACACTGTCGTGCTCATCCCTACATTGTTGCTATTGGGACTCGATATGTGAATAATATGGCTGGGATAAGGTGGCCTCAGAATCATCGTCTCTCTCATTTTCTCTTAGAACCCCTTCCCACTCTCCCTCATTAGGTGCAATATCACCGACATCTCCGACGAATTGTGGATACGTTGGCTGGCTGCTTCATCTTTCATGCTGCTCATCACCTTCTTCAAGATCTTCCTCTCCGATAACCTCAATGAACGCTTTCTTGTACAACACTGGCTCCTCCTCTTCTACTACCCATTGGTCTGCTGTGTCTGTGACAAATATTGTGTCTAAGTCTATCGGCCAATAGTCTTCAAGCTTCCTTATTATTTGTCGCTCTCAGAGGTTTAAATTATATTGAACGTACAATAGTTTATGAAGCTTATCAGAAGTAAGTCGATTTCTCCTAGTAGTGTGCAACCATTGGACCGTATTCCAGTTGCGCTCACAGCCAGTAGCAGAACATGTTTGGGAGAGCACCTTGATTGCTATCATCTTTAGGTGAGGTGCATTAGTACCATATATCTCCCACCATTCAGCTAGATTAAAATGCAAAAAGCATTATAAGGGCAAGAACAATTCATAAGATTAAATATATGGATGAACAAAATATTAGCGAAGGGATAACCTGGATCCATCATAGTTCGAGAATTCCTGGCAAGTCTAGTTCCGAAGTATCCTATAGCATCCCTATACATAGCAAGCTAAAACAAATATATTACATTTTAGTGCATTACTCCTCACAAATATAACAATTCAATGAAGCTTTTACCTAAACATTAAATACTACCTCTTGTATTGCTGCTTACTTGGTTTCGACAACTTCTCTCCAACCTTGCAATAATGTATCTGACCCCTTCCATAATCTTGTGGGGATGTTCAGGTGTCAAATAGAAAAATTTAAGGTTGAAGTAGTAACCTACAAAATATATAGATAGAAAAATGTCATTTACAATTTCATAAAAAAATGATTTAAAATGAAACATTGTAATGATATAAATATATATTTACCGGCATAATGAATTGGACGTCCAAATTTGGTGTTCCACTTCATTTCTATAATCTCGATCACTTTGCTAGTAAAACTACATTTCTGCCCAATAGCTAATTTCGCCCTCTCAATACATTCATAAAGGATACCCATGGTAGCTTTCTTGTCAGCATCCACCATTCTTAACACCGTGACCAAAGGGGCAGTGGCCTCTACAACACTGGAACATTAAGACCAAAACCGCCTATTTGAGACTATGTTGTCCACTTTTATACCGGTACTGGACTTCAAGATGCGGTCATTTAACCATTATTCACAGGTAAACAACCTCTTTAATGCACATTCAGATTCTCGAATGAAGTCCACAACTAAGTAATTGGTCGCAACGCGGGTTATGGCAGGCCTGATTATCTCTTTTTTCTTAGAGTGTTCTCTAAACATAAATAAAATTTTAGAGTGGTTGTATATAAATCTCGACACCAACCTTGCTTCCTCTAGAGTCTCCTTCACAATTTTGATCTCACCGATCTCCTCTAACATAAGATCGATGATGTGTCCATACTAGATGCTTCCTCTTATGCATCAACTTGCTGCCCGCAGAAACACATGCACGCGCATTGTCCGTAATAAACTGGACTACATGCTTATCTCCTACCTCCTCCACTATCTGATCATATAGTCGTACATAGAAGTTTGCATCCTTCTTCGTCCCTGATACTTCTTTGCTAGACAAAAAATTTGTACCTTTTGGGGAATAGGCTAAGAAGTTTAAAAACTCATTTTTGCTAACTTTATTCAACCAACCATCACTCATGAGAGTAATGCCTGTCCTTGGCCAACTTTGTTTATATTCTTCAATCCACTTTGTAACTTCCTCCACCTCTTCATCTAATATTGACCCACTGAGCTCATATGCCGTCGGGGGTTTTACCCCGGGCCTGACTCTCTGGATTGCACTGACCATAGGTGGAAAATATGGGCTATTGGCTGCATCAAAGGGAATCCCTTTTATAGTATAACCATTTACCAACATATCTCCCCAACATGTTTATTGTACCTTTAACCATGCCTTTTAGGGTAATCTGTTGTGACTTAGGCTTTGAGAAAAATAGGTCTTTACGACCATGACCTGCAATACTGGCACTCTTAGGTAACCTAGAAACAATTTATTCAACATCTGATTCTTCTTGATACATATTGACCACCAACCCCTCCATACATATTTGAGCTGGGCCCGCCATACATGCTCGAGCTGGGCCCGCCATGCATGTTTGAGCTAGGCCCACCATACATGTCTGAGCTAGACCCACTGGGCATTCTAAACGCACGTTCCTCTGATATTGTTCATGTAAACTCAATATTGTGGCCATGTCCAGGTCATTATTATATTGCTCTTCTAGATCATTTCTGCTTGATGGCGTATATAAACTAGCTATCTCCTCATTCATGCTATGTTTGGCAATTTTATTGACCTTTGTTAGCATTAAAAAATTGCCGCCATCTGTTTTTTTACATTACTAAGGGATACTAGTGCATGCAGAAACATATCCCTTAACCCCTACCAAGTGTTGCGTGAACCTATGTACCCCACTACTTATCACTCTTTGACAGTAATTACAAATAATTTTGTCTTTTTTGTTGGGATCAAGTCTGACCCCATGTTGCCATGTAGGGTCTTCTGCAAATCTTGACATGATTCAACTGTTTTAAGATGTAAAAAGTTAAAAATTAGCTTGACAATTCAACAAAAAAAATAATCACCATGTGTAATGATAATATGTTGGGGTAGTTCATGTAGTCATATTTGTTGTTATTTGTTATTGCAAAATACCTCTATTGACAATAATATTTTCGTACATATCAATTACAAACATTCAGGATAATATAATATAAAATGCAAGCTCCAAACATGGCTACAACTCAATTACCAAGAACATACATTTTTTGCATTAAAAAATTAATAATAAAAACAATTCTTCACAGAGCCACCTAACATCAGTCATTCCAACTAAAAAAATGCATTAACAACAGATTAAAAAAATACAGTTTTGCACTAAAAATATAATAACATGCATTTTTTTGGATAAATAATCTATCAACATACAATTTTTCAACAAAAACTTTAACAATAAAAATTTTAAATATGGTTGAATACCTCATGATAATTAAAACCTTGTCACGATTTTCACATCCTTTCGGAAAATCAACATTTTTCAAAAATTCGATCATGGAAAAAAAAAAAAAAAGTACAACAAACTCAAACAATAAAAATTAAACATTGGGTTTAATACATCACAATAATCAAAACCTTATCACAATTTTCACATCTTTTCGGAAAATCATCATTTTTCAAAAAATTCGATCATGGATAAAAAATAAAAAAAAAAAAAGTACCACAAATTTTTAAAAAATTCGATCATGGATTAGAAAAAAAATTCGGTCATGGATTAAAAAAAAGAATTAACAAATTTTCAAAAAACTCGATAATTGATTACAAAAAAAAATTCGATCATGGATTAAAAAAAAAAATCACAAATTTTCAAAAAATTCGACCATTGATTACCAAAAAAAAAAATTCGATCATGGATTAAAAAAAAAAATCACAAATTTTCAAAAAAATCGATCGTGGATTAAAAAAAAAAATCACAAATTTTCAAAAAATTCGATCATGGATTAAAAAAAAAAAATCACAAATTTTCAAAAAAAATCGATCATGGATTAAAAAAAAAAATCACAAATTTTCAAAAATTCTATCATGGATTACAAAAAAAA
>NW_006499848.1:117630-139085 GCF_000471905.2 Amborella trichopoda
CAAAAAAATTCGATTGTGGATTACAAAAAATTCGATCATGGATTACATAAAATTCGATCATGGATTACAAAAACAAAAAAAACAAAAAATTCGATCATGGATTACAAAAAAAAAACAAAAAATTCGATCATGGATTACAAAAAAAGAAAAAAACAATTCGATCATGGATTACAAAAAATTCGATCATGGATTTCAAAAAAAAAAACAAAGATTTCGATCATGGATTACAAAAATTCGATCATGGATTACAAAAAATTCTATCATGGGTTACAAAAAAAAAAACAAAAAATTCGATCATGGATTAAAAAAAAAAAAACAATTAGATCATGGATTAAAAAAAAATCCATCATGTATTACAAAAAATTCGATCATGGATTACAAAAAAAGAAATAATAATAATAATAATAATAAATAAAAAAAAATTATGTTCTTCATAGAGCCATCTTACATAAGCCATTTTAACTCAAAAATCCACCTCTAAGCGAAGAAATTACATCCAATTGAGTATATTTTATGATAACCAACAACATAAGGAATCAAAACCCTAAATTTTGAACACATTATCATCAATAAATCAAATCAATCGATTAAATTGAGGGAAAAAAAAAAACGCAGTTCTTTTATTCACATACAACAGTCATTGAATCTAAAAAATAAAGCTCAAATTGAATAAATCAGATCAAATTGAATACATCTAATTCTAAACAACACTATAACGATTAAAAACGCTAGAAATCCAGTACATTATTTGTAATATGTCATGAACAAAAAATCGAAAGGGGGAAAAAAAAAAAACAGCAGAAATTTTTTTCCACAGACTATGTTCATCTAAAAATTCATGCTGTAATTGACCAAATTAAATAAAATTGAATATGTTAAAACATAATAGACACAATAAAGATTAAAAACCTTTACAAATTGAACTCATTATCTTCACAATATGCAGTGAAATTAATCATATGGCGGAAAAAAAAAAAACCCAAACTTCTTACCTGGTTTTGTGAACCCGAGCCTTCAATCTCCAAATAACTCTGTTTTTCTCAACGATTATCACAAATTCGTAACAGAAGGTTTTGATGAACAACTTTACGATCAAAATGCCAATAAATTTTGACAGATTCATGCCCTATTTGGCATGAAACACAAGGAAAAGCGAAAACCCTAAAAATGCAACTTTCGTGATCCAAAAACACAAAATTTCTCAACCATTTAATCCGTGAAAAAGCTGAATAAAGTTGTTTAAAGCCTGCATATTAGATCACATGCCTAAAAAAAAAAGAAAAATGATCAAAAAATGACAAATTTTGAAGAATCACGTGAAGAACATTGTGCAGCCCGTGTTCTTCACGGGACTCGCCTAGTCCGTACAGTGAATTGGCGAGTCACTGTACAGAATCGCCCGGTTCTCTCTAGAACTGGGCGATTCCCGGTTTTTTGAGCGATTCGATACATCTCCTGTCGATTCTCGAGTCAAACTGGGCGAGTCCGGTTCGACTCGCTGTTTTTTTAATCACTGACTAAAACAATGTTGTTTCTATAAGGCATGCGCTTTATGAAAACAAGCTAAAGCCTCACCTTGAATCCTCATCTTGAAAGCACTCTGGGCATAAAAAATATCTACAATGGCTCTAAAATCAATTTCTAACACCGATTATGAAATTTGAAATTAAAAAAATAATACAGATCTTACAGATGCATATTTATTTTTAAGGCGACATGGGCGGTCTAAATAATTTCTAACAATATATACTATTTTTAGGGCTTAAAATCTGAATCTTTTTTCACGACCATCATAATCAAATCCGAGATGATCAATTTAAAGATTTTCCAACTCTAAAATTGCAATTTTCAGCGAGTTTTGAGATGACCCACTTTTTTTTGCTTTCCAAACCCAAACAAAGATTTTATAATAGAAAAAGGATAATTCAGGTTTAGAACCAAGAACAAGCATGGTATTTTGTTTGTTTGACTCAAGCAATATAAGTTGTTCAAATTACTAAAATGGCCTTTAACTTTTTTAGGATTATAAACCTTAAATAAGGCTAATTTGGGCATTTTTAATAAAATTGTTGAGGAGATACTTAAATGAGAGGATTTTTAAAAGGTAACCACTTTGTTGTCAAATTATTGATTTAGGCGCATCATTGAATTTTTTGAGGTGCTTTAACAATTTTAATTATATTTTATCTATTTTGATGAAATATATATGCTTTAAAAGAAATGACATTACTTATCTAATTTTTTTTCAAAACACTACTAAGGGGGGTTTTATTTGTAGGAAAAATATAAAAATGAGGGTTTTATGTTGTGAATAAATGCCTAGGGGTTTCTTGTAAGGAGAGTTCTAGCTTCCCAATATAAATTTCACAAAAAAAATAAAAAAAGGATTTCCATCACAAAGCTTGCGCTTCTTCACACAAAAGAAAAACACAAAAAGTGATGCAGAAATATAAGCCATTTTTATCTATTCTATCATGATCGGACCGGTGAACGAACCAATGAGCGTTCTAATCCAGGCAAAATTGGTTCGAGGATAGGTTGGACTATTCCAAAAATAAAAAAATATAAATATTATTTTAAAATATAAAATATATTACAAAACTTTTCAACTTTGTTAACATTTACAATCGGTCAAAACCGATTGGTCCAACCAACCATGACTGATCAAATATTGCTCTGATTGGTTTTCTTACTAAACACAGTTTTTATCCTAGATAGGACCGGCCAAGGTGTTGGTCTGACTAGTCGGACTGGATGGCCTGATCTGGTCTTTATAACTATGCTTTTCATTCCTTGTCTTTTGACCACTATTTTGTTTCCTAGGATAACTCTGCGAGAACAATCCTACCTATTGCTGGACTGGTAGGCAATGTGATGGCATTGGAACCATGTTCCTGTGCGGTGACAATCCTTAATAACATTCCATTTGTTTTAGGTTTTTATTTCAAAATTCTAATAAGTTTCTTCATCACAATGTGCTTGGAAATCACCTCGTGACAATTTGTTTTTTGCATTATATTTTACAGTTCATGAAATTTTTAATTACTGTAAATGGAATACAATTGAATGCTCTAAATAAGGAGGATCGCAGAGTATTGGATGTGTTAGAGTAAGCTCCATGGGATAAAGTAGTAAAGAAATACGAGAAGCACTTGTGAATGCAGGAGGGAAACGAAGCCATTGGTTATTACCAGTAGCATTGCCATCAATGGAAACCGAGAGGAGAGCTCCTTCGACTTTAAAACTGAGAAGGAGCTCCCGGTGTGTTAGACATGGGATCCTGCATGGTGTGTCAGACATGGGAGCCTGCATGTTCAAAAAAGTTTGAGGGGCAATTTGAAAAAGCATGTGGTGATAACCAAGAAAACAACAACATCAACAACAGCAATTAGCATGATTAATCTCGACTTTAAAAACTTTCCCCAATGTCAAACCACACTACAAACTTTTGTGTTCGACTAAGTCGGGCATTTTAGGGCAAAACAAAGGAAAATAGTATCAAGGTATATGGTGTGAATGAAATCCCCCAGGGGGGAGGTGTTTCTCTATGTAGGAATTTCTAAGATTGGGGCTATATGTATTTTTTCTATTCTAAATGAGAAAATGTGAGATTAAAAACTTACTTTGACTTTCCTCCCTCATATTATGATAAAGAGTGGCTCTTTTTTTGGGTAACTCAGTGGGGATGATGAGCCCTACCAATTTTTTGAAATCGTTAGTGTTTTTTTTTTTTAATGTGTTAGGTGAGAATGAAAGCTTAAACCTTAGTTGGAGCACAAGTGATGACGACGATAAATATATGATGCTTTATGATTTTCCAAAATTTTCTGATGTTTTTATCGGATGTGCTGAATTTTAGCAAAAAAATATTTATATATGTGAATAGAGTATTGGGTGAATTATGTTTTTTGTTTTTATGTATCATATTTTATATATGTTTTTATATATCATTGCGTGGTGAATTATGTTCTTTGTTTTTATGTTTTCTTCTGGTTTTCAATATTTTACAACAATACGTAGGTTGTAGTTTGAAGAGCATTAGTATTTGAGTTATTGGTATTTCTCCATGATTCTTGCATTTTATTCACAGTAAACATAGTTCATGTGAGTATAAAGGACTTACTTTCATCTGCATTATTGTAAATCTATTATTACTTTTTAAACTACAGTGTGCTAGCGTTGTGAAGAAAACATAGCGTAACAAAGCACGTAGACGTGAGACAAGCAAGAAAACGGAAGCGCTAACGCGCCGTACTAGCTGTTGCTTTTTAGCTTTTGAGTCGAAGACAAGCAAGAAAACGGATGTGCTAATATGCCACTATTTTTTTTTAGAAAGAAATAACTTAGACCAAATCAAATCAGTGCAACTAAAAAATAAAAAGAACTTGAAAGACACTTTTATTGCTAATATCATGTAGGTTTGGAAGAACCATATATTGAATGAAAAGAGCTCTCATTATTACCTTTTTTCTTCATGTAGTTGCATTTCATCATCGCCGTCAAAACCTTTTCCTAACTAATTGGAGGCAGCTATACAAATCCTTGTACCTTTCAATATTCATGATAAGTTTTGGCAAAATTTTATGTTCGCTGCTTACCTAACACAATCTTTTATCTTGGCATGAGACAGGTTAAGAGAAAGTTTAAAGTCATCACATTTCATAGACTGATGTAGTTGCACTGAATGGCATAACAATGAATCTCTTTTTGGATTTGATAACAAATTTATAATTTTACTTTGAAAATTTTGTAGGTTTTGTAGTTTGTGTTTTTTTGCCATGTTGTTGCACTTTATTTAAAATTATCTTGATTAGTATAACTAACGAAGATGATATTTTCACTGCCTAAGAACTTTTATTGAGGAAAAAAGTTGGGGTCGTGGCAGTAACATCCCAACACCTAGTTACCACATTGTGATATCTATTCCTATCGCTGATACCCTCAATTAACACTTTTAAAATGTAAATTCTCTAATCTATTGAAAAAACGGGTAGGGCCTGTCTTCCCCACTTAATTACCAAAAAAAAAGAAAAAAAAGCTTGTATTTATGATATTTATGAATTTATGAAAAAAAAGCTTGTATTTATGACCAATTTCTTCACATTTTATTACGAGTTATAAAATATTCTAAAACGATAAAGATATATTTTCTACCGAAGTAGGATGCTGGTTGTAAGGTAAAGTTTTTTTTTTTTTACAAACAATTGCAATGTTATTTATGAACTTTTATGCTCTTCAAATTTGTCAGCTTTTCTACAAAAATAGGACACCACTCTTTAGAACTTTCGTATTCTTGGCAAGCTTTTATGGTTTTTAAAACTATTTATGACTAACGTTTCAGATTTTTAATATGAACTTCTACACGTTTCAAACATTTAGAGGTACACCTTATATAAACCTCACTAACTTAAAATCACTAATAAGTGGAAGGTAAAATGGTCATTCTTTATTATTGTTTGGCAATATTAAAAAAAAGATGCGATTTGTATAGAGATGGGGTTCTAAACAAATTAGAGCCCACCTTCAAATAGTATCGAAAAATATAGTTTTAATATTAGAAATTTTTGTGGTAGCCTTAAAATATATTTTCATCTTTAATTATAAAATTTAAAGTTTATAAAATACTATATATCGAGCAGATCTATAAACACTTGAAAATCTTGAAAATTGACGGTCCTAAAATGTGTTACAAGACGCACTATTTCCAATACTTGAAATCCAATTTTTTTCTCGTGTCCATGCATCTTGATATCGAGATGATCAATTTGAGTATATTTGAACATCAAAACAACCTCTTTCTAGTAAAATTTTTGAGGTAGTCTCTAATTTGATCGTTTAAAGCGTAAGATCTATATAAACTTTTCCCTTAAAAAAAGCTATTATGAAATTAGTTGTTATCATTATTGGGGAAGCATATTTGGATAAGTCACTAAAGTTTGGTGTAAATTTAAGGGGAAGTTTGGGGATATTTTCCCCAAATATCTATTATTTTAAGTTCAAGTTGAGGTTTCAAGAACTTCAGGCCTTCAGGCAAGGGTAGTTTGGAAAAATAAAAAAAGTAGAAAAATGTGTATGAAATAATAGCGAATATTTTAAAAATTTAAATACTTGTAATTTAGGAAATATTAGAGTAAATTTCTCTCAATTTCACCCATCTTTCTCTCTTTCAGCTATTTTCCACACTGCTGATTTTCTAATTTACCACCGCTATTTTATCTCAATAAAAAATAGCTATTTTCTCTGCTCTGACCACCGCTAATCTAGTTTCTTCCTAACCGTGCTTCCTTGATATCGACGGTTCGTGGATGAAGTATTTATTTCTACAGAGTGTAAAGTACACTTCCTTCACTATCTCTCTTGTATTTTTCAGTTTTCGGACAACCAGATCACACCATGTTTGCCGCTACTCTTGGATGCACGGACACACCTCTCTCTCTCTAACTTCTCTCTCCTCGACTCTCTTTTGGCGCCTCTCTCTCTCTCTCTCTCTCTGGACACCAGCTCACGCGTTATTTCCCGCTTCTCTTGGACGCACGGACATCTCTATCTCTCTTTCTCTCTCTTCATTCATTAAATTCTTTGGGGACAAACAAGAAGCCATGGTCTGAACTTCATTTGGCGCTTCTTTGTGAGAATCAAATTGGGGTTTCAATCTGTCACTTTATGCAAGTGGAACAAACAACTATCATCCTTCTGGTGCGCGCTCTCTCTTTCTCTCTCTCAAATAATTATCTTCAGGTTCCACCCATCCTCAGGTAATCTCTCTCTCCCTATCTCTCTCTCTCTCTCTATTGAATATTTCTTTGTTATTTCAACTCTGCATCCCATTCTTTTTCGCAGACTCCCCATCACCAATCTCTTAGCAAACCATCTCTGCTATTGTTTTCCTCAATTACTTTAAGAGTTTTCCGATTTGGAGTGGTACCCATCTCAGCTATTCTTCCCCATGTTGTTTATTTGCTTGAATGGTGTTGCTTCTGTGTATTGATGGATAGCCGTTTTAATGTTTTTGGTTTTTGTGCTCTTTCTCTCTCTCAGGGCACCCATTTTGGAGAATATCTATATCACTCCTCTCTATATATCTCCTCTTTTGATGCATGTGTTATATTTGAGGGAGCCCCCTCAGTTTCGTCTTATAAAATTTTATAGAGAAAGATGGGCGCAGTTCAGATGGCTAATAACTCCCTTTTTGGTGCAAATTTATTCATTCTATAACTTGCAAATCTTGCAAATATTGCAAAGCATATGTTCTATGGTTGCAGGGTTATCAATCCCATGACACTTTAACTCTTAATCAATTGTCCCTTTTTGGTGGGTCCGAGCTATGAATATTTAAACTGTTTGGAAAAGGGGTGTTAGGGCTTGTACTAATTGTAGAAATGTTTAAATTGGAATATTCTCTTTTTAAATTTTCTAAAATTGGAAATGCTAAATTTGGAATATGCTTACCATTCTTTAAAATTTAGAGTTCTTTTTTTATTGGGTTTGATTTTTCTTGCAGTAGCTGTTGGGTTGGTTTGTTGATAGCTGATGGGGAGTCCCGACGAAGAAGATTTCTATCTCAACCTCTCTCGCAGAGAACTTCAAAGTCTATGCAAGAAGCATGGTCTTCCTGCAAATAGATCACAGTCTTATATGGCAGAGTCACTTATTTCACTTTTCAAGGTAATGCTGATATTGTTGATTAGATTTATTAGTTATTCATTTTATTGTAAGTTTTATTATTTATTTGTTTCTAAGAAGTTAAAAGTTTTAGGGTGAGCTGTTATGGGACCTTACTATCAATTATGGCAAAGCCTGTATTCTTTTAATTGAGCTTCAGCTTAGGATAAAGTGCCACGAGCTCTAATTTGTGATTTTATTCCCTGGACTCAAAATAGAATGCATGTGGTGTTGTTTGTGCCTTGGTTATATGTACATTAGGTAAAATAGGGCATGAGAGAATGGAGGGCCACATGAAGGATGGCATACTTTTTCCTGTTTTTGGCTAGTTTTGTACTAGCTTGGCTTGCCTAGGTTTTTAACTTTTTTCTGTATAGCTTTGGGTTCAAAGTATCATGTTATCTATGTTTCCCATTGTATATGTAATTTATAAGATTATTACTTCTTCAATTTTGATGTAAACCTTTTAGTTCTGTAATCCGAGAAAAAGTTGTATGTTATACATTAATGTCACAGGAAAAGGAGCACGATGTGCGAGGAGATTCATGTACAAAGAATCCAATAGAAGAGAGACCTATTAAAACACAGGAGTTGAGTGTTAAAGCTCCATTGAGCTTCTTTAAAGAAAACAACGAAGGTACATATGATTAGGGGTTTATTTTGCACATATTCACACTACACATGATCCTGAACTGCTCATTATTTTCTTCTTGCAGTTGATTGCAATGGAAATGTGCAAGATACTGTAGGGACATCCAAAAAAAGACTTGAGGCTATGGATCCTAGTATATCTGGTTCCTTTAACTCCGTCCAAGGCAAAGAGCATCACAATGAGAGGAATAATGGTTTTGTAAACCAGTTTGAGAGAAGTGCCTTAAGGGAGTGTCTTGAACCTTCTAATCAGGTATGACTTCATATGCATGCACATAAGAATGTGTGTGTGCGCACGTGCCCATTAGGATATATGCTTTTAGTGTTGCACTTGTTTTTTCCATTAGGATATATGCTTTTATCGTTACATTTGTTTTTTCCACATTTATTGTTCCTGTTCCATGGTTTGTGCTTCTGTGTTTTCTCTATTATTTGTAGTTAATCAAGAAGCATGTTAACAACTAGTTCTTAGTATACATCAATATATTTACTTTTCTCTTGCAGATAGAAAGGGTCACCCAAAACTTGGCTCCTGCAAATTTTGCTGATACCAACACAAGAGGTGGCTCTGGTTCAGTCTTCAGTCGTAATGCCTGTATACACGAAGGTATACAACCTGTCCAAGCACGTGATACCCAAGACATTTATGGAGGAAATCAATCTGCGGGTAAAAAGGATGATGAAAGCACACAAGGTGTACGTAAGTATATTAAATTACTACCTAGGAAACGCTATAACATTTTCTCAAATTTGTCGATTTTCATTTAAAAACAATTGACCCCATCTAGAGAGTATTTTGGGACTGAGTGCTGATGTTTTGTTTTTTCAGATGATCAATCTGTTGAAGGGTGTCAAGGGTCTTTCCAATTCTTTGTCAGGTCTGAGGAGGGAATCAACCTCTATGTTGATCTTAACTCAAGCCCAGCAGACTGGATTAAGAAGTTAAAGGATGAAGTGCACATTTATCAGCAAATGCACTACCACAAGCCCTGGGCTCATGAGCCAAGAAATTTAGAAGACATTTGCCATGGCAGTGGTGATGGGAAAACATTAGACCAGAGAATTATTGATAGCTCCTCATTAACATCAATTGGAACTTCTTTAGGAACATTTGGGGCTTTGGAGTACAATCAAATGAAACCAATGCCCTATGTACCTGAGTGTGATAGAGAAAAGGTTTTCATGTCTTCTATTGTTTCAAGCAAGGGCAAAGATAAGCCCCCGAATTCAGTGGCTTCTTTTGAGACAACAGTAAATAATGCTTATGTACCTGGGAATGACCAAAACTTAGATTCTGTTAGAGACTCAGGTGTGAATTTCCTTGAGTGTCAACTTCCCATTACTTCTGGCATTGATCGAGAGAATTCAAACAAACGCTTATCAGTTGGTCTTCATGAAAAATCAATCGTATCCAGCACCTGTAATCTTGAAAAGCCAAACAGTGTGCACGGTAATTCCTTGGCATTTGGAAACAAAGCGCCTGAAAGAATAGAAGCCAAAGATTCCTTGTTAAGTGAACATAAAGTGCCTGAGATGATAGAAGCAGCAAATGATCAGCCCAAGGGTATATCATCCGGTGCCACCAATGATGCATATAGTGAATCACGTGCATTACCTGAAGAAGATGTATGATTTCTTTTGCTTTTACTTTCTATTTTAATTTATTTACTTAGAGGATGCTTCTAATGGTAGAGGTTCTGACCGTTGCAAGGTCTGAGAGTAACTTTGACAGACTCTTTATAGGCAATGAGAGTAATGTCTGAACTGAAAATTATTTTGTATTCTTTTTTAGGCTTGATAAATCCATAATCAGATTGAAAACTATAATGGATTCTTCTAACTGTTTTGACTTTTGAAAGTAAGTGCTGCACTATGATGATATGCTACTTCTTTCTATGCTGTGGTATGTGATGCTATGTTGAAATGCATTTCAAAATTATTTATCTTAAAACAAGAATTTAAAAAGCTAGACTAAAGGTGAATGCAGCCTGCTTTGGTCCTCTCTAGATTGAATGACAGTTTATGTCACTTTATCCTATAAGGTCAGAAAGGTGTCACATGTATTAAATTATAAGTTGAAGTACATTACAACAGTTAAGAGAAAATGAAAAATAAAAAATGGGAATATAGTTAATACTAATATTTTTTTATTTTTAAATGAGGTTTTTGGTTCTCCAAACTTTAGACACCCAAATCCAAAACCAATAATCTCTGAAGTAATTAGAAGTCTCTGTGGAGGCACCTAGTCTTGTCTTTATTTAAGATTTCTTATACAGGCTTTAAATGTTTCTTGGGGTGGGTTTGGGCCTTAGGCCTTTCGTAGAATCCCTGTGGTTTTGTGGAGGGACTTGAGGTTGGCTAGAATGATTGGTTATGATATGGAACATCTTGAAAGAATGTTCATGGTGGAGCACAGGATTGATCATGAAAAATTAATTTGGAATGATAGGTCCTATGATGTTCCTGGAGGGTTGGCTGGTAAGGGACCTTAAATAGGTTACAAAAGATGATTTATCATGTTCTTGAAGTAGTTTATTCCCTTGAAAAGGATATGGAGATGTAGTAGTCATGCATTTCATGTTTATAAAGCTTAACTTGAACTGGCAAAAGTAATCTTGGGTTTGTCAAACTTTGGAATAAAGTGACCCCAGAACTTTGCTTCTTGCCCTTGACCCCTAAATCGCGGTTGCCTTTATCTTATCATTCATCATTCAACTAAATGTTCCTCTGATTCTAACATCCTGCCCTTCCTTCTACCCACATGGACCACAGAGTGCATCTTTAGTTACTTCTCATAGAATGATCCTTAGCATTGGTAGCATCGGGGTATATTATTTCGAGAATAAGTCTTCAATGGTTTCAAGCATAGTTCATTTACTACATTGTATCATACCTTGATGGCTGTGTTGCAATGTAGAAATTGATGCTTCACTGATTCAGCTCTAGATTTCCACATCATGCATCTGTTGGGAATGGGAGCTCCAAGGATGTGGTATTGTGTTTGTTTCTGTTGGGGGGAACTTTTGTGACTGATGGATGTGGTGTGGCAAACCTGAGAGTTGAAACTAGATAAAGACTATCCTATCGGAACTAGGGGGCACTTAGCGTTATTATTTTTTTAGTAGTTATCATTCATTGCAATAAGGAGGCAATTAATTTGCTTATTTGTTGGCTAAGGGGTGAGTTGAGCAATCTTTGTTCTTGGTTAGGGATCCTGGAGTGCCGAGGTTTGTCTTTTGGGGATTCAAATGGATAGATGATCCCATGTTGTCATCAATTGAGGGGAAAAAGAAGAATTCTGACTTGTGAAGTGAAGAAACACTGTACGTTGATTCTCTTCTGACTCCATTCTCTTTGATTATTGGCTGTTTATGCTCACTGCTATTGATGACATGGACATGATGTTATTTGCATTGTCATAAAACTGTCTATCTTGGTCTTTGATCTGGTTGCATGGTTGTTACTTGGGGTGTGCGAGGTCAAGTGTTCAATTCCTCGAGTGCATAATAATTTGTTGGGATAGATGGGGGGAGGGCACGGGAGGGCACAAGAAAAAAAAAAAAAGAAGCTCTTGGGTTTGGGCTCTGCTTGGCGGTTAAGGTGTTGAGGCCCTCAACACAACATCCAAGGTTGACCCCTGGTTAACCTACTTGTGCACAACATAAATGTAACATACCTGCAAAAATTAACTTCTTTTTCTTTTTTTTTTCCACTAAGAACATATTGTCTCTTCTGTGCTGTGGACAAATGTAATTAGGAAATGTTTTCTCTTTTTGTGGCGAGTTGCTTTGCGCAGAGACATTTGTTTCTTCTTATCTTTACTTTTAATGTTAAATGGTCTTATATTTTGTATCAAATTACTATTCTTTCAATTGCATCATGTTTAAGGTGAAATGCCTGCTTCAACATTTTTGTTACTGGATGATATGATTTATGTAGTAGATTTTTCATGAGTGCGTGAGGCTGATTTTATTAGGTGGATAATATCATAATTGTGTTGATGCTTATAATAAACGGCTAAATTTTATGCTTCCTGTTTCTAGGTTATCAAGGCTCCATTTGGTGAGAATCAGATCTCAGGGTACATTCTAATTCGCAAAGTCATTCTCATGTTTGTTTTCTTTCAAGCTTCATTTAATGATCTTTTAATTATTTTTTGTTCTCAGAAATGCACACTTGCACACCTCTTCAGATAAGGCTAGTAAAAGAGCTCGCAGTTCAGAATGCTTAGAAGAGCTGCATACTAAGCAGACTGATATCATGGACCATCATAATAGTCAGGATGATGCTACAACTCCGAAGAATTTAAGAAGTCTGAAGAATCTGGCAAGAGTTTCCACTCAGAACATGGCAGTTACACCTCGACGAAGATCCATGCGGCTGGTTCCCAAGGTCTGTCAGCCTTTCATTTTTATTAATTTTGTTCGCAAAAAATTGATTTGTAAGCATTTTATGTTGGTTCATGGTTGACTAAGGAAGTCGCATATTTGATCAAGGGTGGATTTAGTTAAACGCAGTTGCTGTTATTTTATGAATAGATTGGTTCAAATTGTATGGGTTGCCATGGGAGCTATATTGTGGCTCCATAAGTTTTGATGCCTTTTGTGCATCTCACCTGGTATTTTCCTATATGTGAAGGCTCTGGCTGCTGTAATGCGGCTACACAAACTCCTTATGGTTGTCCTAGACTTTGGGACACTTGTGGTGTGTCATGTGAGCATCGAGTGGCTTAAGAGTTCCTTTTTTTTTCTTTAACGTAAATTTATGTGCATGTTGTATATTGGGGAGGAAAAATATATTTCTGTCGAATTGAGATTAGGAGGAAAAACTAATGCACGTTGAATATTGGGGAAGGAAAAGATATCTCTGTCGAATTAATATTAGGAGGAAAAATTAATGGTGCCTTCAAGCCCATCATGCGGGGGTTTTAAATGCCTATAGTAGAAAAGGAACTTTTTAAACATGTACCCTTTGTCCACAGTATGTGCTGTTTCTCTGCATGAATCTGTAGTTTTACTGTGGATATGTGCGCAGCACTAAGCAACTGATAAGGATCAACACATAATTTCACCTCGTTGGGGTCTAATGCAAACGTCTGAACAGGCCCTTAATCAAATGACTACTGGATTGACACACCTTTATGAAGTAAAAGATCTCAAACTGAAGCACCAAGACCATGAAGATATTGTAACTGAAGGATCGGAAATAGTGTTGGCTGTGGCTTGATATGCTAGCTCTTCATTAGACTGAGCAGTCGGTCTCTGCTTAGTGCTCAGACTATATTAGAGCCAACATATGATAGAGCAGGGATCATCAGTTGAGTTGCCATATCTAGTCTGTATAACAAATTCATGATGGTGCTAACATGGAAAGGACCCTGGTCTCTCGTGCCCTTATGAACCTGTGATTTGTAAGATGCAATTCCAACTACTGTGCGATAAATCTTTATATGCAAAAAATACTAGAGTGGGCCAAGCCCTCTCATTCCGAAGGTGAGTTGAAGGGTACTTTGAATGCATGTGATTTCTTGTTGATCTTGTTTGCTAATAATAGAGTTGAAGGGTACTTTGAATGCATGTGATTTCTTGTTGATCTTATCTGCTAATAATATTTCATCTAGGCATTGTTAGAAAGCTTGTCGATCTTGTCTGCTAATAATTATTTCATCTATGCATGGTTAGCAAGCATCATGATGTACATCAGAAATATACTAGGTTCACAAAGGAACATCATTTTACATATATTTTTTTTTTCTAATTTTAGATTTTAAACTGAACCATAAAGCACCCCATATATGCTGAAAAATCTGTTCCACCATGTATGAATATCGACATACTACTGAAGGAAATCTCACTTTCTTTGGGTCTCTCTCCCTCTCTCTCTTTGTGTGTGTGTGTGAGTGAGTGTGTGCGTGAAGAAATTAATTGATTCACAATAAAGTTGGAATTTGGGTCTTTTTTGTCATATTTTCTTTATAGATTTGCTATTATTTTTCACCGGATCTACTAGAAAGCATGGTTGATTTTGCCTATATTCCTTTAGGGATGCGTCAAACTGTGTGGTTCACACTTACCATATTGGCTCATTTTCTAGATAGGTGCAAAAAACCCATTCATGGTGACATCCATATAGAGCTTCTTGTGCATCTACTTTCCATTTACATACCTCATGGATCATTTTAATTTCTCTTTGATGATTTGCACATTTCCCTGATCAGTGTCATAACACATTAATCTATTATTATATCCTTTGAGTTACCAGTAAGACATATTGAATCTTCAAATTGGTAGTTTTCTTGATAGACCTTTACAATTATTGGGTTCGTTATATTTACTGTATTCTAATCTTCTTTCATCTGACAGTGAGACCCAAAGTAATGTACTTATCAACATTTCCAATTTGGAGGACGTTATCTGGGTGTACCTGGGTGGATTGTGCAATACAAGTCCATGTAGAATGTGCATAGGTAAGGGTTACAACTAATTGTCGTGTCATCGATGGAATGTTCCTTTTTTTGCAGGCATTCCAATATGGTGCCGTTTGTGACCTTAGGACACCACGATTATGATGCATGATGTTTCCATGGGACTCACCAGGATCTTGAGGCGAGTTGACTCAGGTGACTCATTCAACTTGCTGCGCATTAATACACTGGTCATGATCATGATGGTGGTGGTGGTAATGAAGATGAACAGATGATGTTGATGGTTTTTGCCTATTAGTTAACATTGATATAAACCACCTCGAGGTGGGGATTCGTGCTCCATTAGTGTTTCAAGCTTACCACTATCAGCATGTGTATCATGGGTAATTCATATCCCTCGGACATGCTTTTATTTTTCAATGAATTTGTCATTTGGCCTACAAGTGATCAGATCGAAATGTGGTATGATTCATTGCATTGGGTGGCTTCATGTTCTCTGAGTAAAGCTGGTGGGCTTTTGAGCAGTGGGGGATGGTCGGCTGTATATTTCCTTGATAAAGAGTTAAACAATTCGGTAAGTTTCACAAGAAAATGTTAGAACAATTTTTAGCACTATAGATTTGTGAATACATGAGTTTTAGGCAGGCATATTATTTTAGGGGATTGTATACTGTTTACTTTTGGAACAAGGAGGTCACATTCACTCTCAGCCATTGGATGTCAAATCTAATTCATAAAAGTGTGTTGCAGTATGCAAGAAAATATATTTGGGACTTTGTGGCATATCAATGATACATCTCCAATCACTTGATTTCATATCTAATGGTCAACAGAGGTTGTGACCTTTTTGTATCAAAAGTAAATGGTCTTATTATAATATTTTTTTTATATGTAGAATAACACGTCTTTTAGTGAGCTGATTCAACTTATTGGGAGAAAGCAGAGGATAACAATTTACTTTCTCAAGGAATCAGGCTTTGGTCAAGATGGTAAAGGCTGGGTTTTCATAGCCTAACGTCTCAAGTTCTATTCCTATGTAATCTTGTCAAAAAAAAAAAAAAAAAAAAATTCTCACAAAAAAAAAAAATACAAGAAAGGAAGAAAAAAAAACATACTTAGTAAGTGCTCATTTGCCCCAAGGTTAAGTCCAAATGTTTTTCTTTTATTAGAAGTGTTTCTCTTTTAAGAAACATGGAGGGTACATATTCACCTTTTTGAAAGACGAGCTAAGGAGAAATTGTTTTATAAGGTGGCAATTGGGTTGACCCAACCCGTGTTTGGGCTTGGACCTGGATATTGGATCTCGTGGGTCCTGTCTACGTTTGGTGACCTGGACCTGGACTTACCCGGGTCAAGGTTGGGTCTGGATCCAACTAGTACCCAGTCTAATGGGGACCTAGCGTGTTTACACCCATAATTTTTTGGCGGGGCATACAATTTCACTAGTGGTGTTGACTGTAGCTGGCGGATTGTCCTTCATCAGTAGTCTTAGCCGTCCGTCATCAGGAATAATGGTGGATGCTCAAGCAGTATGCCTGTACACAAATTATAGTATACCATAGACAACTTGTGGTGTATGATGATGTTCTGTTCCTTTTGGAGGGATCTATTTCAAAAGTGTACAAGAAAAAACAGAAATGTCAAAATGATAACACATTTAAACCCTGTTTGGTAGACTAAAATTTGAGAACAGGGTACCTTTTTTTCCTCTGCAAAATTGAGAGTGAAAAATGGCCTACTTTGGTCTGCTCTAATATTCAAGTGTGGAGGGCTTTTATAAACCTGTTTATCAACAAACCACTAAAGTGCCCAAAACACTGCAAAAGAAAAGAAACCTTCCTTCCTCGTACATAGCTTCTTTGCATGCAGTTGTTGAACTTTTAATGTGTGGCCTTTAAAATGTCTTCATATGAAAAATCACAAACAGATAGTAAACAATGAACATACATCCTAATGGATCCGGACCCGATCCGACCTTTTCTCAACAATGGTAAAACCCAGTATATGGGTGTCTTGGTCATCATTTTAGAGTTAGGAGAAGACACTGGAGATCTCAATGGCACTCGAAACCAATGTAAGTACAATGGGAGATAAGGTACTATTGCAACATTACATCCCAGGATTGACAGGTGCTGAAGCACCAAATATGAGAAAAGGGGGAAAAGCCAATACATTTCCATGTATTGGGGAATCAGGAAAAAAGGTGAGGTTTGTATAAGGTGCCCACTGTATACCATATATGTAAGACATCTCTAAATTTTGACGGAAGATGTAGATTCAATATTGGGAATCTTTGGATGGCTTGAAAACCCATGTTGAATCTTAATTATGTGATTTAAAATTTCAAATAGTACATATTGAGCCTATCTATAAACAATTCAAAATCTTAAAAATAGGCGGCCCAGATAAATTTGTTACGGGATGAACAATTTTTAGGACTTGATTTTTTTTTTTTTGGTTTATATCATACATCTCTAGGTCAAAATTATCAGTTGGAAGGTCTTCCAACTTTAGAACACTCTTTTTCACTGGATTTTATGGTACACCTTACTTTAATAGTATACCGTTGTAACCTGATATAGGTTTTTTCCTTAAAAAAATAAAAAATATTAGATGCATTTTTTTTTTAATGTATACATGGTATGTAATCTCTCATCCAATCTACAAAAATAGAAAGGAAATATAATTGTCTTTAGTGTAAAATTGTAGCACTACCCACATATAAAATAAGGATTGTTTATAAAGAGACCATTTATTTTTTGTACATAGAGGTCATAATCTTTCTCACCCATTAGATGTCAAATTGGATAGCTTGGAGTAAGTCACGAAGTTAGATATATTTTTTTTTTAGAACTTTGAGTCTATTTAATGACACTCTTACAATCACCTATTTTGAAATTTAAGGGAAAAAAATGATTGTGACTTCCAAATACAAAAGATAAATGGTCTCGCTGTGCGCAATGCCTATAAAATATGTATAATTGCTATTCCTGGCCATTAGTCATAATGTCATGTCAAACACATGTTTATTTTTAATTTTTTCTAATAAATATTGAGATAAAAACGGCGGCCTTCCAAGGCTACACCCAAAAAAATGTTTTTGATAAAATAAAATAACCAAAGTTCATTTATACGTTTTATGGGTATTTTGGTCATTTATTATTTTAAATATTTTTTTTTTTAATTTTATTAAGTGCATCTCTATGAGAGGAGAGAAGCCCTAAATTTCATCCCAAAATGATTTGTAAATTTTTTTTAAAAAATCAAATGCTCCAAGCCATCCAACAAGATCATATACTCAAGGCTAACGTCTAATATTGTAACTCAAGCTATAAATTCACGTAAGATAGCTGGGAATTGTCACATATAAAAGTTTGGGAATGTTGTGGTAACCTGTCTCAAATACGATTAGCGGATACCATCATGACCACATTTGTTTGTTGTAGGACCCATTTGGACAAAACCATACAGAGCAGGCGGTGGAGATCATGGGTACCCTGTATGTATGATACCCATAGACAATGTGTGTAGGTTAATGTTGCCATACCGATTTGGATTGGATGGAGGAGATTTGGAGTAGCATTTTGTTATTTATACGTTTTTTAGTTTAATATTATCTCAAAGTATATCGTTTACTTTTTGTATAAAGAAGTCACAATCACTCTTATCTCTTAGATTTTAAATTGGATGGTTGTAAAATTATCATAAAAAAGACTCAGTTAATTTTTTTGCTTTCTCAAACTTTGTGACTAGCTCAAACTATACAATTTGACATTTAATAAGTAGAAATGATTTTGATCTCGCTGTCATCATCATCATCATCATTTTAACATTTTTCCAATTAATTGGAGTCGGTTACATGAATTCTGATTTTTCATTTTGCTCTATTAATGACCATATCCTCAGTGAGGCTATAACTTCCCATATCTTTTCGGACTACAGCCAACCACGTCATTTTGGGTCTATCCCGTAGCCTTTCCAATCCTTCCACTTGAACTAATTTGGACTTTGTACTCTACTCTCTCTTATTTTATCACATATTGATGACATGCCTAAATTCTCGCGATTAGATGATTGTGACCTCATTGCAATAAAGAGAAATGGTCTCATTGCATACAATCCCTAATATTATATCTATAGTGATAATAAAATGGAAGTTTTACAATACTGTAACTCTATCTCTTTAAGAAAAAGTAAAGTTGCAATCTTATATAAAGTTTTTCCAATAAGTAAAAGTTTTGGGAAAAGTTTTTATACTTCTCTTACATCATAGAAGATCTATGCTTCCCCTATCATTCAACCGTCCAATTTTGATCAATAGAGCCACTCATCGTTTGATCTTAGATTCGATATCTCAAAGTATTTTATTTTTAGTTTTTTTTATTTATAAAAATTGTATGAGTATGAAATTTGGTAAATGCCATCTTCTCATTGGGGCGCACCTATGAAAAATATTAAAAATATTTTTTCGATAAATTATAATGATCAAAATACCTTTTAAACTTTCAGAGGTATTTTGGTCATTTTATTTTATTGAAAATATGTTTTTTATATTTTTTGCTAGTGCGAGTTTACTAGAGGATTGGAGGTACAAAATTTGGTGTTAAAATAGTTTGTAGAAAAAAATTAAAAATAAAATAATATAGAGACGTGATATTGTGATTGAGGCAATCTTAACCTTTCATTCAGAATAGATGGTTGGATAAGGGGAAGTGCATAAATTTTATGTTGTAAAGGAAGTATAGAAAGCTTGCCCATGAGTTTTACTTATATTCCCAACTTATATTGTTATTTGTTGCCTTTTTCAAATTTGCCAAAAACTTAAACAGCTATAGCCCACGGTACACGTGCTTTTCTTGTTTCCGGTTGCAAATGAAGGCTAAGTAGCAACTAAGTTGGTGCTTAAGCTGCATTGTAGGTCCGGCTCCCTGCCTAATTATTCTTTAATAGCTAATGATATGTCTGGTGCATGATGCCTCCTTTAAAAATTAGATGAAAATTATTTTCAAAATATTTAATCTAAGTAAAATATAAATATATTACCTTTTAACTTCTAAGTTTTAGTTATTCTCTTTATATTATTTTTTAGCTTTTAATTTTTAGTCATTTCTAGTTATATAATTTTTATTTTATTTTTCATGTTTAGTTATCTTTCTTTAATTTCAATCATTTCTAAAATAAATGAACATACGACTTAGGTATATGTATTTTTAACTTATATTGCACAATTATTTTACATATTTTATGTTATCTAACTATTATTTATTCCCTCTATTTTATTTGTAAAAACTAAATTTGGTAATAAACAAAGGGAAAAGTTTATATAAGGTTGCAACCTTAAAATGTAGAACTATGGATGCACCTCAAAACTCCATTGGTAAAGATTGTTTTAATGTTGAAAAATCCTCTAATTACTCATCTCGACATCGAGGTGTACGACTATGAAAAAAAAAAGGATTTTGAGCCCCATAAATGGTACATCTCACAAAACATTATTTAGACCATCCATTTTCAAGATTTTTATATGTTTATAGATCTACTTGATTTTAATATTTTAAAATTTTATAATTATATTTGAAATTAGATATTAAGATAATCTTAATTATATTCTACATCAAAATTATATATATACGATAAAAGTTGAAGGTACGCCTTAAATGGATTGTTTAAGGTTGCAACTTTATGAAAATGAGAGGTTAACAGATGTTAAATTTAGATAATGAATGAGAGGTTGTTATTGACATATGCTTATTATAAGAAATTATCCAAATGTATATTTGAATTTACATAGAGAAAAAAAAAAGTGTTTTTGATAGCCCTACATGATTGGGACTCGATGTTTAAAGTAGTCAATGGAGTGTGTTGAAAGGCGTAGAAAGCAAGCTAACGTCTTGGTCCATTTCGTATGAGAAGGATTGATCTTGCTATTTTGAGCAATTGGGGTGAAACTTCAATTTTTCTATGCCTCAACATTCACATGATCCTATCCGAATAATTTGTTGAGGTTTGTTTGTACAAGGCACCCACTTTACTGTGTACAAGTAAAGCGTACTTTTAAATTTTGTTTCAAGATGTAGTTCCAATGTCAAAAACCTTACGATTGATTGAAAATTCATGTGTAATCTTAATTAAAAAATTTCAATTTTAAAAAAGATAACGATTGAGGAAATCTATAAATACTTAAAAACTTGAAAATAGACGGTCCAGATAACTGGTTACAAGATATACTATTTTTAAGACTTAAATTCTTTATTTTCTTTTTATCCATATATTTCGAGGTTAAGATGATCAATTAAAAGGTTTTCCAATTTTGAAACTCTTTTTTTATTAGATTTTTGAGGTGCATCTTTCTTCTATGGTATTAGGTTGCAACCTTATATGAACTTTTTCCTTGGTACATAAGAATCTACGCTATTCCATGACATTTCTTATCAAGAATATAGGTTGATGACGGTTTGTACCTAGTAGAGTTGCGGGACTGGTCGACCCAAATTGGATATGGGTGTAGGCTTTAAAAGGGGTTAGAATTTACCCGGTTTGGATCTGAAATGCGAATTTCGGACCCTATTTGGATCCGTATTGATCCAAGATTTGGATTTGATGAGGGATTCGGATCTAAAATTTGGATCCGAATAATAATTCTAATTTGGATCAGAACTGGATACAGGTGGATCTAATTTGGATATGGCCTTATTATTAATATATATAATATATATAT